>OY856186.1:44140997-44685997 GCA_963693315.1 Diogma glabrata
AAACAATTAAATTTCAATAAGGAACACAAAATATAAAATATGAAATCTCACAGCTCTGAGATATCAAGTTTTCGGTTTTGGTTAAGAATTTGGATATGGTTTTCGGCAAAAAAACTTGTATCAGGACATTGTTTTTAGTTATCGGCAGCGATGTATATCAAACATAAAACTTTTTGTAAAAGTACAAGTATTTTGGCTCTGTTTAGAAATTTATTACAAAACTAACACGAAACATCAACTCGTTGCCGGAAAATTATAACAGATTCGAGAAATATTACAAAATCAAAAATTCAGTTTTTTTTTTCAGAAATCCAAAACTATTCCAAAAATTCAAACTTTTTCCAAAATTCTCAAAATATTGCAAAAATTGTAACAAAATCAAAAAAACAAACATTTTTCAAAATTCCAAAAATTATAATAAAATCAAAAATTTAAACTTTTTCAAAATTCTAAAAATATTCCAAAAATTCAAGACCGAAGTAACTTTTTTCAAAATTCTAAAACTATTGCAATAACTATAACAAAATCAAAAAACAAACTTTTTTCTATGATAGCATATAAAAAGTCTATTTCCATCACGCTTAATCCCCTGTGAATATGGGTTCTTTTTCACTAGTGTAAAAATAATAACAAATTGTAGTTGCTATGGTATCTTCATATAATTTTACAAAGTTTTGAAAACAAAGGAACCATGAAAAAATAGAATATGAATTTTAAATGTTATTTTGTCGGTTTCTTATTTAATAATTTCTACTAAATATCGTTTATATATTAACTATCATAGAAAAAATTGCATTTCTTACGCGAGATAAAAATATTTTGCGTTCGTGAAATTACCCCACTAGACGCTAACGAGTCTCGTGAATAAATTTTTTATTATACTTATCCGAAAACACCTTGTTTTCATCTGTTTTTAGTTTTTACAAAGACGTAAAGATGGCATTTTCAGAACAGCGCACGCAAAATTTTTCCCGATCTCCGATTTTTTTTCCGTGTGCTAAATAAGAAAATACAATTGATATATTTCTTTGAAAAAACAATTATTTATTTATCACACTTTTCTGAAAACAACAACAACACGATTAGTATATTTAGTAATCGTTGTTATTAATAGCAACATTTATTAAGTACATTTTAAGTACATTTTTTAAAACTAACATGAATTAAACTGACAGAAAATAAAACAATGCCGATAATAAATATATCGTTGCTATGGAAATGTTAATCATGTTTGATACTATTTCGATGTATTATGATTATGTACTTTGAAAATAAAATGTTCTAAATTTACTTCTTATCCTTTTTTGCGTTGTTTTCAGATAAATATAATAAAAAGTATCGTTCATTGCACGTCCGGAAATGGATTTTTCAGTGCTTCCATGACTTCCCATGTTCGGCTTCGTCTCTCACGAGAATATGTCACGCGCGCACGGAAAAATCCTTATTTCCAGACTCCTAATGAAATATACTGTTACTCACGAAAAGCAGCGTTTTCATCTCTTGTAGGAAAATCTACTATTTTCCAAAATTCTAAAAATATCGCAAAAAATATAAGAACATCAAAAGTACAAACTATTTTCATAATTCCAAAAATATTCCATAATTATAATAAAATCTAAAATTTCCATGTCTAAATTTCATGTTCATCACATTTCAATTTTCATGTCATAAAAATAATTAATTTTATTTTTTCTTCACAAAAATTGGGTAAAAAAGTAAATGGAAATCATTCTTTTGACACATTTGACAATAACTTTTTGACAAACTTATAATGCAATAGTCTAGTTTTTTTTCTCACATACCAATCTCGACTTTCAAGACTTCTTTAAATTTACGGTTACTACTCATTATCACTTAAATGAACGTTTTTTAAGCAAAAAATATGCAAATTTCCTTGTTTTGACACACTTTTCGATTTTTTGACACACTTCCGGTACAGTTATCGAACACATCATCCTTTCGGCTCTTCCTATTGAGTATACCTATTTTTAGAAATTTTTGAAATCCCTCTAGCGGCTTTCGAGATTTCGTCGATTGTGACGGCCGGCCGGCAGAAAGACATACATTTTTTTTTGCTTTTTTAGAATCAGTAGGTCCTAAAACGTCAAGAAATGCCAAAAAAAGTGGAGGTAAGAATTTTTTGGCTTATGAATTCAATACTTTGTTTTTTTCAAATCCGAAGTAATTTAATATAACGAACGATTAATTCAATTTGGTGTCACCCCATTATTCCTAATCCGAAAATTCCTAATCCCAAAAATCCTAAAAATTTATTCCCAATATTCCTAATCCCAAAAATCCTAATTTTATCAGAAATATTCCCAAAAATTCTAAAATTATAAACATCTGAAAACACGTGCAAAAGTTGAATTAAAACAGGTTTATGTTATATTAAAAGTGCTTTAATTTAATGTTTATTCATATTATTTTCATTTTTATTGTGAAATATATTATATATTGTCTAATATATTGTCTAATATATTGTCTAATATATCTAATATATTGTGAAGTATAGACGAGTTATTGTTTAAATACAGAAAACCTATACTAAACGGCTTCGAATTCAAAATTAATTCGAGAAAAACTGGTGGAAATTCTTATTGGTAGGCGGTGAAGAGAGAGGGTGGGCAGGAAGGGGGGTTCTATTGATCGAAGGTCTGCAAGGTTGCAGAAGCGAGTGAAAAATAAAATAATATATCATAAAATATTATATCTTAAAATATTTCATCTATCAAATTATAACAATAATAAAAAATTAAAGAAGGGATGGGTGCGGGAAAGAGGGGAAGAGCGGAGGGGGGTGGGGTGGTGCTATTGATCGAAGGTCTGCAAGGTCGCAGAAGCGAGTGAAAAATAACATAATGCATCATAAAATATATCTTAAAATATTTCATTTCAAATAATCTAAACCCCACCACTCCGGCTTAAGATACCTACATATATATAACCCCCCCACTTAAACTTTCTAACAAACCCATTGGGCAGATCCCATATAACGCACCGTAGCCCTAAAGACTCAAGTGATTGAAAACCCATTAGTATCAATTCCAAGAGTAATTACAAAAGTACTTTTATTATACTTTTTTACATTACAAAAGTAATTTTACAATTTTGGTATAAAATTATATATTAAGGATTTTTGCGAATTAGAAATATTGGGAAAAGGAATAATGGGATTAGGAATTTTTGGATTAGGAATAATGGGATTAGGAATTTTTGGATTAGGAATAATGGGGTGGAATCTTTCAATTTGCAGATCAAAAACAAATATTTTCAAAACTTTCGAATCAAAATTGTTGAAATAGAAAGAGGAACCCGTCATTAATGTATTCATAGAATAGTAGATTCTTGTATGAGCTTAGAATGAAGGCAATTCTTCACGAGGATGAAGTTTCCCGAAACGAACGTAGCGAGTGGAGGGAATCATCCGAGTGAAGAATTGCCATCATCCTAAGCGAATACAAGATGCTATTTTATCCACGACTGTAAAATATTTCGTTTAATTTCATGTTTTCATGCAAAAATTTGTTTCACCATATTGAAATAAATACATCAAAGATAGCGAAAAACAAAACAAGTTTGTTGTTTAATTTGTTAGGGGAATATTTAATAAACTATAGAACTGTTAAAGAATTTTAATCAAATTCACTAGTTGTGGAATCTTCTTATATATTAATACGCTAGATTAAAACTTTGTGGAGCATTAGGCTTTTTTATTCGCAGATGGATTCATTTGAAATTTTCACAGCTAACTGATATTAGTGTAACCTATAGTCGGATCCGGATTCAAACAAATCGGATCATAAATAAAAAAGTTATTATATACGGAAAACTTTTTCTATACATATGCATTATAAGTTTACATACATGCAAAAACAATTTTCTTTTTGCTTTAAAACAATGCTTTAAAATTTTTCTTTTTTATATATTAGCTATCGAACCGAACAACGAATAACAAAAACGAAAATTTTTATATTTATTTTATATTCATTTCAGTCGTCGTATTTATTTTATATTTTAGTCGTCTTTTATCTTTCAAGAAGGACGGTTTTCGATATTTTTCGATTATTTTGTTTTTTATTGATATAAAGATTTTTGAGATATTTTGATATTTGAGTTATTTCATATTTTTGATATATTGATATATTTATTTATTTCGATGCCAAGACTACGTCGTAAACGTCGTTTGGATGTGAGTGGTACATCGAGTCGTCGGAATAAAAGAGATTATATGCGTAATAATGTTGATTTTATGAATGATGAAATGAATGGTAATAATGATGGAATGAATGCTGAAGCTGATGTTGTTGTGAATGATGAAGTGAATGTTGATGATATGAATGGTGTCATGAACGGTGTCATGAATGGTGTCATGAATGTTGCGAATGATTTAGAATTGAATGTGGTGAATGATGAAATTCCCTTTGTAATTTTGAGAGATTCGTTCAAGTGTGCTTTGAATGTGATTCCAGGTAACTTTGATTCGTATGTTTGTGGTGCTTTGGATATGAGTTGTCATTTTTGTCATGCCAAACATTTTGCAAGGGAAGTTACTTCAAATAATAATGAAGCGTTTTCTTTGTGTTGCCATAAAGGCAAAGTCAATTTACCTCCTCTTTCTGAAAATGCATTTTTCTCTAATATTTTCGAAGGATTGAATTCAAATGATAATGCTATAAAAAAACGTTCTAAAAGTTTTCTTTCAAATATTCGTTCCTATAATTCGGCATTTGCAATGATCAGTTCTGAATGTAATATAGCGGATTCTACTGCACGTGGTATTTATCATTTTAAAATTCATAATATTTTTTATCATCGTACTGGTGCTTTAATTCCTGCTTATGGTCGACCTCCAATGTATGCACAATTATATTTTTATGATGTTGATACTGCTGCTAATATGAGAATGAATAGAAATACCAATGTATGTAAAATTTTCCTTATGCGTGAGATAGGTTTTGAGTTAGATCGTGTGAATCCTTTTGTTCGTTCTTTCAAATCAATGCATGAATTTTGTGAAAGACCTGAGAATGTTACTGCTGATGTGTCAATGGTTATAAAAGTTAACAGAGAATGTGATATTCGTCGTTTTAATGATGCTGTTCAAACTGATGTGGCTGCTATTTTTAAAAATGATGATGGTGAACCACCTTTTGAAAGAAATATGATTGTTTTTTCAAAAAATGCAAATGAAATTCGTTCTGTTTCTGTCCTTGATTCTTCTTTGGATCCTTTAGCTTATCCTTTGTTGTTTCCAAATGGTGATACTGGGTGGCACGTTAATATTCCACATAATTTAGTTTCAACTTCACGTGCTAATGTGTCACGTACAAAAGTTACAATGTTGCAATATGCATCTTATCGCCTTGCTATACGTGATGGTTTTAGTCTTTTGCATCGTTCTCAAAAATTATTTCTTCAATGGATTGTTGATATGTATGTTCGTATCGAAGGTACACGGCTTCATTACATTCGTTCAAATCAATCTGCTCTTCGTGCTGATTTGTACAATAATTTAACAGATTTCTTGCATCAAAATCGCAATGGCGATGATAATATGCAAGTAGTTGGTCGTAAAGTAATTTTGCCATCTTCTTTCACCGGTTCACCACGTAACATGTATCAAAATTACTTGGATGCAATGTCTATTGTACAACATTTCGGTAAACCTTCTTTATTTATAACAACTAGGAGGGCCCGGCGTGCTTCGCTACGCTTATAAATAAAGTTTTTGCGTAGACATTTTGTTGACGTAGAAGCAATGATTTCAAAAAGTGGTAATGAGAAATGCTACCATATAATTTTTAATTTTTCTTTTTAAATATATGAATGAAAAATAATCAGAACTCTAGCTGATCAGTTCGGATATATGAAAAATTAGCGATCAAATAAGTTTTCAAGTAAGCTTCGCTAATTTTTCATATATCCGAACTGATCAGCTAGAGTTCTGATTATTTTTCATTCATATATTTAAAAAGAAAAATTAAAAATTATATGGTAGCATTTCTCATTACCACTTTTTGAAATCATTGCTTCTACGTCAACAAAATCTCTACGCAAAAACTTTATTTATAAGCGTAGCGAAGCACGCCGGGCCCTCCTAGTGAATACAATTACAATGGAAGACATACGCATGGAAAGCATATATTCTTTAGTAGTCGTGGATAAATAATTTTAATAAAATTTATTAATCGTAATTGAAATAGAATTACGTCTTTGAATATTCAAAAATAGTATTCTAATGAGAAAGCAGGTTTTTGGACATTTTTCAAGAAGAAAGTACGAAAATATTGGATGGAAGTATTGGTCTGATATAACAAGAAAATCTGAGTACTATTTAGATCAAAAGACATTTGTTATGGTGATTCTTCTGCTGTATTCCAGCCAATCAACTGATTTATTCATTCCATTGTACAGAAGGTGTGTATCAACATTATCCGTACTAATTCAACAATGCATTACATTTTCTCTGCTTCAGGTGCCATAAACGCGCTTTTTAAATTATCAACGAATTGCTAACAGTTTTCTTGAAAACAGTTAGAACTGCTAGAAACTCAAGTTTCAACCCTCAACATAGTTCTTTATCCAACCTTACAGCCGGCCTATCAAAATTAAAAAAACAAAAAAATTGGCAAAATGTTATCAACAAAGAACACTTCAATTTAAAAGAATTATACAATAGTTTGTTTTGCTCAAAGTAGCAGATTGATATCGACATTTCAAAATGCTGACATCCCCAATCGGAAACACCATCGTTTTAATGTAAACTAGAATATTTTGGCCCTTCGAGTCAGATGTAATTTGTATCTGTGTATTTTATAATTATATGCCAAACAACTACAGTCAAACTTCCATAAATCGAACTTCTATTATTCGAATTTCTCTATAAATCGTATTAATATTTCGAATTAAAATTTTGAATTTCTTTATAAATCGTTTCTATATTTCGAAATTTCCATAAATCGAACTAAAATTGATGGCTTTTTGTGGTTCGAATTATGGAAGTTTCACTGTACATGAATCTCCTTAACGTTGAACGGTGAGTTGGTGAGTTGAACAGTTTTTTTTTGCACAATAACTAGGTATTTTAAGCCCGTACTTCTGCAATGTCTGAATGGCAACCGTTCGATGAAGAAGCACTTGGGTAATTCTCCAGAAAAGGTACATTTTATGTCTTTTTAACAATACGTCTGTTTGTTAAGATTTTTCTGAAATATTTTGCATTTATATTTGTCATAATAATAGGCTAATTATACCAAGATACTCTAGTAAATAATTGAAAATAAATTTAGTGATTTTTTCTTTATCACAATATGTCAAACCTCACCTCCGTGACCTGTCCCTACCCCTATGTTGTCATACACTTTCTTTTGTTATTCATTTATATTTCAAAAATATTTTATATACTTTATAATCCTGAATTTTACATAATATAAATTAGTTATTTAAAAGATGGTTCTCTTTAAATTTTGAAATAAACAACTAATACATCAGCAAAAAGTTTGTCTTCAGAACTTTTCTCACCTCCGTGAATATATAAGTTGCTACAAACTGCCACTACATGGTAGTGATGTCATGAGCACATGGTAT
Source organism: Diogma glabrata (assembly GCA_963693315.1). Classification (NCBI taxonomy): domain Eukaryota; kingdom Metazoa; phylum Arthropoda; class Insecta; order Diptera; family Cylindrotomidae; genus Diogma; species Diogma glabrata. Next base: position 44,148,588 of record OY856186.1, read on the forward strand.
CCTGAGAAGCCACTGTTAGCCACTATATTTTAGTGAGCAAAGCAAATTGGAAGAAGATAGCTGGTATGCGTTTTGGTTAAAATTCATTGTGAAATCCATGAATGGTAATACATAATCCTCACCTCCGTGAAACTCCAAAACATGTAAGGATCTATTCAAGTAATAATTTTAATACTATATTCACTTTTCTTGAAGTGAATATTGATTAATATTAAATTTGAAGTTTTAGAATTTTATCACATTTGGAGTAAAATGTTGAGTAAATATAATATTTTTCACCTCCGTGAATGATTTCACAACTTATTGTTCACGGAGGTGCAGAATAATTTTTTAAGTGTTACCATAAATGAAGCTGAATTGCCTTATGTAAGTAGCATGTAAATATATAAATAAATTTAGAAAAAACAATAATTAGTTTCTCTGAATTTTCCAACTTGAAAATGCACTGTTCTGTTAGAATGACCCACTTGCAATTCGTTTAATTTCTAGACATAAAAAGTGGCAAATATGTGTCATTACTGTGAATCAAAAGGAACATCTTAAATCTGAAAAGAAAATTATAGATTCGGTGCGAGATTTGTACAATTAGGTTACATATTTCATCTCATTAACTTGACATAATATTTTCCATTATATTAATTTTTTAATAAAAAGTGTTGTGTCAAAAAATTTACAATATGTGTCACAACAACACATAGATACCTTGTAAGACGTAGGTTCCACAACCATATGCATTCTGAGATGTTGATGACCGCTTTCTTAAAATGTTTGGGGATTGGACGCCCCCGAAACTATCAAATCCGGCAAAGCATTCCGTTTGTACGATGTACGGACAAGGAAATCTCTCTGCATTCTGTCACTATGACAGTGAGTGATCTCAATAGTTTAACTGTTTGCACAAACCGATTGACGTATAAAACAGGAAAAAGAATATGATTGATTCATGATGGATCCTATTTCAAATATTAACATTTTTCACCAGATACTTAACATGAACTTGATAAAAAAAGCTGAGAACCTTTATCAAATTTTAAAACCAGTCGCAAAACCTTGGGAAGCAATTGAATGCAATCGTAGCCAATAAGTAAACTGGAAACAGTTATGACATGATTTGAATTTATTTGGCCTTGTGATCAGTGTTGCAAAACGAAAAAAAATCGTAACGTTATACGTTTCGTTTTTGTAGCATTATATTTATTTTTACGGTACGGTATTTCGTTATGGAACAGAAAAATATTATATTTCGTGATATTATACAAATGCTCATTACTTTGTCACAAATATCAAAAAATTTAAGAACTACCAAAATCTTTAGTTAAAGCGTACACATAAATTGAAAAAGAGCATTTAAGTCGGCTTTTATACAACCAATATTTGCAAAATCATCCAAAAAACGAAATAAAATATTTACGTTATCGTTACGTTTTACGTTAAATTGACACGCAAATGAATTTTTAAGCCGTTACGAAAGTAATTATTATTAATAACGTTATACCTAATTTCGTTATTCTATTTTAACGTTACTTTACGAGTAACGTTTTGTAACACTGCTTGTGAAACCGAATTCCACGAGTTTGGTCAGCATCTATGACATCGTTACATCACGTCGCTGTGTTACTATATCCGAATGCACTTGTTGATGAAAATTTCATAGTTTTTGGAAAACAAAGAAAATGAATCGGCATCACTTCCATCGAAGAAATTTGTCACTAAAATTTTCCACATTTTATAAATCATGTACCAAATTAACTCTGTTTTGTGCAACATTTTTATGATGGATTTTTATGATGGAAAATTATCTGACGCTAAATGCGGGTAACCACTGTCCGTTCTTCAAATTCCAATTTATTTGAACTAAAAAGTGAAATAAAGTAATTTGTGTTTTGAGATCAATCTCATCGTCAGTTGGAATTGAGCGCGTCTTTTCTAAATTTAGCTTGGTACATAAGAACCTCCTAAGCCGATTTTATACGGAAAAAGCTCGGCGTTTTTATTAGTTAACCAGTGAATGGTATAGTTGGAAATACATATGAATTCGATGGTTTTGAGTTTTTAATCACAAATATATATTTTAAATTGAAATAAAAATATATTGCTTTCAAATTCAAAATCTTGTTGCTTTCAATCTTTTGTTAAAGATAAACTGCTTCACCCAACCAATATTCTTCTGAGGATGATATGAATATTGTAATCCGTAGTTTATAATCGTTAAAAACTCAATAGTAGTATTTTATTTGCCCAATCGGAAATCGCATTGAACTGTCAATACGCAATTAATTTTCAAATAAAATGAACCATAGAATTCGATTTGGATATCAAGTCTTTTCTGAAGGTTGGTAGTACTTGTTCAGAAAGTAAATAAAAAATATAAAAATCACCAAACTTATTTAATTTTGTATTATCGTTATAAATTTATAGTTCTGCGTGTTAATATACTTACGTTACTTATACTTAGACTTATTATGCTTACATTTTTATTAATAAATACTAAAGTCAAATAGTCAAAATTTTGAAATTCTGGCAACTTTTAGAAATAAAAATGATGGTTAGCGAATTACGTGTTGAGTACGCGAACTAAAATACAATTCTGACTTTTCAAAACCAACTATTTTGTCAGATTTAGATTTGGATTTGGATACATGAAATTGTTAGTGTAATTTGGCAAATAAAATACGGCTTATTTCTTTATTTAATCAAATTTTTACCTGTTTTCCATATTCTTTTCATGTTTTCAGGTAAGTGCATCAGGTCATTCGGGACTCGGGTAATAAAAAGTCACAGATTTCTTATCAAAATTAAATCAATTTTTATTTTAATTAATTTTAAATTAAAATTAAAAATATCATAATTAAAATCTAGAGAATCTTAAAAAAGATTCTTAACAATCGTCGCAAAATCTTGAGAATTTTACCGAATCTCTTGAGAATTTTCAAAAATTCTTGAGTGTATTTTGACAAGAGAACCTTGGAAATCTCTAGAGAACCTTTAAATGATCTTAGAATATTTAGGATACTCTTTTTCTTTGTGATTTTCGACTCCAATTAGATATTTTAATTTAAAACAAAAAAAACCGAATCTTCGTAGTATAAAATATATTAAAACAAAATTTTTTTTCACAATTTCTGCACCCTTCAAATAAAACACCCTAGGCGAGCGCCTAGTTCACCCTTGTACCGGCACTGAGTATACTATAGTCATAAAGGTATGACTTCCTTGCCTAAAAAGAAGTGTTTAAATTGAAGGTTTATGTTAGAAAAAAGGGATTTAAAAACCATTAGAACAGAATAATAAAACCAGTAAAACCAGCTATAAAAAATAAATACTGACCAATCCAGGCTAACACAAATTTAAATAAACGTATGTGTGACCAAAAATTTTATTGTTCAATATATATTTACTTTTTGTATTGTGTATATATAATTGATCTATGCAAATTTATTTATCAGAAAATATTCAATATCTGATTATTACTTTCGAATGTTTTAAATGCCTTTGAACGATATTGATTAATTAATAACTCTATCAACTTCACGAAAACCTTGTTCGTTTTCGTAATAAAAAACTTTTTTCAACATTTCCGTTTGACAATTCACACAATAAAAATTTAAAATTGTAATTTTTATGTACCTAAATATTAATCAACATTCACTAAACATAATACCCTATTATGAATTTAAATTAAACAAAGGATTCTAAGAATGTACATAAATATATACATTTATTCTTGAATGTAAAAGAATAACGATTTTAATTAGGATACAATATTTCAAATATAATTAAAACATAATTCACGGTTAATTCGAAAAAGTATTATACTGACAAAATCGCGAACTCTGCAGAATTTTTTTATTATTACGCATTTTGATTTGATCAGTCAGTCGTTGACATTGATTTATTTTTTTCACTTTCTTTTTTTCTGAGTAAATGAACTTTAAAGCTTCACTTCGGTCCGGTTTGTCGAATAGACAAGTCGTAATGTAACAATCATTAACTGGAAAAAAAAATATTAATTACTAACACTCTCGAATATTAGATGGATCCTATTTTCGAGACTTAGTGTTAGTAATAAAATCATATAGTGAAATTAAATTGAAAAAATTAAATAAATAGTTCAATTAAAATAAAAATTCTTTACACGAAATAACTTAAAAAGTGAAAATCATAAAGTGTGACAAACATTAACAAACGTGCTTCTCGAAACATCGAATGTTCAACACATGGCCTTAAAAATTATTAAAAATGGGGAAAATTTTGCATTGATTACAAAATTGTATTAGGATGGGCATGTTCTAGATCAATGTAAAGCACATGGTGTAAATTTATTTCCCGAAAATGCTGAATATACAACTACAAAATGGCGGTTTCCTGTGTGAATTCTGATTTTAATCTCATAGTCGGATTTTTCGTATTATTTCGATTGTGGAATGAAAAGTTAGACAGAATACAAAAATCATACGTCATAAAATACCTGATTATTCCTACATAATGTGGCAATTTCCTGTAAGAGTTCCGGATTTTTAATTTCATAGTTGGAAGTTTTGGTATTTATTTCGATTGTGGAAGGAGAAATTGGACAGAAAACAGCACATGTCATAAACATACCGGATTGTTATGTGAGAGTGAAATGGTAGCGATTTATTCATTATGATGGGCCACAACGTGGCTGGAAGTTTCGAGGCCCTTTCAATTACAACAACGATTCGTCAAAAGAATATACTCGAAAGAGATAACATACTACAACAACAAATAAAATACAACATGGTTACTTCATGTATAATCAACACACATCTTATAAGTCTAATGCACTGGAAATTTGAAGTTTATTCCAGATGCGCACACCTGATTCGTCAACAATATATAAGCCTAATGTATCGGAAGTTTCTTGTTGTCTTTATTCCAGATGCACATACCGGATTGGAGAAAGAATCTGCTCGAACGAGCAGATTCAACCTATTGATTACCTGCCTATTCATTTAAATCAACCATAAATAAAATAGCATTCAATTATAATGCTTTCAAGGGAGTAGTCTGTGTATACAATGTAAATTGTTTGTTCTGGAAAATGGTTACGGTGAAAACCTAATGAATTTATAGTAAATGAAATCAAAATAAAAAATTTTTAATTATAACTTAGAATCATATCAAATTAAAAACTCGAATAACTCTTAATTTACATATTCCAATGAATTGAAACTTTTAATAACTATAATAATAAACATATTTTGAATTATATAACTACTAATAGAAAATGAAATGCAAATCATTTGAATTGTTATTAAATTTTTATTATATAAAACTGTAACTTATATATATGTAATGAATTTATATACTGATGGTGTGCAACATGAAGTGTGGTGAAGCGTGTGGGAACTTTGGCGTTCTCAGCGGAATGACAGATACAATTTTGAAATTTCGGAATTGGTCTTGCGCATGACGATGAGAAGTGACAGGTTTCTATTACCTCACTTCAGGTTATCATGTTGTTCTCATGTATTCACTTGAATTATATAGAATCAAATTATAATTACTCTAAATTCCAACAACGGAGGAGAGACGATATCGTTAAGGTTGGCAAGTGTAAGAACAATTGACTTTTACTTTCTGTCAAGCGTTTTAGAGCTTGCTAATATTGATGAGACACGTCTCTCACTCAGTTGCAGCAATTGTAGAGATTACAATCAAGAAAAATATATGTAACCCTTTGGCTATATGGACTGAAAAAGCCAAATGTCATTAACTGACATGTCCAAGAGCCAAATAAATAAATTAAATAATAAAAAAAAAAAAAAAAAAAACTTTAAAGCTTTGTTAAAGTTTGTGGCAGTAAAATTATTAAAATATTTATGCTGACAGTTGTGTTCTTGATATAGTCAAAATTAAAAAGAAGGAAAGATATATGAGTAAAAAATTAGTATTAATTCAAAAACTAGACCTCGACACGAAAATTATAAAAAATTTATCGTCCCACCCTAATATACTGATATAGATAACTTTATTTTCTTAGAAATATAATAACTGGCTTGTAAGGGAAATTAAATTTTAGGAACACCTACAACTTGTGATGATTTATTGCTATTAAACATAAAGATATTGTTTTAAATTTAATTAAAATCATAATTATTAATTTAATAGTTGCTAGACAATATTTGATGTAATGGCTTCATTCTAAAATTTTTGTTGTTCGTAATCTCACTACCTTGAACTTCAATGAACTCGAAAAAGGAAATTGGTAATGGTTATAGAATCTGGTTTATTGTTATAATATTATATCCAGAAATTAGATAGTAAGAAGGTTTTTCATTCTAAATTGCAAACGTAGTGGCATGAAAAAAATTACCAAAATTAGGAAGTGAAATCGATGTAAACGATTACTATATTCGACCAGGGTCGATAATTTTTGAAAACAAAAAAAATAATAGTAGGATGAAACCCATTAGAAAAGGAGGAGAATATTATAAAAATGAAAGGAAAAATAATTTACGGGCGATCTGAGGTCGGGAAGGGGAAGGGGTGAGTTTTTAAGGGTAAAAAACGGTTTATCTCCACTTCCGGCAAAACTAAAAGTCCTATGGAAAAAAGTTGTATCGCAAAGTTGTAGGTAATTAAAAGATCTTAAACTTTTGTGTTAACACTTTTTTCACATAACCTCAAAATTTATATGAAAAATTCAAAAAACCAAGTTTTTGGTTTTTTATTTTTATCTTGTAACGATCGCAATAATCGCGAAACAATAATAAAACCAAATTCATCTTCGTTTTCAATTCAATAAAAATGCATTTCATTAGTTTCCGTTCATTTTTACATTAATAATAATTTTAAAATTTTCTAAAACTTAACTGCTAGTTAAATTTTGAATATACTATAAAAAGCAAACGAACGTACTAAATTTTATTTCCAATACTAATGAACAGACGTCGTTGTTAATCATTTGCTGAATTTCGACTATTACACGATTGATCATAAGATGTCAAGGGCAAAATCACATTTTTGCAATTTTTAATTTTGGAAAAAATTATTTCATTCCATTTTTGCTTTTCAAAAGAATTACAACATCCAATAATCTACTTAATTTATATAGATCAATGTCAATTGATAGTATTATTTAACTTTGATGTGATAAATCAATAATATTTTAATTCAAAAGTGATGTATTTAATTGCAATCAAGCAAATAAAAAAAAAAGTTGTAAACAAAGAAAAAATTCCAATGTCGTTTTGTTTAATTGTTAAAATTGATTTCTAATTTTAATAACTGTTTTTGAGAAAGCATTATTTATTGGCTTTAATTACAATGGAAGATTCCACCCCGCTAAAAGGATAATTGTCATTAATTGTTAAATCTGCTTTATAAAAGTGGCAGTACATGAAGATAAAGTACCCAATGATGTTATCGAAAGTATGAATAGCAAGGATAACAGTGATCGAAGCTATTACCACAGTTAGAGACAATCGTTTGTTTGATGGTTTTTTCGGTTGTTGAAACCGCATGGATTCAAAGGCAGATATATGAATGAAAAGTTAAAGGATCGAATGCAATGTTCAATTGGGCATTTCGAACAACGAAGGTGTAATTCAACAGCAGCAACTTATGTTCACAAATTAGTTCATCCAATTTAATTAATTGATCAAACGCTAGTCAAGGGAAGTGAAGAATATTGATGACATCAATCAACAGTTATAATTCAAGGTATTTTTAGATTATAGATGCATTAATTTTTATTACTTTATTCTCATTGGAATGTCAGAATAATTTTATAAAACATTAAGAGATTCCCAATTTTCAAGCTTCGTGTGGGGACAGATGCTGTCCCGTAGCATCAATTTTATTTGTAGTAGTAAAGGTCCAGTGGTTATAACGTGGCTCCGTATCAGGGCCTGAATGATTATACGTGGCACCGTATCAGGGCCTGATTAAAACGTAGCGCCGAACAAAAAGGGACTTGTTAGCTTAATTATAGTTATATTATTTGGTGGGAAAATATTTTCCAGGTTGGGCGTTGGCAAGCCGGTTTTTTTTTGAAAAAAACTTTTTTTTGTGGAACATTTTATATTATTATATTTATATATTTATATATTAATTGATTATTTCAATTCAGATTAATTAATATCTGTATATAGTTTATTTTCGCGTCGGTTTATTTGGCTAAATTTTGTTAAAAAGCTAGAGGAAAAAATAAAGGTTTAGTTTCTAGGGTGTTCATGTGTATATTTATCATAAGTACTCTAAATTTATATTTTCAAAAATTTAAAGAATTCCGCGTTTCTCTTTGTAAGTTTTAGGATAAACCAGTTGTGGTTTTTTTTTGGTAATAGGGTGGTGGCAACCGGTTTGGGCCGTGGTTGTCAATCAGCTTTTTGTGTATCTTGAAATAAACCAGTTATTGGTTTCGTTTTGGTTTTGATTAGGAAATTATATATTTTGAATTTTGATATTTTTTTTAATTTTGAAAAAAACCGTTTTGGGACAGCAATTTTTTTGGAGATTGTTTTTTGTGCTGTCATTTGCTTTTAGTAATACTAATTGTTTTTTTTAATTTGGAAAAAAGAAAACCGTTTTGGGGAAGCAGTTTTTTTTTGAAATTTTTTTATGCTACCATGTACATATTGTACATATAATTGTTTATATATTGTACATATTTTTGGATGATGCAATTAACTTATATATGAAATTAATTGTATGTTTTTTTTTGATTATGGTTAGATTTAGTAAGTGTTTAGCTACCACCATTTTTTTTTAAAATTATTTTTATTGCGATTAATTTAAAAAGTGGGATGGGTATGGAAGTAATTATTTTTAGCTAACATTTATTTTTGTTGTTTGTTTTGAATACAATAAGTAAAGCGAAAAATTTGACCTGAACAAATATATTAGAATTAATAATTTGAAGATTGGTAGGCTTAGTTTTTAATTTAAAATAATCGTAATTTTTTTTATAATATAAATTACCAATTTATTATCTAGTCTGAAGATTAAATTTAATTAATTTCATGTATTATATATTTCATGTTTCGATTTAGCATTTTTAAATAAGAAATTATTTAGATTATGGATAAATTATGTAGTATTTAGGTTTATAAATTCTCCTTTTCCCAGCGGTAGGCCTAAAAAGCCATCCATAGAGCTTCACTCTTTAACATTGATGTCGTTCTTAGATCGCCTATGACCACCGGGGTTATGCGATCGAAGAACATTGGTTTCTTCTCTTCATTCGGCGAGGAAGTCCTCAGGGACGAGGAGTGGTGTTGCTGTGTTTGTACTTAGGTGCAAACCAGTAGTACCATTCTTTGCTCAGAGGCTTCTTCGGTGTAATGAAGAGAAGAACCAATTGTACTTTGCTTTCAGGATCAGAGGCTTCACCTCATACAAATTCAAAAACTTTCCATTTTTCCACTTAGCTTTTACAATAGAACAATTTTTCATAGAGTTTAAGATTTGAAGTCTGGTGCTCGGGAGCGTTCTACAACTTTCGCATTAGGTTTAGTTGTAATTTATTTGTAGGTTAAACAAGCACAACTGGGTCAGTAGAAATGGACCTAGTGTCTAATCGTGACAGTTGTGATTGTTTTTATTAGGTTGGGGAGAATCTGTTCTGTAGAATCTGGTCGTTAGGGGCTTTTCCAGTAGGTTCTCACATGCATGGTTGGAGTGGGCTCGCGAACGCGATATTTTAAATTTAAACAATATGGATATTGTAGCCATACTTACTTTTTAAATTGTCTCCCGACGAATCTTGATTTTTGGAATCTCTTATATTATTAAATAAAAATAAAATAAATCAAACAAATTTTTCAAAAATTAAATAAATAAAATTTTTTATTAAATAAAGTAAATTTTCGTAATTAAATAGTTTTAGGTAAATGAATAATTTTTTTAGAATCTAAATAATTTTAGGTAGCTAAATAAATAAATTTTCTTAATTAAGCTTTACGTCAAGACATAAATAAATATTCTTTGTTTTTTAAAAAAATAAATAAATATTTCAAAGTTAGGACGGTGCATCCGATAAATAAACATCCTTTCTGAATATTTTTTATTTTTCAATTTTTTTTAAAAATAAATAAATATATTTTAGGGGTGCTATCGTCAATAACTAATTTTAGGTATATATAATTATTTCAGTATATCTGAAATTAAATAAATAGATTATACTTTTACATATATAATGTTTTAGGAATTTTTTGTGAGAGATTCAGCAAAGATTGGCTACGACGGTGGTCCTTTTTGTTCCTTTACAAAGTTTGTTTTTACAAAAAATCTTGTATGTTTTCGAATTGGGCGTTCGTTGTTTTTTTTTTCGTTTTTGTGCTTTCATCCTTTTTACATTTCCGTCGTACTGGCTCCATTTTTTTTTGTTGAGAATTGGTTTTACTATTGTTGGTGATTGCGAGTCATGATTTTGCGGGTTTTACCATCGAAATCTCTAGCGTCTGTTTCCTATATACCAAGCCTAAGTTTTTCAATATATTTTTTTTATAAAATTAAATTTAGTGTTAGAATCATTAGTTGTCATAAATTAAACATATATTCTTAATCATTAGTTATTATAGTTATAAATTTAATTCTCGGTTTTTAGAATTTAAATAGGTGTTATATTTAATATTACTTAGTTATTATAATTTTTTTTTATTAGTTATTAGAATTTCTATTATTAGTTTAAGTTTAATAGTGCTTTGGTGGTTTTCTGTCATGGAGGGGATGGCGACGTTTTTGTGATTTCAAGAGTAAAAATCTTGGTTTCTACCTTGAATTCATGGTGTAACGATCGCAATAATCGCGAAACAATAATAAAACCAAATTCATCTTCGTTTTCAATTCAATAAAAATGCATTTCATTAGTTTCCGTTCATTTTTACATTAATAATAATTTTAAAATTTTCTAAAACTTAACTGCTAGTTAAATTTTGAATATACTATAAAAAGCAAACGAACGTACTAAATTTTTATTTCCAATACTAATGAACAGACGTCGTTGTTAATCATTTGCTGAATTTCGACTATTACACGATTGATCATAAGATGTCAAGGGCAAAATCACATTTTTGCAATTTTTAATTTTGGAAAAAATTATTTCATTCCATTTTTGCTTTTCAAAAGAATTACAACATCCAATAATCTACTTAATTTATATAGATCAATGTCAATTGATAGTATTATTTAACTTTGATGTGATAAATCAATAATATTTTAATTCAAAAGTGATGTATTTAATTGCAATCAAGCAAATAAAAAAAAAAGTTGTAAACAAAGAAAAAATTCCAATGTCGTTTTGTTTAATTGTTAAAATTGATTTCTAATTTTAATAACTGTTTTTGAGAAAGCATTATTTATTGGCTTTAATTACAATGGAAGATTCCACCCCGCTAAAAGGATAATTGTCATTAATTGTTAAATCTGCTTTATAAAAGTGGCAGTACATGAAGATAAAGTACCCAATGATGTTATCGAAAGTATGAATAGCAAGGATAACAGTGATCGAAGCTATTACCACAGTTAGAGACAATCGTTTGTTTGATGGTTTTTTCGGTTGTTGAAACCGCATGGATTCAAAGGCAGATATATGAATGAAAAGTTAAAGGATCGAATGCAATGTTCAATTGGGCATTTCGAACAACGAAGGTGTAATTCAACAGCAGCAACTTATGTTCACAAATTAGTTCATCCAATTTAATTAATTGATCAAACGCTAGTCAAGGGAAGTGAAGAATATTGATGACATCAATCAACAGTTATAATTCAAGGTATTTTTAGATTATAGATGCATTAATTTTTATTACTTTATTCTCATTGGAATGTCAGAATAATTTTATAAAACATTAAGAGATTCCCAATTTTCAAGCTTCGTGTGGGGACAGATGCTGTCCCATAGCATCAATTTTATTTGTAGTAGTAAAGGTCCAATGATTATAATCTTTTACAAAAAATTGTTTTTTTTACGAAATTTGGTGAAAACTTACCTTTTTATGTGCCAAATACGCTGTAGTTTATTTGATTTGAAATATTTATTTTTTCACCTTATTTTGAATTAATATCGAAAAAGCACCCTAATTTTCAATCGAAAATTCACCCGTCAATCAGCTTTTTTCAAAAAGTTGCTATGCTTTCTGTTCGTTGAAATCTCTAATTTTCGATAGATAGTGAAAAAAAATAATACTATAGTAAATCTTCTCAGAAAATGCAAAAAATGAATGGAATTTTCGATTTAAAAAACCAAGTTTTTGGTTTCTTATTTTTATCTTTTACAAAAAAATTTTTTTTTTCACGAAATTTGGTGAAAACCTACCTTTTTATGTCCCAAATACGCTGTAATTTATTTGATTTGGAATATTTATTTTTTCACCTATTTTGAATTAATATCAAAAAAGCAATTTTCAATCTAAAATTCAATTCATTTTTGCATTTTCTGAGAAGATTTACTATAGTAATATATTTTTTTTTCACCATCGGAAAGTAGAGATTTCAAAGAACAGAAAGCATACCAACTTTTTGAAAAAAGCTGATATTTTGACGGGTGAATTTTCGATTGAAAATTAGGGTGCTTTTTCGATATTAATTCAAAATAAGGTGAAAAAATAAATATTTCAAATCAAATAAATTACAGCGTATTTGGCACATAAAAAGGTAAGTTTTCACCAAATTTCGTGAAAAAAAAATTTTTTTGTGAAAGATAAAAATAAAAAACTAAAAACTTGGTTTTTTGAATTTTTCCATATGACTTTTAGTTTTGCCGGAAATGGAGATAAACCGTTTTTTACCCTTAAAAACTCACCCCTTCCCCTTCCCGACCTCAGATCGCCCGTAAATTATTTTTCCTTTCATTTTTATAATATTCGCCTCCTTTTCTAATGAGTTTCATCCTACTATTATTTTTTTTCACTTTTTATTATTTTTAAAGGCTTCTACCCTGGTCTATATATGATGAATTGCAGTCTTAAAAAGAGAGAGAATCCAAAGCATGAAGTTGACAAATTCGAAGGCAGCAAAATATTTACCGAAGGCAACAGAACATTCACTTGTAGTATATAACGCTTTTATAAGCAGCATTATGAATTGATGTTTATGGCACCAGCTTGCTTGAGGAATCAGAGAAACTTGATCCCCTTACTTATAACTCTTCTAAAACTTTACAAAATGAATCTTCATATTACCAATTTTTTTATTTTTTAAAAGAAGCGCTAAAACACACGTTATGCTTTTTGCTTACTTTTAACTGTAAGTTAACAAGTTAATTCCACTTTTAAAAAACAAAATAAAATCGATGCAATTCAATCCAATCGGCTGCTTAAAATTCCACAGTATAAAATGCATGTAGCTTTCAAAAACTGCTGAGTTATGAACTAATTATGTATTAAAATTAATGGAAAGAAAACAAAAAAACTTTATGTTATTCTATTGTAAAATACTAGTCCCTGGGCCTTCACCTACATAATTTTGTGATTACCACATATTTTATACTTCGTGATGCGCCTGTCCTTGACGAGCCCGAAAACATTTGTTCTGCGATTTTTTTCAAATCGGTCGCTTTTGCTTTCGGCAAGCTCCGAAAAATGCCGATGCCCGGGATCTTGTAAATTTTTGTTTTTTGTAACTATGGGGGTTGGAAATTTGATTTAGAACGTAAGGGTAACCTTGTCCGACAAAAATTTGTCTGCTATTGTCTAGTCCGACAACCCAAACATTCAAAATGTCAGTTGTCGGACTCGACAATAGCAAACACATTTTGGTCGGACAAGCTTACCCTCGTATTCTAAAATAAATTTCCAACCTCCACAGTCAAAAAAATAAATGTGGTAGCAAATCTACAAGATCGCGGGCAATCGGCATTTTTCGGAGCTTGCCGAACGCAAAAGCGACCGATTTGAGAAAAATCATAGAACAAATGTTTTCAGGCTCGTCAAGGACAGGCGCATCACGAAGTATAAAATATGTGGTAATCACAAAATTATGTAGGTGAAGGCCCAGGAACTATACTGAATCATAGACTTGTATAAAAATTAATAGAAAACATTTTAATAAGATGATAATGGATTAAATTTAATTTACGGAAATAAGAAAAAAATATGTTTTAGTTCTAACTCTGAACTTTGAAATGATGTGAAGAAAATTAAGCTAGACGTAAAAACAAAATGTTCATTGTCACAAATTGTGGGCTTCCACACTCTGCAAAAGTCTTAGGCCGGTCTAAAAACTAACTTTTGAACGAAATATGATATCTAAATTTCACTGGATATGTTCAAGCTTGGAGCATGTGATTTTGCAAAATTACATACATAAGAACACGAAAAATTATATTATTATGCATTCTTGCTGACATCGTATATTTGTTTTAACAGTTGTTAGTTTCGTACTCACAATATATGATCGCATTTTCCTATCTCTCATCTTATTCATAACACAGTAACAACTCGTGTCGTGTATTACCCTACTTGGCATGTCACATTCTAACACACCTTGTTTCTCTGTATTTTTTTATTTTTTAATGCCCCTTATTAACTTCTGCCAGAGTTTTAACTTATTTTATTTTCCCATAATCCAATTTTTTAACGCAAAGACATAAAATAAAACAATTTAAAACAAATGTAAGCTTATTAAGTTATAAAGTTATATTAATCAATGTTATATAAATAAAATTGACTATATCGCACTCACCTGTGTTTTGCTTTGTACATTTTACAATCTTTAAGGGAAACAAACGAAAATAGTTTTCAAAAACCGACGAATCAGAACTAATTTCTTTAAGAGGAGTCCAATTATTTTTTTAAATTATACAAGAATGTAATGACGGTTTGATTATAAACAAAAACAGGATAGATAATCAATCTACTTTAATCTTGTTTTCTGCACTATAATGTATAAGAACTTAGAACTTGGCCAATAACTCTCGTAACCAGTCAATCTGTAAGTAGCAAACAAGTTGTTATTTGATAGTTTGAATATATAAAAAATTCGTTTTGTATCGTGTTTTAGTTTAATCAATACGCAATATGATTATTTCTGGTAATAAAAATTAGATTGTGATAAAACTTTAACGAAATAAAATAATATGCAAATGAATGTTGAAATAGTTGAAAATAAAACTTTTAGAAATAAATGTATTTAAAAAATCAAAAAATACGTATCCTGGAAAATAATGTAATCTCACATCCACCCGACTAGCATTACTACAATTAGTTAATTGTGGCTCATTTGTACAAATGATTTTTCTGGAAGATTTTTAAATTTTCAACCTTAAGTATAAGTCTTGAAGTCTTTTATTTAAGTTTATTTTAAACAGTTATAAGTTTTTTAGCTGACTATGCAGCATCTAATTTTTTTAAAGGTATTTTCAAAACCGTAAACAAGCTCTTCTTCTTTGTTATGAGAAAGATCGTACTCCCGTTCATTCTGATTCAAATACATTTGGTATCGATTTTCTTTAAAAAGTACAGTAAAACCAAGTACTCGTAAAGCGGTTGAGGTCCGTACAATGAACGTTGACATAGTTGTTGCACATTCCCCTTTCAGTATTGCTGAATCGTTCCAAATTACTTATAGTAATTGCAACTCTATTTATTTTTGTTCGGATAAAAACTAAAAAAGTTTAACTCCTTAAAGAACATTTGGATACAGGAGCATCCTCAACGCGAGTTAACGCAACGCAAAAACACGATCGAACAAATGATCGAGTATAACTAGTCAAATTCTTCATCTCCTGTTTCTTTCTTTACCGTACTTTTCATCGCACACCAATTCAAAATATCCCCATATCATCTCAAGTATAATGCAAGTCAACCATTTCCATACTTCATCTGACTAAACCATTTCTCTACAACTATAGATAATAATTTTATACCTTCCATAAATTTTAACAACCGTATCATATTTATACTTTTAATACGATACTAAACTTAACACAAAAAAATTTTTGGACAGAAATTTGTATTATTAATTGGTATTATGTTGTGACGCAACAAAGCAATTAACTGATAAAATGTAAAACATTGGTTGATTGATCTGTAGCACACATAAATGTATTTATGTTTGTTTTTATTTAAAGGCTGGAACCGAAACAAATCAGCAAATCATTAGCAAATCTCTTTCGATGCAAATATTTTAAATTTAGAGTAAAAATCGAAATAGTCCGTCGTTAGATATAACTTAGTTTATTTCGTCTAGTCCGTGTAATTTCTCTTGCTTCACACACCCTACTCTCCATTTTCCCTAGTGGAATGACTGTTAGTATTGTTCTACTTATGGAATGACCGTTGATCCTCTATTAAAGTTGTAGGTTAAATAGTAAAAAGAATAATCAGTACTAGTGGTTATTTTGTACAACATCTATTTGTACAATCTTAAAAATGAAGATTTAATTTTATGAGTAATTTAAATCAAAGTTCTAAGATGCAGCTGAAAGAGTTGTATAAGCTATATATTTAGAGATCATATACTAGGACACAACGAGGCTAAAACCACCTCTTACGCTACTTTGAAACTGAAACCTCAAGTATTTGTTTTTTGGAACTAAATTGAACTTATCTATCATGAAATAATAATCAACCCCAAGTCAAATTAACAACACACATCAATTATTATCCAAAACTAACCCCGTTATAGTGGATGAATTGTTTCAAATGAAGACATTGAAAGGGTTTGATTCCGAGAAATTTTAACTTTGTCTCAATTATTTCAAACTATTTTTGTTATTTTTAATCGAATACAATTTTGTTCGTCTTTTTTCTATCTTTCTCAGTTGTTAATAGCATGTCTTAAAAATACTATAATAATATGTGTTTTAGAATTAATAAAGGATGAAAAAAGATTAGGGGAAAAAAAGATTAAGCCGCGATTAACAAACAAATGTGTATCACAAATAGGATCGTGATGTTTGAAATAATAATATGCACATAAGAGATGATTTCATGGTAAGTTTTAATTCAAAAATTGTACAAAAGTTATCTTTGTTGAACCCATACTGAAGAAGAGAACATTTAGAAAACTCCTAAACTGATGTGTCTTGGTTGCGCCTCTTTGATGAATAATTAAAAAGCTAATATGTCACTAGTTTTTAAAAGATATTACTAGCCAATGTAGTTTTCATAACAATCCGTCGTAATCACATTAATTGTATTGTTTTGAGCCGCCTTATATTAAAAATGGATTCAACCAAATAATTTGAATTCAATTTCTAGCCTAGCCTTTACTCAAAAATACTATGTAAACAAATTGTGTATACAAATTAAGTATTAAAATAAGTATTACATTCATGATTCAAAAGTGAAAATATGAAGGGGCTGAAATCTCTCAGCTCTGAGATATCAAGACTTCGGTCTGGGTTAAGGATTTTGATATAGTTTTAGGCAAAAAACTTTTATGAGGACATGGTTTTTAGTTTTGGGCAGCGATGTATATCAAACATAACTCTTTGTTTAAGTACAAGTATTTTTTATCTCTGTTTAAAAATTCATTACAAAACTAACACGAAACATCAATACGTTGCCGAAAAACTATAATCTAAATTCCAAAAATATTGTTAAATTAAATAAAATCAAACTTTTTCAAAATTCCAAAAATATTCCAAAAATTAGAATAAAATCAAAAATTCAAACTTTTTCAAAATTCCAAAATAATTTCAAAAACTATAACAAATTCAAAAATTTCCATGTCCAATTTCATTTTAAGCTACATTTACGTCATAAAAACAGCTACATTTTTTTTCCAAAAAATTGGCTAAAAGAATAAATGAAATCATTTTTTGACACACTTGACATTATTTAGTGACAAACTTATAATGCCATAATTCTCTTTAATAATAATAAAATATCATGTCATACAAACTATTAATTTTATTTTTTTCTAAAAAAATTGGGTAAAAAATAAATAAAAACCTTTCTTTTGACACACGACAACATTTTTTGACAAACTTATAATGCCATAATTCTCTATAATAATAATAAAATTTCATTTCAAACAAACAATTTCATTTTTTTCCAAAAAATTGGGTAAAAAACTAAATAAAAATCTTTTGACACACTTGACAACATTTTTTTGACAAACTTATAATGCCATAATTCTCAATAATAATAATAAAATTTCATTTCTAACAAACAATTAATTTTATTTTTTTTTCCAAAAAATTGGGTAAAAAAATAAATAAAAATCTCTCTTTTGACACACTTGACAAAATATTTTTGACAAACTTATAATACAATAATCTAGTTTTTGATCTCACATACCAATCCCGGCCATCAAGATTTCTCCAAATTTAATGTTCCTACTCGTAATCACTTAAAATGAACGGTTTTTAAGCCAAAAACATGAAAATTTGCTATTTTTGACACACATAATGATTTTTTCGACACACTACCGGTACAGTTATCGAACACAGTGTCCTTTCGGACCTGTCCCTTGTGTATACCTATTTTTAGAAAAAAAAATTTTGAAATCCCTTCAGCGGTTTTCCCTGCAGCGTAGGTGCGGCCTACAGATAGACATACATTTTTTTTTGCTTTTTTAGAATCAGTAGGTCCTAAAACGTCGAGAAATGCCATAAAAAGTGGGGGTAAGAATTTCACTTTGAGCTCATGAATGTAATACTTATGCTGGGTGCCTCACACTAGTATTTTTTGCTAAATCACTGACTTTTCTAAATTAATTGCTAGTGCACATATGCTTTTCATAGATGTCACTCGTATCAAACGTACAATCTGTGCCTGACCTCATATTTAAATTAATATCTTTTTAAATGTCAAAATTTGTAAACATTGTCATAATGGAGAATGATAATGAAATTGTATTTGGGAGCTTGTTTCTTAAAATACTTACATCATACCGAATATTTTCTTTTATATTAATTTGAATTATTTTCCATTTTTTTTAAATAACTGTTTTTAAATATATTGACGTTTCAATGAATTGACAACTAAATTGAAAAGCAAGATGACGAGGAGACTTTTCGTCCGCCGCCTGGCGGTCAATAGCGCAACTTGGGTATGAATTGAAAAGTCACTGATTTAGCTCAAAAAGCTGGTGTGAGGCACAAAGCATTAGGTCTTTCGAAGTACCTCTATGTTCAATTACATTTTCAGCAAACTATTCGAAAACCTTCCATTTAGCGATTCGAGAAAATATTACAAAATCACAAATTCATATTTCTTTCAAACCAAAAATATTGTAAAAATTATAATAAAATCAAACTTTTTTCAAAATTCTAAAAATATTGCAAAAATTATTACAAAATCAAAAATTGAATCTTTTTTCAAAATTCCAAAAATTATAATAAAATCAAAAATCAAAAATTTTTCAAAATTTCAAAAATATTCCAAAAATTCTTACAAAATCAAAAATTAAAACTTTTTCCAAAATTCTAAAAATATTGCAAAAATTATTACAAAATCAAAAATACAAACTTTTTTCAAAATTCCAAAATAATTTCAAAAAATATAACAAATTAAAAAATTTCCATGTCCAATTTCATTTTCAATTACATTTACGTCATAAAAACAGCTACATTTTTTTTTTTCCAAAAAATTGGCTAAAAAAATAAATGAAATCATTTTTGACACACTTGACATTATTTTTTTGACAAACTTATAATGCCATAATTCTCTATAATAATAATAAAATTTCATGTCATACAAATTATTAATTTAATTTTTTTCCAAAAATTTGGGTAAAAAAGTAAATACAAATCTTTCTTTTGACACACTTGACAACATTTTTTTGACAAACTTATAATGCCATAAATTTCAATGATAATAAATAAAATTTCATTTCAAACAAACAATTAATTTTATTTTTTTCCAAAAAATTGGGTAAAAAAATAAATAAAAATCTTTCTTTTGACACACTTGACAACATTTTTTGACAAAGTTATAGTGCCATAATTCTCAATAATAATAAATAAAATTTCATTTCAAACAAAATTTTAATTTAATTTTTTTCCAAAAACTTGGGTAAAAAAATAAATAAAAATCTTTCGTTTGACACACTTGACAACATTTTTTTGACAAACTTATAATGCAATAATCTAGATATTGGTCTCACATACCAATCCCGACCATCAAGATTTCTCCAAATTCAATGTTCCTACTCGTAATCACTTAAAATAAACGTTTTTTAAGCAAAAAATATGCAAATTTCCTTGTTTTGACACACTTGACGATTTTTTTGACACACTTCCGGTACAGTTATCGAACACATTGTCCTATTGTCCTTTCAGCTCTTTCCATTGAGTAAACCTATTTCTAGAAAAAAATTTCAAATCCGTCCAGCCGTTTTCTAGATTTCGTCGGTTGTGACGGCCGGCTGGACGGACGGCCTACAGACAGACATACATTTTGTTTTTGCTTTTTTAGAATCTGAAGGTCCTAAAACGTCGAGAAATGCCATAAAAAGTGAGGGTAAGAATTTCACTTTGAGCTCATGAATGTAATACTTAGGTCTTCAAGACCGAAGTAATTCTTGCCCTCTACTTTTCTTGGCATTTTTCGACGTTTGAGGACCTACTGATTATGAAAAAGCAAAAAAAAATATATGCGGTTGGCAGGCCGTCACAACCGTCGTTACCAAGAAAACAGCTGGAGCGATATCAAAAATTTTAATTTCTAAAAATAGGTTAGCTTAATTGTACGAGCTGAAAGGACTATGTGCTCAATAACTGTACCGGAAGTGTGTCAAAAAAAAATCATTTAGTGTGACAAAATAAGAAAATTTGCATATTTTTTGCTCAAAAAACGTTAATTTTAAGTGATAACGAGTATGGTCGGCATTGGTATGTGCAAGGGCGCACACAGAAAAATTTTTAAGGGGGGGTCCAACGAATTTTTTTTTTAATAAAAAGCACTGTGTAGGAATTACAACAACACACATAGATACCTTTTAAGACCTAGGTCCTACAACAACATGCGTGTTGAGGTGTTGATGAACGCTTTTTAAGCCTTTGTGGATTGTACACCCCCGGGACTGTTGATTCAAATTAAGCATTTCATTTATACGATAGGTCGGTGTGTTTCGATCGGTTGTTGATCTTTTTTTACAAAAAACGTATTGGCTGTCAGATTTGTCTTGATACTAGACTTTAAAAATATATTTCCCGTTGTCGTATCAAAACTTCCCGGCTTTTACCGTTTCTTTAAGGAAAAACTTCTCATCAAGCTTTTAATTAAAAAAAATATACATATATATATAAATCCAATTGTTTATATGGAAAAAAATTCAAAAACCACCACTATAACAATATTTGTTTCGATTCTTCATACACCTTGTAGAATAAGATAGTATTTCTATGAAATAGAGCATTAAATCTATCAAAATTGCGAAAGACGTTTTTTAAAAGAATTTAATATGCCTTGATTTCGAGGTTTGCAAAAAATTTTAAAATTTCAATACGTCTTTTTCGATACGTATAATCGAAATAATGATACAAAACATCCCAATTTTTTAATATGTTCAAAATCCATCGATGCATAGAGAGGAGCCATCTTGTAGTTGCAGGTGATTTTATTTTTAGTGTCGTAGTGTGAAAATATTCCTGAAACTCAGAAATATGTTATTGCTTTTGGGGTTTTCGAAACGTTTGTTTCTAGTTCTCTAAGAAATATCAGAACATCAACATCAGAAGGCTGAAATTTCATCGATTTTACTGTATACTGTGAAGGCGATGAATGGCAGATTCATTTAAACAAAATTATTGAGTAATCAAAATCTGGAAGCATAGTAAAAAAAAGTTGTTGCGATCATTTTGAATAACTCTAAAATTTAAAACGCTCCTACAAATAATTGTGAAAAAACCCGCACTTGCCAAGTTTTTTGTTTTAGGGATGAGCTGCACATTGCTAACTTCCAGCATGAAAGAGACATATCAGATCTATGATTTGTAGAAAATTTTGGTAAGAGAAGGTGCAAGTTACTTTGGAAATGTTGTTAGAATAATAGGCGAGGAATGATGTTCAGACCGGAGACTTTGCTGGTAGTTAACCTCCTTAAGATTTTTTTTTCACAATTTTGGGTTTGAAATAAAGATCTTTCATATTAACTCTTGAAGACTGGATTTTTGGTTTTTCTTCAGGAGTTTTATAAAACAGTCGATATCACAGCAAAGCGTTCAGCGAACAATGTGGTTTTTCTCGCTGGGTCAGTGACGATTAAATCACCATCAATAATAGGAAAAAAAGAGTTGATACCAGACTTTAAAGAATTAATGGTACTGTAAAAACTTTTGTCAAAAATGGACATGGTAGAAAGTTTTGCCGCTTTCGCTATGTCAATTTCTGTTTTTTTCGTTTTCGATTATCTGGTTCAATATACTATTGGGCTGTATAGATATTAGGACTTAAATCGTTAAGGGATTTTTGTTATGGATCCAAATATTAAATAATCTTTGTTTGTTTTTAAGGGCCAATTTGGCTGGAAAATAAATATTTTGTTGAGGTTTCATTATTGAGAAGGGACCGAATTTATTGATACTAAAACATTTTAGTCAAGCAAAATTTATACTATATTATTATCATATTATTATTTTATTTTTATATTTATTTTCACGCGGATATAATGACCAAGGATATAAGGATATAATCTACCAGCTCTCCAGACATTCCTGGTCAAATTAGTAAATCGCTTTATTTGTTTTTGATAAATGATCTTTCGTTGGTACAACTTAAAGTATCAGAATCTTTAGGTGGTTCATACCATAATTTGATTTCCGCTCATTTCAATTTAAATGTTCCTAAACAGTTTCAATCTAATCCTAGTCTTATTTTGTCGCAAATTGGCAGGGGTTTAGAGATATATGTTTAACTCAAACGTTTCTGCTTCTAATTTTCAGAAATAATAGACGTGGGTATGCGCAGGTTTATTCCGATACATGGTTCTGAAGGTTTCGGGTAAATGTGAAGAAGCAATAATATTTAAAATATTTAATGGTCTTTAAAAAATGGCCAGTATACAGCCAATTCCAAAAAAGTCGCTAACACGAATTCAACAAATTTCAAACCCATATCAATCTTGTCGGTTGTTGCTAAAATATTTGAGAAGTTCATTAATTTTAATATTATGAGCTTCTTAAGTTGTCAAAAATACTTAATGAAAGACAATACGATTTCCGTAAAGAAAGAGCAATGGAAAATCTACTTTCTTAGTCACACATATCTGGAATAGTCGGTTGAAAACTTTAGTAAGACTTTCATTGCTGCTCTGCAATTCCAATCTTACTAATGAGCTTGATTCGTTGTATGTTACTGATTTGAAGGTACATAAATACACTATGGATGAACGCGTGTGTCTGCCTAGATCAAATCAATTTGACCAGAACAGAGTATCAATAGCAGCCCATGTTTTTAAGTTTCGAGTGACAAAATGATATAGCTTTTCAAAGAAATTTTTTTAACAGCATCTTTTTCATCTAGCATCTCTGGAATGTCTTACTGACGTGGGTCTTCCTTGATAATTGTAATTCACAAAACTTTAAAAATAGCGTTCAAAAAATCCTCAAAGAGAATTGATCAATAGTGAGTAACCTTAGATCCCTAGGTAGCATCGTATCTTACGATATTCAGAGATGTTAATCTATAATTTCTTATGGTTAACACTAAATAATGCCTAATTTTAAAAAACAATACTGAAAAATTATCGGTTAGGGGGGGGGGGTCCGAACCCGAAAACCCCCCCTTGTGTGCGCCCCTGTTTATGTGAAACCATGAGCTTGATTATTGCATAATAAGAGTGTCAAAAAATACCGTTAAGTAATGATTTTCATTTATTTTTGAACCAATTTTTTTGAGAAACATAAAATGGGAAACATTTTCGATTAGAAAAATTTGTCAAATAAAATTAAATATTTGTATGACATGAAATTAGACATGGAAAATGGTCCCATCCAATTATAACTCCACCCAATTTGAGGAACAGATAGAAAATAATAAGTTGTTCCAGATTAATAGTCGTTTTTCGACAAAAAGAATTATTTTAGGAATACTTTTAGAATCTTCGAAAAAGTTTGAATTTTTGATTTCAGATTCCACGTCTTCTGAATAACAGGAAGAGTTGGAAAATAAGTTTTGATCATGTTCATAATCATGTTATAATTTTTACAATATTTTTGGAAGTTTGATAAAAGTTTCGATTTTTGATTTTGTAATAATTTTTGAAATATTTTAGATTGTTTAGAAATATCCTTGATAATGTTAGCATAGCTAACGAAATTAATTGGTAAATAAAAAACTCATATAGATACTAAAAAAGTGTGTTTTAAACTCAAAACTAAAATATTTTAAATATTTTAGAATTTTGAAAAAGTTTAAATTTTTGATATTTTTGATTTTATTTTAATTTTTTAAATATAGTTTTAGAATTTTGTAAGGAGTTGGTATTTTTGATTTTCTTTCGAAATAATTTTTGCAATATTTTTAGAATTTTCGAAAAAGTTTGAATTTTTGATGTTGTTATAATTTTTACAATGGTCTTAAAATTTTGGAAAAGGTTTCAATTGATACTTGTACTTTTACAAAGAATTTTTGTTAAATATACAGCGCTGCCGTAAGCTAAAAACAATGTAGTCATAAAAGCCTTTTGCCGAAAACTATGCCAAAATCCTTAACCCAAACCGAAGTCTCGATACCTCAGAGCGTGAGATTTCAGCCCCTTCATATTTTTAATATTAAATATGTGCATCTTCCTTATTCATTGCGTTATAATGCGTAAAAATATTTTTGCAAAGAACTTTATTTACGTAAAAAAATGGAAATTATTAAATAATAGTATGTATTGCAAATTAGTTGTACTAATGTAAATACTTTAAAACATAATAAACTTATGTCCAAGAATTAAAAAGTAATTGTAGCTTTATTGTTTTTTGTTGAAAAGAATTTAATTATCATTGTCACAATTAACGGTTAACCTTGAACTGAATTTTTAATCACTTATAATTTCAGATTTACAATTTTCCAGCATAATAGTTGGTAAAATTTTAAAAATTCTTTAGACTTTCATACTTTTTCGTTACGGGTAATTTTCGTTTTTTTTATTGATAAGTTAATAACAAAATAATAATAATTATATTTGTCTGTAGTTAAAGTTTCTTTACCTTAAAATTGTTTTCTTTTACATTTAAGGTTATTAAATTTTTATAATTTTATTCTAATATGTCTGTTCAAGTTTTTATTTTGAACGTGATCGTGATCGAAGTATTTAATAAAAACTGAAATGGATTTATGTAATTAATTCTAATAATTCAATCTCCAACCGCAAAATTGTTTATTTGTAACAAGTACGATAATTGAATTTAAAAATCAAAGGTGAAAATTGTGGTTCAAAATTAAACATTCATTTATATTGTTAGAGCAATGTGAATCACATTTATTCGTCTAGTTTTAAAGGCAAAAAACCGATTGGTGGGTGGGCTTTCTAATTAATTTTATGTATGAGAAAAAAAAAAAAAGCAAATAAATTTATTTTTTAAGAAAAATGTAAAGGAATGTAGAAAAATAGCAAAAAGAGAAAAGGTAAGACCAACGCGTTCAGTTGTCGGAAATAGAACAACAAAATACATAGTTGTGGTCGGAGACATTAATAATACAATACAACACAAAATTGCAATTTTCATTAAACACTTACGAGATAGATCAAGAGGTACTCTTATAAACAAGAATAATTCCAAAAATAGCGCACCAAGTAGGTTATCGACGGATGCGTGTTGGGTTTTGCACGGGGAGAGAGCTGAGAGATCCATAGAATACGGAAATATAGCAAAAGCTTTTTAAGCAGAAATATATAACAAGCATGTATCCCTGCGGAATACATCATTGCCGTCTGTACAATGCAGATTTCTGTACAAATAGACATCTTTCTTAACAACTCATTGGAAGAAATATACCAAAAATATCAATATCAATATAAAGTAATTACTATACAAGTAAATACGTCTTTTGAGGTATTCAAAAGAGATCAAACCAACAGTAGAAAAAGAGTTTGGACTAGGGTCCAAGTAAAACCTTCAGCGACTGACGAAATTTCCAAAATCATTGATCTGAGTACACGTAGACAATACCCATACTACTTCCAGCTTGAAAAATATTCAATGGACACTTAATGGACACTTTTCCCAAGAACTGGCCAGACTTCCGCTTTTGGAGCAAGTGACGAGCCAACATCAACTGTCCAAAGGTCCAAAAGCATTCATCTGGTGCTGAGAAGGCAATACCGGTTGAACTACAGAAAAGCTAAAAACGGACAATTGGTTGAATAAAAATAATTTTGATGGGGCTAAATTGTGCCATATACATGAATTGAATGATAACCTGAGTGAGGTCAACAGAGTTTTCACACATTCTTCCAAAAACGTTGAAAACCCTTAGTATTGTTACGATTCTTCATAATCGCAATTAAATACTAATTGTATTCAACGTCACATTTTTCCAAGAAAAAGGGTTAAAGATAAAATAAAAACATGAAATAAAATTTAATTATTTTATATGAATCAAATTAACATGTTAGGTAAAATAAGGTTATCAAATATTCTTAGATGTTTTCGAAGTTTCTTCGTAAAGAATGTGACCTCGAATAATCAAGAAATTAAGCAGAATTATAAATCAGGAATTTCTTTTTGTAGAATAAAATTAGTTTTATTTTAGACTGAGATTATGTTAATTGAAATGAAGTGTTAACGAAACGCTGTATCGTGCATATGAAACCGTGTAAACAGAAGCAGCTATTTTAAAATTAATTTTTATGAACAAAGATTTAAGCGTTATTGAGTAGAAAAATTTTGTGTATTATGTTGTACGCTGTGTTCATACTAAAAATTTCTGCAATCAAACGTTGAAGTTTCTGTAGCTGTTGAAAGAATATTCTAGTTGGGAATATTACTTTCTGTAGTGTATTCCTGTTGTTTCCTGCTGATATATACTGATATGGTGGTTGTTGTTGTTGTTGATGTAGCGACAGTTTTGGTGCTAATCCTCCGGCTCCATGTCCAGGTTCAGGAACTCTGCTACTGCCCTTGGGCGGTACCACAAATCTTCCTTCGTCAAGTTGGTTACATTTTCAGGACAATTAAATAGGTGGTCTACATCGTGTGGCATGCCCTCACATGCGGGACACTTGTCAATAATTTCAGAATCAATTCTACTCATGTAGTTGTTTAGGATTCGTGACCAACCGGATCTAAGTTGAGCTAGGATGGATCTAGTGCTATGGGGCAATTGGACCTCTTCGGCAGCGACTTTTGGTGGCATTTTATTTAGAACACGATTTGTAATATAGTTCTTTATTGCATTTTCGACCGTTTTGGTGTTTTTAAGCCTGTTCTATATGTAAATTCGTCGATGTTACCAGTAACCTGGCTATCTCTGATATCTTGCAGAAAGCATCTTGCTGTCTTCCTTATGTCTCTGGGTGGTTCTATCATAGTTAAGGTGTCATTACAAGGATGTTGCTCTTTGTGACAGGCCAATAGATATTGTTTGGTTAGCATTTCATTATGTTCACGGACCGGCAATATGTTACTTTCCTCGTGTAATTGATCACGGTTGGCCATCAGGAGATATCGGGTTGCGGTTCGCAAGGCAGCATTTTGTGTTGTTTGTAGCTTATTCCAGTGAGTGTTGGCAACTTGAGAGGTCCATATGGGTGCAGCATAATTTATAATTAGTCTTCCTATTGCTTTGTACGTTGTTAAGGTCGTGTCTTCATCTTTGCCCCATGAACTACACGCTAGTGCTTTCAATGCGTTGTTCCTGTTTTTCAAACTTGAGTTTATTAGTTGTGCATGAGCATTGAATTTAATCAGTGGGTCGAATGTTACACCCAGCAGTCTCGGATTTTTCACTGTAGGAATAAGTATGTTGTCTATGCAGATGCTTAGTGTTGAATTTACCTCCTTCGTCCATGTGGTGAAAAGTGTAGAAGTGGACTTTTCAGTGGAAAGTTTTAGTTTTCTGGTTTTAAACCAATCATTCAGAATATTAAGGTAGGTATTCAAGATATTTGTGAGTTGCTGCAGGTTATTTCCTGTTGCAAACACTGTGCAGTCGTCTGCATATGACGTGATAGTTATTCCTTCTGGTGGGGTAGGCAAACTGCTTAGGTAGAGATTGAATAATGACGGTGAGAGAGCTCCGCCTTGAGGAACTCCTTGTCTTACCACTCTCATTCTGAACTTTCTGTTACGGAACTCAACATATTTGGCGACCTCTGAGGTAATTGCACAACCAGCGCATCATTAAACCTGGCAAGTTAGTATTGAAGATATCATCCAATAGAGCAGCGTGCGACACTGTGTCGAATGCTTTTGACAGGCCAAGTGCGACTAAAATTGTTCTAGCGCATGGTTGTTTTTGATTCAGACCATCACTGATCTGGTTTTGTATTCTGTGTAGCGCGGTGGTTGTACTGTGTGCTCGTCGGAAGCCATGTTGGTGTGGCGCCAAATTACAGGATCTTGTCAGCTGAGGGATCAGAAGTGCTTCGATGAGTTTTGCGACCGATGAAAGAATGGATATTGGTCTGTAGGACTCTCTCTTTTCTTCCGGTTTTCCTGGTTTCAAAATGGGGCTGATTCAGGCCGTTTTCCAGATATTTGGTATCTGTAGAGTGTTTAAAGATGTATTAAGTCTAGTAGTGAGGAAATTTAAACCTTTGGGTCCGATGTGTTTGAGCATGATGGCCGAGATGCCGTCGGGTCCTATGGCTTTTGATGGCTTAATTTTCCTTATTGCATTCTCCACCTCTTCTTTGGAAAATATAATATCCTCCAAGTTGTCAGTGTTAAGTTTGCGCATATGTTTCAACACTGATCTGGTCTCTTTCTCGTGTTTACGTTGCTTTTCTGTAAACTGAATGTTAAATTTGTTTGCGCATTTCCTGTGGTTTTCAATGGGGATATCGTCGAAGGAGATCATGCAATTATTTTGTGGTTGTCGAGGATGAGTTAGGCCCTTGATGACCTTCCAAAGACTTTTACTAGTACCCGGGTTTGATTCTCTCACTAACTTTCTCCATTTGTTTCTTTTATGATCCGTGACCAATTTGTTAATTTGCTTGTTTAGGTCCAGAATTCTGGAGTCGGCTGGATCTGCTTTACGGATGTCATCTCTTTTATTAGAAAGCACACACGCTTCATGTGGAAAGTTTGGTTTTATTTTTTGGATTCTGCCAGCTGGTATGTAGCGAGCTCTTGCCTTATTAAAAATGTCTCTGAATTGTTTTTCCCCAGAGAGGGCGTCAAGTGGTAAAAATTGCTTACTGAATTCGGTAAAATTTGTAAAGTATTCCCAGTCAGCTTTGTTAAAATTAATATATGTCTTCTTTTCGAAACTTATTTGATTTATGGAACGGTGATTATGATCGGCACGTGGTCTGATCCCAATGCAATTTCAGTTCTCCATTCTGCAACTGGCATTAGTGACATACTGGCAAGGGAGATATCTGGAGAAGAGTATGAGTTGTTTGTTAGCCTTGTCGGTTGTGGTTCGTTGAGGACTCCAAAATTGGATCCGTCAATTTGATCTGCAATGCTTTCACCTCGTGGATCAGTGTTTAGATGTGAGTGCCATAGATCATGGTGCGCGTTCACATCTCTGAGAATTAGACAGTCTTTGGTATAAAATAAATGTCCTATGGACGGTTCATAACCTATATCACAGCTGCTTGCTTACTGGTGGAATATAAATATTGAATAGTGTTATTTCCGTATTTCCGGATTTTATTATAATTCCTTGTTGTTCTAGGTGTTTGTCAGTTCCCGGTACTGCAGGTAGTGTGGTTGTACGGTAAATAACACTTTTGTGAATGATAAAGGCAAGACCACCACCTTTGTCTTTCCCTCTATCCAGCCTTATAATTTTATAATTACAGATACTATCACTAATCTTAGATCTAACATTTAATTTTGTTTCTTGGAGAAACGTGACTAGAATATTGTTATTGCACATATAGTTTATTATATTGTCAATCTTATTTGTGAGACCGTTGCAATTTAGTTGCATAATTTTTACATCACTCGGAGTTTCCGGTAGCGTGTTCATTCGTAATGTGTTTTGTTGTGGACTCGTGTTGGTATTTTGACTTGATGCTTGACAACATGGCGCTATGTAGTTCTTGGTCCATTGCTTATATGTGACAAGACCTGAGCAGTTCTTGAGGTGGCACCATTCTTTGCAGGTATTACACTGAATAGATGTTGTATTTGCCTTTAAGATGTTTTACATATTTTACAGTGCATGTTTTAGTTGGTCCCGGATTTGTTTCAATACCATCCATGACGAGGAGTATTTGAAGCATTGAGGCCAGTGACAGCTGCTTCTTTACCAAAAAAAAAATGGAGCGTCGGATTTGCACCTTCCGTTTGACTGATATGGTGGTATGCTGATATGCTGATTTATGTCTTCAACCTTATCCTCCTATAAATAAACAAAACGTTGACTTATGAATACCGATATATACCGATACGCCTAGCTGATATGCTGATTTCCAAATATGTGGATATGCGGATATGCTAATTGACAAATAGGCCAATTTTATGATATGCTGATAAGCTGATACACATATATGCTGATATGATGTTATGCTGATACGCTAACATGCTGATATGTTGATATGCTGCTATGTTGATATAGTGATATACTTATATGCCCGTATCTGGTGCTGAAAAACAGAAAAGGAAATTTAACGATTGTATGAAACTGTGTTCACAGACCAAGTTTAATAGATATACATATATTGCTTATATTTGATTATCTCTAACCTTTTAACAGTGTTTTTGTACGTTTAAAAATAATTAAATGCGGAATTAGTGATGTTGGCTCAACAACTCAAGATGTTTGCGAAATAGTAAACGATACATGTACAATATTTCTAAATAGTTTTTTATGATATCTGTTTAATCGACACTTAAGCATCAACATTCACTTTAAGTAAGATTTATTCTATTTACGTCGATCAACATTAAATATTTAGTTAATCATTTACAAAATCCAGAGAAATCATACAACAAATCTGACCGTCATCGTAATTTACATTTACTATTTATTAACGTTTTCGTAATTTTAAAATAATTCATCTCACGATCTTCTTTCTCAAAAAATATGACACATAAGCTTAAACTTCTGATGTACTATTAAATAACATCTAACTTTCTTTTTTCTTTACTACCATCTTATGGTCCACAATGTAAAAGCAATATTCAGAGATCGTATTATTCAGAGATTGTATTATTTTTTGCTCAATAATTTTAACGGATAACATCTTCAACATTTGTTTGATGACTTCTTATCCATAAATGGGTCGTTGGCAGCCACAATAATATCGTTTTCTTTAGCATGCGATTCGTGATACACATATTTGTGTTATAGTTTTGTTTTATTCAATTTGTGATTTAAGTATTATATAAAAAAAAGTTATACAATCTTAAGATGTTATTTGTTTTTTCTCATGTTTGTTTTATTGTAAATAAAAAAGAAATGTCACAAAATATTGTGAAAATGATGAAGATGGAGATTACCTTGAGCTTTTAAGTTTATTTTTATTTTATGGTGATGTCGTATTAATGAATTGATTTAGTAGTTTAATTTTTTTTTAATTAGATTGAAAAATGTTTAGTTTCTGGTTTTGTGGAATGGTAATTAATGTGTTGGATGGTAATATAATGTGTTGGAATAGATTAAATATTTTTGTTTGCTAAAAAATAATATTGAGGGTATTGGAAGGCTTATAACAAACATACAAATATCTATGTTGATAAAAATCAGTATATATGAATATGATAAGAGGTTTACCGTAATGGGAATATCTTGCATTTTAGAAAAACTGTACACTTATAGTGTACTAGTAACTGTTACTCACAAGTAACTGTGATAAGACTTTAAGTTCTCATAAAATTAATTCCAAAATGTTATGAAGGTTTTACTATCTTATAGTCATTTCGATGGTAATTTACCAATTTTTGGCTTTATTTTTTTTTAGAAAGGATTGAGCTAGTCCAGGCCGTATAATAAGTGTGCTATATATTTGTATATTTCACAACATTAAAATGAACGGTTTCGCATACTCCTGTTCTTATAATAAAAAATAACAAAATTGCTAGACAAAAATAGTAGATTCTTGTATGAGCTTAGAATGAAGGCAATTCTTCACGAGGATGAAGTTTCCCGAAACGAGCGTAGCGAGTGGAGGGAATCATCCGAGTGAAGAATTGCCATTATCCTAAGCGAATACAAGATGCTATTTTATCCACGACTGCAAAATATTTCCTATAATTTGCAGTTTTCTGCTAAATTTTATAAACCATAGTAATGAATATTTACTAATACATATGTACAAAATGAAATGCATCAAAACATCATAGAAAAACATTTTCGTCAAATTTGCATGCAACATTTTCTGTGCGTCAATACTTTTTAATAAATGTGTAAACTGAAAATTTTCAGTAGGTTATCGAGTGAACCTTTTCTAAAATCTACATAATAAAACAATATTTATAATACAATAATAAATCATTTATTGATATTTATCGTAACGTTGAAACAATTCGTTAAATTAATGCCTGGAATTGAATTTATATCAAATACATTACTTTGGTTATTTGATATTGAATTTATATCGAATGTATTATTCTGGACACTACTGTTTTCACCAGTTGGATTTATTAAAATTGAATCAGCAATTTTTTTAGCTGTGTCATTTTTGTTCCGTATCGAATCATCGATGTACCCTTCGGCAACTGATGTGGACTTCCATCCACCATGTCTTTTTAGGGTTGTTATATCAACCCACCAGCATCAACTAATATTGTTGCGGAAGATCTGCGAAATGTGTGTTCAGAATATTGTTCTAGATCGGGTAGTTCCAAAAACAGCAATTTCTTTGCCCATTTTGTTAAACTTATTGATCCCGATATTTTGTATAGTGAATTTACCGTTCTGGTAGTTTAAAAATAGTACTTCACTGTTACTATGCGACTTAGATGGCCGTTTAATTAAATAATTTTTACAAATTTTGTAAAACTCTCCAGTGACTGTAAATTTTCTAGTAATTTTTGTCTTGGTTTCTGGTACATTTATCAGAAAAGCTGACCCAAGATCTTGTAAATCACAAGTTTTCATTGTGTACATTTCATTACACCGACAAGCACCCATTATTACTCCCAATATTAAAGTAACCTAAATAATAAATAAATCGTTGTTTGTATATAATTTTTACAAAATATATATAGATAGTGTTTACCCTTGTTGCCAGGTATCTATCATTAGGTGCGTTAGTAAGGAAAACATTTATATTTTCTAAAACGAATCTTTGCACTTTTCCATTCTAAAAAAAATTTGCATATCGTTGTGTATACTTTTCTGGCTTTTTCCGGCAATAAATTTAAAGAACTAATTTCTGCCGCTTTTTTAATTTCTGGTGGTGTTAAATTAATAACGAATATTGTGACTTCGAGAATTCATTTTCGATACTTTTTTAACAACGTTTTAATTTAAATTTGTATTGACAAATGAATATATACGCTCGTTCAATGTTGTTTCGTATAAATTTAAAACAAATGAATATAAACATTTTATTGCGGTGCATGCACAATGATAAAACTTTTACTCATGAAATTTAAGTTTGTATGAAAATAATTTTGAGAAAAAAAATTTATTTTTGAAATACTTTTAACTCATCTTAATTTTTGTCTTATTAATTTCATTTCATTTCAAACATAACATTTTAAAGCAGTGTTCTACTATTAAAAATTAATAACAAAAAAATGCCCAATTCTCATGATTAAACGTTTTTTCATTGTGAATGCACGGTTAAACTTTATTATACGTTATGTATAACTGTTTTAGGTAGATTTCATATAAAAATCTACCTATTGCAATGGGCTTCATCTCGGAATTTCGAAAAAATTTTTGTGCCAAACGACTATATATGATAAGCGGAGATGAAAAAATAAAAAAATAAAAAATTATGAAAAAAAAAATATATATATATATATATATATATATATATATATATATATATATATATATATATATATATATATATATATATATATATATATATATATATATATATATATATATATATATATATATATATATATATATATTAGACTGGTCGTTAAAAACTAAATTTTCCGAGACGCCCCCTAGAAAAATTCTTGGTGGTCAAAAAACCACAACGGCACTATTTTTTTTTTTTTTAAATCAAAAGAACACGTGCCGCAAAATCGTCGAAGTTAATTTTTTGAAAAATTCGTAGATTTTTTCAAATATCTCATAAAATATGCAGATGTCAAAAAAAATCACATAACCATTTTTGTAGGAAATTTAATTCTCTACAAAAAAGGTCCGAGTCATTTTTTCCCGAAAACGTATAATTCTCATGATATTTTGAAAATGAACTTGTAAGTTTTCGTAATTTTTAAAAAACATAAATAAAGATGACGAAAAAGTCCTAATTTTCTTCTTATGCTATAGAATGAAATGTATAAAAAAATAATCAAAACAAAAAAAATTAAAATTAGTACTTTTTCGTCGAAATTTTCATCATTTGGTTTTACGAGTTTCGAAGAATTTCAAGTTTTATTTCAAAATATCATCAGAAATACAGGTTTTAGGAAAAAAATGACTTGGACCTTTTTTGTAGAAAATAAAATTTCCTACAAAAAAGATTGTATTATTTTTTTTGACATCTGCATATTTTATGAGATATTAACAATTTTATCAAAAAATAAACTTCGATGATTTTGCGGCACGTGTTCTTTTTAATTAAAAAAAAAAAAATAATGCCGTTGTGGTTTTTTGACCACAAAGAATTTTTCTAGGGGCGTCTCGCAAAATTCAGTTTTTAACGACCAGTCTAATATATATATATATATATATATATATATATATATATATATATATATATATATATATATATATATATATATATATATATATATATATATATATATATATATATATATATATATATATATATATATATATATATATATATATATATATATATATATATATATTTATATATATATATATATATATATATATATATATATATATATATATATATATATATATATATATATATATATATATATATATACGATATGAGATAAAACGAAAACGACCGGCACTCTCACGGTCGCATTTGTTGAGGGAGATCAAAAAAATTTTCTGTACATATGTGTTCTATTAATATCTCAGGCGAATTCGTGAATCAGCAAAATCCGACACGTGGTTAAGGAACTAGAGCCTTTTTTCTAAAAAAAATTGATTTTTTAAAACCGTTATAACGGCCGTTCGGATACTAATATTTTAAGAAAGTTAACGAATTTAGAATTTTTGGAATCTTTTTTATCAATTTGTTTTAAAAATAGACCTCTGCAGTTAGAGGTTCCTCAGTGAGCGGCTCCAACAAAAAAGTTTGCAAAAAAAAATGTTTTTTTAAACAACCGGCACTCTCACGGTCGCATTTGTAAAGCCAGATCAAAAAACCTTTTCTAAAAATTTGCGTTTTATTAATATCTTGGACAAGTTTGTAAATCAGCCAAATCTGACACATGGCTAAGAAACTAGAGGCTTTATACTAGAAAAAAACTCTGTTTTTTAGATCCGTTATAACGGCCGTTTAGATTCTAATATTTTTAAAGACTTCATAAATTTAGAATCTTTAAAACCTTTTTGATCAGTTTCTTTAAAAAAAGGCCTCTGCAGTTGGAGGTTTCTGAGTGAGCGGCTCCAACAAAAAAGCTTGTAAAACACCAAATGCGTTTGAATCAACCGGCACTCTCACGGTCGCATTTGTGGAGCCAGATCAAAAAACCTTCCGTAAACATGTGTGTTTTATTAATATCTTGAACAAGTTCGTAAATCAGAAAAATCTGACACATGGTTAAATAACTAGAGGCTTTATACTAGGAAAAAAAATCGTTTTTTTAATCCGTTATAACGGCCGTTTGGATACTATTATTTTTAAAAACTTCATAAATTTAGAATCTGTGGAAACATTTTAATCCGTTTCTTATAATTATAAACCTCTGCAGTTCGAGGTTTTGGACTTGTTGGCTTCAACAAAAAAGTTTGCAACAATCCATAACTACAATTTCCAAAAACCTTATAACAGTCAATGAAAAAAAAATAAAAAAGTTTGAATAGAAGAAATTAAGTTTTTTGTTAGAAATAAACTATTTTGATATTTTGCAGTAATTGGACGACATATGATATAGCGTAGGCTTGTGTCATAAATTGTCACACACATGTGCTGTGGTAGATTTGATATTTGTTTGTTGCAAAATTGGATAGATATAGTTTTGCTTATATGTAGCTAATTTTCTTTTTAAAATTTGTTCGATATCTGTTTGAAATTAGTTTGTGTTGTTTAAACTAATCTGATACATCAGATTCTACAAAACTGTCTGATCTCGAAATCTACCTATTTCTAGCGGATATACGTGCCGCTTGTACTTTTTTTCCTATACAATTAAAGAAAAATTATATGTATGTCTTTGAATGAAATTTATTGATTTTGTTAGGAAGAAAACTTAACGAATTTTGGAATATTAACGATCGGTATATTCTACAACAAGTGAGAGAATGTCTAACATTACAATGGAAGACATACATATGGAAAACATATATTCTATAGCAGTCGTGGATAAAAAGTTTTCCACCAGGAGGCTTTTCGATTATAACACAACTTATTTGGGTTTTATACTTATGTTAATCTAACTAATCTAAGCATTAACAGAGCGCCCGCTTCGTGACAAGACCTCCTATCTACAAAAACTACATTTTCCAATAGACAAAAAAACTGTGCATCGTGATAAAGATTAAAAATTTTCATAAAATTTAAATGAGGATTCTTTATAGATAATCTTATACAACCTATCAATAACTATTTATGTTAGTTATTTTGATGGTAAAATTTTTAATGTACTTAGGATAATTTGAATCAAATTTTTTAAGCAGGTAGACAATCAGATGCAGTTTTACTTTTACGTTTTAGTTATTATGTATAGGTGCGCCTGCATAATAGCTATATTTCTACACCAAAAACTCATTTTCGCAAAAAACGCAGATAGGAGTTCTTGTCACGAAGCGGGCGATGGTGCATAGAAATGATGGATGTAGTTTTTTATCGATCTGTATAAATATAGACAAGAGTTGAAGTTTAAGCAGGGACAAACACACTTGTTTAAATAGTTAAATCTGGAAAATTAAAGTGAAAACCCCAAATAAATATTAGTAAAAAAAGCAGGAAACATGTTACTTTATTGCATACAACCAGCAAAGAAATAAATACTATACAAACGAAACATTGATACAATATCATCCCACTAAAATATCCTGTCAACATGCCAACAAAAAAGTGTCCTGCAAAAAATAATTATATCACAGGTTTATAAATAAATTATTAAATTATGGTTCTCGTTGATACTTGTGAATATTCTTTTAAAAAATAATAAAATCGACTAACTAACAGTTCAATCAGACACATTTAAATTGTTTTTATTAAAATGTTTCAAATAAAACTAATATTTTTACTCCTACAAACATTTAATGAAGAAGTTTAACCTTCAAAAATCGTTTAAAATTGATGCCAAAAACGTTTAAATTTGAATATTTTTTAAGCTCGTAGATAGTTGGATTTTTGGGTATGATATTGTCTAAGGATATTTTGTTATAGTTGCTCAATCATTTCACAAATTAAGATCAAATAAAATTATAAAGAAACTAATATTTTAGTTTTAGTAGATCGTTTATCTTCAAAGAAAACTAGAAAACAATTACACATAAATTATATAATACTGAACACAAATATTGACGTATTGACGTATCGACGTGCATAAAGAGGATTGACAGAAAAACATATTACACTAGGTTGATCACACATGTTTCACCAAATTTTTTTCCGGGATTTAGTTTCAGTATCAGGGCTCAAATACGTAATTACTTGACCTTGAATAGTGAAAATTTACCCCAAAAGTGCCTGTTCTTATTATATATCACGAAAAATTTTATTCAAATAATTAAAATTATTCATTCAAATAATTAAAATTATTCATTCAAATTTAACTCACCATTAAATTCATACAACTTATGGTTGCGTGTGCAAAGTCAAAAGATTATCGCTATTCGTTATAAGTTTTCAAACAATCACATAGTTTTTCATGACCGAATACTTTTACTTGTCCTATTTGGTTGTTTATTGTTATTTCTTGTTAGATTTTATCTGGTTCTAAGAATAAAATTTCGGCCAGTCTGTTTCACAAAACAAACATGCATTTCATAGATATCAGATTTTGTTTTCCTTTTACTTGCAGGTTTTGTTCATTGTTGCAAGAATTATGTAAAAGTCTATGAATGAATTATTGACAACTGACATTTGCTGTTCTAATAAACTAAACAAAAAAACTGTAGTACGGAAATATTTGTTTTAAAGGGTTGGTGGCAGCTAACAAAAATAACGATATTGGAATAAGTCATTTTGTAAACTGCATTTCTTTTTTGAATAGCTGTGGGAATATATAGTTTCCATCGTAATCAGTACATTTGTAAATCGATTTCAAAATATTTCATACCAACAACCTATATCATGATTTTTTTTATTTCAAAATAGAAATACTTGAAATTAGGTAAACTAATTTATTTAATTTTCACATAAACATAAAGTTCGTTTGTCTTAAAAATACCGCTTTGTACCTGTGTAACTGTTAAACCATTTTCGGGATTCAATTCGCTTTATTCACTCTGCATTTTGATTAGGATACAAGATGTTTTTAAGTGAATGAATTGGATACACACCAGAAATTGGTTATTGATATGAAGTATAAATTAAAAATACTGAAGTTGGTAAAATTACAAAAGCGTTGTGATCTCCAAGTGTTTTGTGAAAACTTTGGATGCAATTAAATCTAAATTGCCATGTCAAGAAAATCGAGTTTATCAGGGTGCTCTAAACACTTTTGTTTTTAAAAAAACAATGTTTTAAAAAAAATTTGTTTTTTTTAATATTGCAATGCTTCTTATTTGCTATTCAATAGAACTGTTGTAAACTGTCGTGTCTTACCGTTTTTAGTGCATTTGACCACCTTAAGGCACCTTTTAGCATCTTAAACGTCACTAAAATCTTAAAATTTTTTAAAGCTTTTCTAAGTTTTTTTGTTAATAAAATGCGTTCTAGGGTGTTGATGAACGCAAATCTTTGTTTTTTGTTTTTTATATATTTTTTAAAGAAGAAATAACTAAACAATAAATTCTATCACATATAAAATATGACATAACCCAATAATGCATGATGGGATTTTTTTTAAAAATTTGCAGTAACAAAATTAAAAGGGTGTTGCCAATAATCTAGCTAGTGGTATAATCCTTGATCATGTGACGCACTGTCTTCCTTAATTATTAAACACCACACACACAGTTATATGAAAGCTCGATTATTCGAGCAATCAATAACGTTCCATCATCAAGGAATACTTCATACATACAATTTAGAGTTTACTAGGTAGGGATATCTCTACTAGCCAAACTATTCGACAAAACTGCTGGAGGATCTGTTATTCGATTCCCGACAGAAGTTCGATGGAGGAGCAAGTGAAATTTGCTTAATTGCTAAATGAAAAAGTGGTAAATATGTGCTATTCCTGTCGATCAAAACGAACATCCTAATTTTGAAAAAGAAATTAAAGATTCGGTGCGAGATTTGTAAAATTCGGTTACGGTTATTTCATATCATTGGTATATTAACATTTTTTTAAAAGATACTTAACATAGACTTGATAAAATAGGCTGAGGAACTTTATCAAATTTTAAAACCAGTCGCAAGTATATATTTTAAATTTAAATAAAATTATTTTGCTTCCAAATTCAAAAAATTGTTGTTTTCAATAGATTTTTTGTTGAAGGTATATTCAATATTGTTACACCTTACCAGCCAATATTCTTATAGGAATGATATCAATAGCGTAATCTCTAATTTGCAATCGCCAGAAACTCAATTGCTTTATTTAATCAAATTGTTTCCCTGTTTTCCATAATCTTTTCAAGTTGAGCTAGGAGAAAAAAATCGGAAATACGTTGGTCGCAGAGTTTTTATCATAATTCAAATTTCTGAGGTTGGCCAATTAAGACAACCATGCCATTAGATTGAGAGATAAACTACTCTTAGGCATCTTGAGACAACTATTTGAGTGGCTACTGTCTACTGAGAATATTCAAGAAATCTTGAGAATCTTAACCGTGATCCTTAAGAATCGCCACAAAATCTTGAGAATCTTTCCGAATATTGAGCATTTTCAAAGAATCTTGAAAATATTTGGACGTACAGACTATCTTCAGATGATCTAGCGAATGATGGGAATCCTGAAAATCTTTAGAGAACCTTTATTAATCTGACAATATTTAGGACACTTATTTTCTTTGGAGTTTAGTCACTTAAATTACATATTTTCATTTAAAAACGAATATTCGTAGTATAAAACATATTTAAAAAAAAAAAACACAAAAAAAACACAAAAAAAACAAAAAAACTGTTTTAAACAATAAAAAACGCGTT
Organism: Diogma glabrata; assembly: GCA_963693315.1. Taxonomy (NCBI): domain Eukaryota; kingdom Metazoa; phylum Arthropoda; class Insecta; order Diptera; family Cylindrotomidae; genus Diogma; species Diogma glabrata. The sequence continues at coordinate 44,189,097 of OY856186.1, forward strand.
TTAAACAAAAAAAACAGTTGTTTTTGTTTTTTTTTTTTAAAGATCCTAAATTTATTTTATTCTGAATTTATGAAGACAATCTATTTTTGTATTATTTATAATTTTATAAAATTTGTTAAAATATCTTTTATCTTATCATTACATCAATATTTTTATTGCAATATGTACATATTACAAAACAAAATCCCAATGACAAATTTTTTTATTATGATTTTGAATTTTGTGTTTTAGAAAACAATAACTGGAAATATCAACCGACAAAAAATATTGTATAATGCAAGGTTATTTTGATATTTGATGTGTTTTTGGTAATTGAATGAAAAATTTATGTTTCATCGAAATTAAAATCGTGCATTTTCTAATTCCAAAATAAAGATTATCATCTTACTTTTTTATATAATTATCTGTTTTTTATTTTATTTGTAATTTATATATATATATATATATATATATATGCACCAGCAGTGCTCGGATGAAATCAGGTTCATAATACCCCAGACATATGTTTTTCCCCGTTTTACTCGTCAATCGGCTTGTGCGGGCGGTCAGACTGTCGAGATTACTCACTGTCATAGTAATACATAGATTGCAAAGGGATTTCTTTGTGCGTACATCGTACACATGGAATGCTTTGCCCGAATCAATAGTCTCGAGTTCCTTCAATCCACAAAGATTTAAAAAAAAGCGTCCACTTATACCTCAAGACGCATGCTTGTTGTGGGACCTACGTCTTAAAAGGTATCTATGTGTTGTTGTGACACATTTTGTAATTCCTACTACACAACACTTCTTATTTAAAAAAAAAATATATATATATATATATGAGCAATTTCACGAAGATTCAACAACGTTTTGACTTGACCCCTTTTAATTTTGATTATTTTTTGTTTAAAGATAGTCTTTGATAAATAAAAAATACAAGTTCTCATAGAATTTTTTTTCGACCAGGGGTCTTCACAGGGTGCCCCTCAATTTTTGTTATTTTGTGATGTGAGTGCATTTTGACGAGCGATTGTAGAAAAACTACTCAATCGATTTTCATAAATGATATGTCGTTGAATAGGTATTAGAACAAAGTTTTTAAAAATGTACACTGTTAATTTTTTGAAATAATTTTTAACGGTGTAACATAAGAAAAAACTGGTGTAATTGAAAAAAAGATGGCATAGCCTTTTTTTTTTTTTTTATTTTTTTAAACTAAATTGAAGCTTATTTTACATCTAACCACTTGTGAAAGTTTAGGACTAGCGTCATTTTTTGTTTTAGAGATAAAATTCGTTGTGCATATGAATGTCGGGAATCAGTTTTTTTCGTTCTGAAGGAAAATTATAAAAATGGCGATTTTTAGATTCAGATTTTTTCTTTATGTTAAATATCAAATATTTTATTATTAAATGAACTTTTTAAAAAGCAATTTCAGTCAAGTTCAGCAAAATTTTGCGACATTTTGACTCGACCCTTTTTAATTTGGTTTATTTTTAGGTTATAGATAGCCTTTGATAAATGAAAAATACGGTTTCAAGTAGAATTTTTTTAAATATAGACCAAAATAAACCAAATTAAAAAGGGTCGAGTCAAAATGTCGCAAAATTTTGCTGAACTTGACTGAAATTGCTTTTTAAAAAGTTCATTTAATAATAAAATATTTGATATTTAACATAAAAAAAAAATTTGAATCTAAAAATCGCCATTTTTATAATTTTCCTTCAGAACAAAAAAAAACTGATTCCCGACAGTCATATGCACAACGAATTTTATCTCTAAAACAAAAAATGATGCTTGTCCTAAACTTTCACAAGTGGTTAGATGTAAAATAAGCTTCAATTTAGTTTTAAAAAAAAAAAAAAGGCTATGCCATCTTTTTTTCAATTACACCATTTTTTTCTTATGTTACACCGTTAAAAATTATTTCAAAAATTAACAGTGTACATTTTTAAAAACTTTGTTCTAATACCTATTCAACGACATATCATTTATGCAAATCGATTGAGTAGTTTTTCTACAATCGCTCGTCAAAATGCACTCACATCACAAAATAACAAAAATTGAGGGGCACCCTGTGAAGACCCCTGGTCGAAAAAAAAAATTCTAAGAGAACTTGTATTTTTTATTTATCAAAGACTATCTATAAACAAAAAATAATCAAAATTAAAAGGGGTCAAGTCAAAACGTTGTTGAATCTTCGTGAAATTGCTCATATATATAATATATTTATATATATATATATATATATATATATATATATATATATATATATATATATATATATATATATATATATATATATATATATATATATATATATATATATATATATATATATATATATATATATATATATATATATATATATATATATATATATATATATATATATATATATATATATATATATATATATATATATATATATATATATATATATATATATATATATATATATATATATATATATATATATATATATATATGGGTGGCGTTTGGGTGGCGCCCCGAATGGTTTAGATTTATAAATCAGCCCGGCAGAGGCGCTGCAATCGGCATTGTCTCTGAACTCCTTCTAAACAGCTGGACCGATTTGAATGAGTTTTTTTTGTATGCGTTTGGGTGGCGTCCTGGATGGTTAAGATTCACAAATCAGCCCTGCAGAGGCGCTGCAGTCGGTATTGTCACTAAACTCCTCCTAAACGGCTGAACTAATTTGATTGAATTTTTTTGTATGCATTTGGGTGGCGCTCTTGATGGTTTAGATTCACAAATCAGCCCAGCAGAGGCGCTGCAGTCGGTATTGTCACTAAACTATGTATGATAAAGAAACACAAATTTACATAAAACTGACAGTAATTGAATTCTTTAAATGTCAAACAGTCATTCTATGAAAATTGATTTGAAGTCACTCACTTTTTGACTTAGAATCGCAAAACATAGAATTTTGAGTTCGAATAAATGAGTGACTCTCTTTGAGTTGGTTTTTTTGAACAGTCATATGACTGAGTCACCTCATCAAGTTAGAATTAACCCCCTGGATGGTTTAAATTCACAAATCAGCCCGGCAGAGGCGCTGCAGTCGGTATTGTCACTGAACGCCTCCTAAACGGCTGGACCGATTTGAATGAATTTTTTTGTATGCGTTTGGGTGGCACCCCGGATAGTTTAAATTCACAAATCAGCCCGGCAGAGGGCCATGCAGTCGGTATGTAGGTTATTTATCTATACTGCAACTAAACGGCTGGTTTATTCAGGCACGTGTCAATATAATTCAACTACTCTTTATCTTACTCGGTATTAGTTACTCTTCTTTTATTTATTGGAATGGTAATTTCAATCAGTCCTTACTCATTTAACTACTTTGAAAACATATAACGCATAATAAAACTTACAACAGTTTTAACTGTTAAATGTACTAACATTTTTTAAAAACAAAATACGAAACAAAAATTTCCTTAGTTAATTTCCTCAACAGCGACAATACTAATTTCTCAACAAATTTTTTTTTGTAAAGAATATTAATGCAAATGTAATTTTATATCTTTCCTAAAAATAAAAAAAATATTAGAACAAAATAAATAAATTTTTGGTTTCATTTTAAATAAATTAAAAGATGCAGCATTGAGTTCCTCTCCTCATCAAATTCGCCAATTATTCGCCATATTATTAACGACATGTTTTCCATCTCAAGCTCCTGTCCTCTGGGACAAATATAAAAATTCCATGAGCGACGACATTCTGCATCGCATTCGGATCGCTGATCAAGATCCCAATCTCAATTTTTCGCACGAAATATATAACGAGGCTAATAAAAATTGAAGATATTTGCATTCTGATTTCGAATAAGCCACTCATTCATTTTGGTATGCCCTCACCTAACCGCCCAGCAACAGACATCATTCACAGCGAGATTCAGTGCAAACAACAGTTCGCAATGCACTATGGCCCACAAGCATTCGCGTGAAGCTCTCGATAGAATGATGAAAGATCTAAATAATAACACCAGGCTTTTCGGTGGTGCTTTACTGCTGCTCTCCGGTGATTTTAGACAGACATTGCCGGTCATTCCACGCGCTACATATGCGGATGAAATTAACGCATGTATAAAACAATCATATCTATGGCGAAATGTCAGTACGTTACGTCTTAACACAAATATACGTGTTCAACTGCAAAATGATCAATTGGCACTATCATTCTCCGAGCAATCGCTCAACACAGGAAATGGAACAATACCATTGCATGGAGACACACAATGCATCGAATTGCCAGACAATTTCTGCAACATGGCAAATACGAAAGATGCTTTGCTTGAAAGCATATTTCCAGATTTACAAGTTAATTATATTAATCATGCGTGGCTTCGTGAACGAGCTATTTTAGCCGGAAAAAATATCGATGTTGACGCTATTAACTTCAAAATACAACAGCCATTGCCCGGTAATGAGATATTGTTCAAATCGATCGACACTGTTACCGATCTAGACGAAGCAGTCAACTATACTGTTGAATTTTTGAATTTGCTGGATTTACCAGGATTGCCACCACATAACTTGCGATTAAAAATTGGCTCACCTATCATTTTGCTTCGGAATTTAAATGCACCTAAGCTATGCAACGGTACAAGATTAGTCATAAAAAAATTATGGGCAATGTTCTTGAAACTACAATTTTGAACGGCCAATTTGAAGGGGAAGTTGTTCTCCTGCCACGAATCCCAATGATCCCTTCAGACTCACCCATTCCATTCAGACGTCTGCAATTTCCAATTCGCTTGGAGGTCCGAGGGGATTTGACAAACTTATAATGCCATAATTCTCAATAATAATAATAAAAATTCATGTCAAACAGATAAATAATTTTATTTTTTCCAAAAAATTGGGTAAAAAATAAATAAAAATCTTTCTTTTGATACACTTGACAACATTTTTTTGACAAACTTATAATGCAATAATCTAAATTTTGGTCTTACACACCAATCCCGACCATCAAGATTTCTCCAAGTTCAATGTTCCTACTCGTAATCACTTGAATTGAAAGTTTTATAAGCAAAAAATATGCAAATTGCCTTGTTTTGACACACTTGATGATTTATTTGACACACTTCCGGTACAGTTATCGAACACATCTTAATTTCGGCTCTTCGCATTGAGTAAACCTATTTTTAGAAATTTTTGCTATCCATCCAGCGGTTTTCTAGATTTCGTAGGTTGTGACGGCCGGACGGACGGACGGCAGACAAACATACATATTTTTTTGCTTTTTTGGAATCAGTAGGTCCTAAAACGTCGAGAAATGCCAAAAAAAGTGGGGGTAAGAATTTCACTTTTGGCTCATGAATGTAATACTTAGGTCTTTCAGACCGAAGTAATAAATATGTTTTGTTCATATCAATTGTTGATGTTTTAATTGCTGCTCCGCTTAAAAAATTATTTTATTAATAATTTTTTTCGCTAGAAAAAACAGGATTTATAAATGCTTTCTATAATTTAAGGAAATGACACTTATCTTAATCCCACTAATAATAGTTTCAAAACATATCAATGACAAACATACAATACAATTCGCTAATTGATTTTTAAAATTGTACATAAATTTCTTATATCAAGTCATGTAAAATTTTAATAAATTAGTTGCTGGAGGGATTTTGAATGCCCTTGATATGAATACAAAGCTAATATGTTCATTGAGAATTGATTTATTATATTAAATTTAACAATAATTGAATAATTATTCGGTGGATTATATAACGTACATAATTATTCAAAAAAAATTAAAAATTGTTGAAATTTTGATTAAATCAATATCCATCTGTGCTGAGGAGCTACTCAGAGTTAGTTTGATCAATGAAAGGAACTTTAATACTCGAGTGCGTTAATCACTCGACTATATATACATTAATATATAATCATTAACAGAAAGCAAACTGAATAACACTTTATGTTTGCGATTCAGTAAAAATTGCATTTGTATTTGGAAGTGATGAAATCATTTGGTATACATGGCCGATACTATAGACTGGGAACAACTACTTGCTGAACGTTTGTGAATGTAAATAGTACAAGAAAATGGCAATGTTTGTTAGCAGAAGGTTTTTTACATTTTCAAGTAGCAGATAAAATTTTATCTAAAGCCAGTTTATACATCACTTTATTTCTTTTAGATACTGTTGATATTTGATTAGATACTGTTGACAAATCGTGATCCCAATATTGTCCAAAAATCGGTTCTTTGTTCTCTAATCACTTCTTTGTCATTTAAGTCTACATATTTTTTCAAAGTGTCATTAAAATTGATTAATGAATGAAGTCTGTATGCTCCCAACAAACTTTAAAAACAAAGTGTGTAAAGTCAACAGTTGTATGGTAGACCCTTTGATTATTGTGTTTTTAAAGATGATAATTACCTTCTCTCACTAATTGAAATATTTTCCATAAGTTTCATCATAATCAATTACAAAAACAAATTTTTTACCGGAAGTGAAAAACCGGAAGTTGGGATGCAGAATTGTTGTGAACCGTACTAAATGCTTATGTACCAAGTTTCATCCAATTCGATTATCAGGTACAGATATTATTCAGCTTTCAAAAAACAGGTCGGGGACCCCCCCACCACTTTGTTCACTATAGCTCAAAAATTAATCAGTTTCTTGCCATACATATTTGCATCTTTTTCCAAAGTGTTGTATGCTCCCACCAAACATAAAAAACATAGTGGAAAAACCGCCTGTTGTATGGTGGACCCGCATCCAATGTACTCCAAAAGCTGATAAAATCTTTCTTATGTTACTGAAAAGCTTTTACCAACGATTCATGACAATCGATCGGTAATTGTGGGCTACAGTAAGAATAAACACCTGAAAAAAAACAACTTTTTAACCGGAAGGTACAAACCGGAAGTTAGTATGCAGAAATATTGGAAGCAGTACTTAAACCTTATATACCAAGTTTCCATTAGATCATAAGCAGGGATTAGAAGTTATTCAAGAATTAAACTCAGAGGTGTTCGGGAGACCCCCGCCATTTTGTCCAAATTTGAAATAAAGCCAGATATACCATTTTCAAGTGAACCTATCATTTGCCAAAGTTTTATCAAGATCCTATGCAGAAAGGTCAACCAAACACACAGACGTACACCAAAATTTTTATTGGCTATTTAGATAGACTGATAGAAGATGGTCAAAAACAAAAGAAAAAACAAAATTTGGTGTATGTAAGATTTTTTTTTCTCGATAGATTGCATTACTTCACACAATTTAAAATTGTGGTGAAGTAATAAAACAACCCTACATATCTATTCACAAAAACAATCAGAATCCTGCTTCCGACATTCAAATACTGCAACATGTCCAACTGTTAAACTTGATTTAACATAACATTTATAGTTTTATTTTAATTGAATTATATTAACAAACTCATAAGATTATAACAATAGATAAAATAATTACATATTCACTAATTTAATTGGTTTGATTTATTTGGGTTTTTTGTTTACTTGTAGAGCATAGACACAAAAAAACACTGGCACGCGTTTTCGGTCTACATTACCAATCTATTTTGACTTTGTATATTTATTCGTTTTTGTTTGTTTATTCTAAATTTAAATTCATGTTATCAAAAGCAATCATTAAATGGTAATTAAGTGGAATTAATGTAAATAAGAATTAAACTTTATATATGATTAGATTTTAGAAATATTTTTCAATTCTATCTCAGTTGCATAAATTAATTTTTATCCAACATTCTGATCACAATTTTAGAAATTCCAACAACCGGAAACCACAAAATTGAATCATGTACAAAATTTCTGGAATGGTTACTTAAGTAGCAAATAATAAATAAAGATAAGGGAAATACCATCACAATTTTACCTAAATTTTTATATATCCAAAAAATTAATGACTTCTTATTTGATAGCAATGCTGAAATTCTTCGAACCGACCCTACAAATAAATTTAAACTATCTGTTACAAATTATCTTTCTTCATGTACTAATTTGATACCACCTTCGACAGCGTTTCAATTTAAACAAATGAATCCGTTTGCACCTGTCCTTTACGGACTACCAAAATTGCACAAACCAAATATACCAATTAGGCCAATCGTTTCATATTGTAGTGCTCCTGCCTACAAACTTTGCAAAAAGTTTCAAAATATTTTCATTGAAAAAACTGGTTTTGTTTCCAAATATTCAGTTAAAAATTCTTTAGATCTCATTAATAGAATTAAAAATGTTGTAGTTCCTCTAAATTCTAAATTAATATCGTTTGACGTATCAAGTTTGTTTACTTCTATTCCATTAAATATACTAAATGATATTGTAATTCAAATTATAAACGTAAATGTATTATCTGCCGATATTAGAGATGAGTTAATCCTTATATATAGGACTTGCGTGGAACAAAATTATTTCACTTTTGAAAACCAATTTTTTAAATTCACTGACGGACTCCCTATGGGTTCGCCTTTATCACCCTTACTTTCCGAAATTTTTATGGATTGGTTTGAACATCAATTCCTAGATGCTAACTTACAAGAAGCTAGTAATATTTTATTTTGGTATAGATACGTAGACGATATTCTTTGCCTTTGGACCGGTACAGAAAGACAGTTAGACAATTTTCTTATTTTACTTAATGGAAAACATCCTTCAATTAAATTTACCATTGAAAAGGAAATTGATAAAACTTTAAATTTTCTAGATATTCAAATTAAACATATTACAACTAATTTTGAATTTGACATATATCGTAAGCCTACATGTACTGATATTTTAATACATTCTTCATCAAATCATTCTTTTAATTCAAAAAATGCCGCAATCTTTTCACTCGTCGAGAGACTTGTTAAAACACCACTTTCTGACCAAAATTTTCAAAAAGAACTAAATTTAATTTTATTAATTGCTAAAAACAACGGTTTCGAATCAAAATTAGTTCACAAAATCCTTCAACGAAAGTTAAAACGTATTGCCTACAATTTGATTTATCCAAATTCATTACAAGATACTAAACATTGGCGCAAAATTCATTATTCGGGTAATTTAAGTCAGAGACTAGGTAATACATTCTCTAAATATACAAATTTAAGCTGTGCATTTTACAACAATTTCAACTTACATAATTTATTAGTTAACAACAAACCTACACAAAATTTAATTTTGAAATCTGGTGTCTACCAACTTAGTTGTGAAGATTGTAATGCTATATATATAGGTCAAACTTGTCGTAATTTCAAGCAGCGATGCTCGGAACATTTTAGGGCATTAAGATTGGGACATACAAGTTCAACTTTTTCTAACCGTTTAATTAACGAAAACCATAATAGCTGTTTTCTTAATAACGAAAATCTAAAAATTCATCATGTTGAAACTAAAGGCCCCAAACTTGATATTCTTGAATCGTTTGAAATTCGTAAAGCTCTTTATTTAAATAAAAGTCTATTAAATTTACAAACAGATGTCATTTATTCGCCTTTAACCAACCCAGATCTATGTCTTTAACACAAAATTTTACTTGTTTTCAGAAAATTCTTAATTGTGTTGTGATTTCCTTTTGTTAGATACCAAGATGCAGTCATTATTTCATATATTAATTTTAATATTTAATGGATAAACAATAGTTTTAAAATATGTCAGCTCTTTGAATTTACTATTATTTAAATTTAAAAATTGTTTTGTATTCATTTTTGATCTAGTTTCATTTTTAATTTAATTTTATTTGTATATAAATGACATGTTGTATTATTTTTTCTTTGTAACAATTTTGAAGCTCTTGAAAATGGTGTAAAAACCGAAACCGGTTGAGCTGTTTTTAATTTTAATTTTATTTAAAATAAATAAAGTTAGAAACAAAAATTAATTTGCGGAATACAAACAAGTGTTTCTTTTATTAAAAATAAATTTATTATTAATAATGTTTCGCCAAGTGCCAACAGTAACCTCAATAAATACTATTAAGTAGCAAACAATAAAAGCTTAGTGTTTCTAAATAATGACCTTCAGCACAAATAGACTGATAATTGTTCTGGCAGTAATGAATGCAAATTAAGCGGATTCTGGGTTTTAATACTAAATTACCAAGAATTGAGTTAATTGGACAAATAATTCCAAAAAACATATATAAAACTAAATAACGTATTTTCAATTATTTATATATAGACACAGCTGATGTTGAAAAATATATACAGGCACACCTTGACTTTGAAAATTAAGCGAAATATAAGGCTTCCTTAATATTCATAAAACTATTCTGTTTTTCATTTTATTTAAGTATTCGCACACGTAAACACTACCAAAACCGTTCAAATAATTTATTCTAACACTTTTAAAAATTTTAGACTAACCTTGTCAAAATTTACTATAAATCATACAATTTGCTATTATTGCACTTTTTATTATTACTTTTTCAAGTTGACAACTGCAAACAATAACTTCAAGGAGAATTCAAACACAACTTTAACGGTTATATTGTTTGTATAAAATCTTAAATTTCAAATATTTTTGCCAAAGTAGTTCTGCAAACAATCAATAATCTTCAAACTTAGTTTTTTGCTCAATCATAATTGAAAATCAGTGAAGTAATGCAATCGGTTTGAAAATTTTGAATTCATAAATTCTATATTACAAATGCTGATTTGTTACTTCCAATTAAATTTTTTGTTTGAAACTTGGGTAAATATCAGAAAAAACTGACTAACTTTTAGAATATATTGAACAGTGGCGAGGAGTGTAATATATAACTGCAAACGACAATAATCTGATTTGTTTTTGGCGATATTGAACTAAGAGGTGAACTAAGAGGAGTCTTTTGCGAACCTGTTTATTTTCCATTTCCATTACTAAAAGCTCTTTTTAACAAATTTTGATGAAACTATAAGTTCGTATAACATCAAGATAATTCAAATAATTCTGTCAACCCTATTTCTGTTTGTCGCTTTTGATTTATCAATCTATTTTACTTTTTTATATATAGTCCAGTAAATAAAGGTCGAAAAAGATCAAAAGCTCGCAAAAATCCTGTCACGGACGGGACCTGGCGGAAATTGTTGGTCTTACCGAGTACTTTGACGTGAGAAAAATTACCTTGGGGTTCCGACCCTGTGAGCCTGGAAAATGGCCCTCAAAGTGTCAGAAGTAGTTTCCGGGCTATATCTCCGGAAATATGGCAGTTAGGGCATTCCTGTTTAGCCAAAAATGAAGGTGAGCTAATTATCTACAGAAATAGTCCTATTCATTTTTTCGCAACATTGATACTTTTTGCAAAAACGGGTAGTGAAAAATTGTCAAATTTGAGACCATGAAAAAACGCCATATTCTCATCAAATTTGAGAACTGAGGGCTTGGAAATACCCACAGCTCCATGTTTTGGCCTGAAAAATTTGACCTGCAAATGACAATGGCTTTCTCGTTGTATTTGCGAAATTATCGCGGCCATATAGGAGCATAGGAAGGATCAGTCACACACAAATTTAAATTATACATGTACTAATTTGTTATGTCGCTGTAAATGCGTTATATGTTGTCGATTTCTAATTTAATAATTTATAATAAATGACGTTTTTATTCGCCTACATATTAAAGTGTTACTTTATTACTGTGATTTACGGCCTAAAAGTGTCACTTTTTAACTATTTATTTTTTGGTCATAGCTACGTCCAAAAAAGTAAAAAGCATTTGCATTTGTTTAAATTCTATGAAAAATAAAATTTTTTATCAAAGCAACCCTTAAATTCAAAATTTCATTATCCAATTAAAATAATTGTTATCATTTGTTGTCATAGCTACACAATAATTTGAAAAAAATAATTAATATTTTGTCAAAGGTTACTTGTTCCACATATTTTTATTTTAAAATTTATGAAAATTTATAATTTTAATTTAGAATAAACAAATTTTCTTAAAATATTTTGCTTGCGGTGAATAAAAAATAGTATATGATGCACGGACGTAAGCTATTTTGGACTTAATGTGGGTGCAAATTTCTTCTAGCGCCTCGACTCCACATCCGTCCAAAATCTTTAGCTTTACGTCCTAGCATCATAATGTACTATTGTTGACGATTAATACAATAACAATAACAATATAAGTCCACGAGGGACGCGTGAAGCCAGTGTGTGTGTGCCATGTGTGCGCGCCTGCGCGGACCGATATTATACACGTAATATACGCGCCGCCACGTGAAGCAGAAAAAAAGAGGAAATTATCATAAATAATTTCAGAGAAACTTTTTCAATTTTTTTTTTTTGTGGATTAAAAACAATGGCATTATTTATATCAATGGAAAGCTGAGAACCTCAGCTTTACTTTTATATAAGTAACAATACCCAAAACATTCCTCGGAAAGAAAAAAAAGTTTCTGAAAAATTTGGCCAGTTTTTTTCCCGTGTGGGCGTAAAATCAACTTTTAAAGAGCCCTGGAAATTTCTAAACAATTTGAAAAATACGATCGGAAGCTAGACATTCTTTAATAGACAATAAATCTTTTATTAATGATTTTCCGCGGACTTTCCGAAACTTCATGAAAGTCCTCAAAATGGAAATTAATAAATTCCCTTTTGTTTAAAAATGCGAGAAAGCCACTGTGGCAAACTTTCTGAGATGTTTCAAGATCCCCACAGGTACAATAATCAAGAAAGAAACATATAAAAACACAATTTTAAAAAAAAATATGAATCAATTTAAAACAGCGTCAGAAAACCGAATAAAAAGAAACTTTGACCGCCGTTTGCACTCGCTTACAAACGTGATAACAAGATTTTTATCACAGGATGTGACAGGTACGGGTTTTCTCTTTCACATGAATTTTGAATCATCGAAAAATATTGAATTTTGACCGAGTTATCCGCTAATTTGTCCGCCGCTCCTTAGTAAATACGTGTAAAGCGTCGTTCTGGCTCCATGATGAAGAGAAAAATGCAGGACAAGGTTCGAGTCCGTTATCTCGGAAACTATCGGGTTTACGAAAAAAATGATTAGGACCATTTCTGTAGATAATTAGCTCAACTTCATTTCTAGCTAAAAAAAAAATACCCTAACTGCTATATTTTCGGAGATATGGCCCAGAAACTACTTTTGACACTTTGAGGGCCATTTTCCAGGCTCACAGGGTCGGAACCCCAAGGTAATTTTGCTCACGTCAAAGTACTCGGTAAGACCAACAATTTCCGCCAGGTCCCGTCCGCGACAGGATTTTTGCGACCTTTTAACCTTTATTTACTGGACTAATAATAAAAAATGCCTATCTGTTCGCATACCATAGCTTTCATTCATGAAACGATTTTCATAAAGCTTTGGCTAATTATCTGGATCTGAAGGTGAATAAAACTTATTAGTAAAACGGCAAAAGAAACCGATAGTTTTGTTGGAAAATAATCAAACAGTTTGTATAGCACGCTTTTGAATAGGTTCTAAAGATATACATAATTGTAGAACAAAACTCCATTAAGTGGGGATTCAACCCCATGTGGATCACATTTTACTTAACTTCACTTTTTGGGGGAAAGCTGTAGCTTTAGGATCCATTTATTAAGCGGTTGTGAAACGTTAGCAAAAGGAATTATGAGTGTCTAATTTCAAGAAAAAGAATTATAAAATTATGTTCATTCAGAATCAAAGGGTTTATAAAAATTCAACATTAATGTATGGTCCCTGATTTCTGTGTAATACAGGGTTGTAGATTTGAAGAGGGAATCAATTTGCAAATAAAAAATCTTCTTTTATTCTCTTCCATTTAATTATATCAGCTTTATTTGTATGTTTTTTCGATAATAATAGTATGTATTATTGTATTGTTTTTTAACCTATAGCCTAATGAACTTAACCTATTGCCTAATGAAACTTTTATTCAATTGGTATGATTCCAATTGGTCAAATTATTTTGATTTCATTAAAATTATTTTCAAATTATAATCACATTTGCTTTGATAAGTTTTGTTCAAAAATCAAATTTTGAGTAATTCTCTTATTTCGTTTAGTTGAACTTGGTTGATTGTATGAGAAGGGCGTTTTTTATCATCAGGGTTTTTTTATTAAGAAATTTGATTTATCAATTAAAACAATAAAGATTTATTGTTTTAATTGAAGAAAATGTTTTTATTTTTTATAATACACAATTCTTTTTTATAATAAAATCTTTGTCAGAGAATAAAGTATTGTAATCGATTCGTGAATAATGAATTTTATTCTCTCGCAAATTAAAATTCTCGCTCGTGCCTCGCTCGAATTTTAAACTTTTGCTTGAGAATAAACTACTTCACTATTCACTCATTGATTAAACTACTATTATTTTACTTTTTGCATTTGTTACTCGATTTTTGTTGAAAAATATAAGCAATACCTAAATCATGAATTAATAACCAACTTGGATATCAATAAATAAACGAAATGAACATAAATAAGTCTTTGATTTGAAATCTCGATAAAATAAGTGTGAAAATTTTATTAAAATGATTAACAATCAATATTTTGAATAACCGTCATCGTGGCTTAAATGTCTCCTTCACATCTGGCGGATAGCACGTACTGTCAAAAACTGATAACACATAATTTTTCATGGTTTTGAAAATTGGCTATAAAAATAACACCAAAAAAATCGAGGAATTTGACACCTTATTTGGTACAAAATGGATTAATTTTCAGAACACGCAAAATCACCACTGCTACACTTTTTCGACAACAATACAATACAAAGTTCATACAAACCTCCAAAAATAATTTAAATTCATGTTAAACATTCACGTTTTTAATCCCTTTCACTTTGTTTTATGTTAATGAAATGAAACAATCACACAATGTATAAATGATTTATAAGATTTAATCTTATAATCTGAATATGCTTCCAAAAAAAGCGCCAACGATTTTAATTGCAATTAATTGTTTCATTAATTAAAATAAAATAGTAATTGTATTACAACTAAGTATGAATATATGGAGGGGCTAAAATCTCAAGCTTTGAGATATCAAGACTTTGGTTTTGGTTAAGGATTTTGATATAGTTTTCGGCATAAAACTTTTATGAGGACATTGTTTTTGGTTATCAGCAGCGATGTATATCAAACATAAAACTCTTTGTAAAAGTACAAGTATTTTATCTCTGTTTAGAAATTTATTACAAAACTAACACGAAACATCAATTCGTCGCCGGAAAATCGCGGTCATCAAGAAAGGAATATGGCGACTGAGTAGATGTATTGTGTTTTTTGTGCTATTTAAATCTAATAGTTTGGGCTATTTAAATTAAGGTGACCAGGCGTCCCGCTTTTGGCGGGATAGTCCCGATTTTTAACAATTTGTCCTGCGTCCCGCGGCATTTTAAAAATGTCCCGATTTTTCAAAATAAAACAGAATTTCATTATTCAAATGAAAAAAACAATGTCGTTATTCAAAATTAAATTTGGGCAATTTATTTATGTTAAATAAAACATTTTCTTTAGTTTAATTAATAATTATATACAAGTAAATTAAAATTATATGACAATCAATATCATTTATCAATATTGTCGTTAACACTAAACATAAATTGAGCTCCACTTTGTCCTCTATTGAAAATTGAATGGCACTCAAAATATTTAAGGCAACCGCATCAATTTTTTTTTTATTCCATAAATCATTTAAATTGAGATAATTTTTAAGTTTTTACACCTGCTGCTTTGACTCGCAAAAACTGGTCAATCATGGTTTGAAAAAAATTCCATCCAGTCTTGCAGTCCAGGAGTAATTGCAACTCGTTTCTCTCCTCAATCAATTGTTTTATATTATTTTGCAAAATATTATTGGGAACTGGCGAGTTTTTAAATAATTATACAATTACTCTAATTTTGGAAATCGTTACTCGTATTTTCATATTTTGATGCAATAGTAAATTGTCATGTGAGATCCCACATTTCTCAATTTCCATTTCCCAATCATTAATTTTATTAATGAAATAAGGTTATTTTCGAAATATGTACAAACTCGTCAAAATTCAGCAGAATCATACTTATGCTTGCATATGCCAATTAGTTTAAACAAAATAATTGATTTGCAAATGTATTATATAATTATATAATTATATAATATTATTATTATAATTATTATTATTATTTATTATATAATTATAATATTATTAGTATATTATTATTATTATATAATTTTTAATTATATAATTAAGCAGTGTTAATGCCAGCCGTTGGGACTTAATAAATAATTTGATTATCACGCCCTTTTTTATTTCACAATTCGTATAGCCCGCTTTTGAACAGAGTCCAAGAGGGCCAAGATGGAAGTAGGCAGGAAGAAGCAGGACCCCAAACTAGTAATAAAACAATCAAATTCAATAAAAAAGACATTGAGACATAATGTTTTCAATTTTACTAATGTGACTAGCTACATCACCAGATTTATCGAATTTCATTTCGAAGAATTCTTGCAATAATTTGCACTTTTGTTGTTCATTTTCTTTTTGATAAGGTTGGCACAATTTATCATACATCTCTTTTGATGTATTACAATTCATTATATAAACCACATTTTTCTGATCAATTAACAACACTATTAACTTTTGAGCCTTCGCCTCTTGCTTCTTCCATCCTTTTTCATCAGCACTTTCGGCTTTCACTTCACTTACGTTTTCATAACTGTCATTGGCTTTAAATAAAACTTCTATTTGAAATTTCCACATCGAAAAATTGTTGTGATCACTTAATTTTTTAATCTTGTTAAAATCGTCAGACGCCATTTTTAACAATTTTCTTTACTTCTGTTCTAATTACTTGATAATTTTTTTCACTGCTTTCTGAGTATTATTTTATTGATGAGATCATTAGTTTTTCTTATTTTTAGTTTATTTTTTTACTTTTAGTTCGCGGAGTGGGATATGGCCCCATTCAACCTCACACGACAATTTTGATTTTCCTTCACTAAACTTTTAGATTTTAATTATACTTTATTGTTTTAATTTATCAGTTCAAGGTAACTTTTGTTATGTAAACAAAAATAATTTTATGAATTTGAGTCGACTACATTAAATTTTATATTTTACATATGTTTTTTTTAGATATGCAGTTATAATTGAAAATTTGGAATTCTTATGTAGTAAATATGTTGTATTCAGATTACTTAGAGTAATGTTATGTTAGTTTTTAAATTTTTAAAGATTCGTTTAAGTTTTGTTTCTATTTGAGTATTAGTTTTTTTTTTGTTTCATTTATTCATACTAGCTAATTCTTATAACTTGTGTGCTAATCTTTTAGAATAGTAACATTTAATTTTTTTTTGTAAAAACACGTATCAACTTTACAAATCTTACAAGATCACATTGCAACAGTCAAAATGCTGAGAGTAATCCCCGAGCACTTGATGGTGGATGAATTGCAGGTTGAGTGTGAGGTCCGGTGTATCCCTGGTCACACAATTATTGAAGAAATTAAAAACCTCACCGATTGTCTGTCTAAAGAATCAGATGGAAGTTTAGCTCCTCCAAGTGAAATACATTTAAAAGCTTCAGAGTGTCCAGAGGAAGAGTTTAGTCTTTGTGCTTCCAAACTTGCTACACTTACGCGTGTGCTGAAAGATACTGTCACGTTGAGTGATGACATCAAAATTAATACGTTAGAGATTACAACTTCGCATGTTTGGCATATCCGAGGACGGTTACATCGTATGAAAAGTTTCACTGGATCCAAAGCTTGCTCGTTGTAAGAGTGGTGTGACATGTTGTCAAATGGTTTACAAGAAACTCTTCTTCAAACAAGCTTCCTAGGAAACCAAGTCGTCACAATCCCAACCCAAAACAAAGTGCTGGACAAATCTCAATCAGTAGATGAAACTGCCAGACCTGTCCGGAATACGGCAGGTGTAGCTATCCCGTATGATAATAATACCCAAAATGGTTCCGCCATAAATAAAGTCACCCGCCTCTCTCTCTGTTCTACATCAGAATTAGTCATAACTGAAATACCAGGTGTTTCACCGATGAGCGAGAAAATCTGCTGTCAAGAATCTAACGTGATTTCGTTCTTCCAACCAGTGATAAACTGTCCCAGCCTTACGAGCATCAGTAATGCTAGCTCTTTAAATCAATTAACCTTGCAAGAGCCAAACGAAATCTCTCGTAATTCCACTAATGAGCTTGATGTTTTATTTTCCGAGAATTTCACTATGAAAAAGCGCCATCAATTAGAATCATTTGTTGGGCTTGATGATCCACATGCCAAAACTCTAATAACAAATGTTTTGAAACGCCCATCTTTCTTTCCATGGCATTCCAAAAAAATAGATGCAACTAATTTTCGAAAGAAACATTTTCCAAATAACAAAATCCGTTTCTGTTGCTATAAAATATTGAGCAATCGGATTCGATTAAAGAAAATTGCATGGTTATATTCGAATAAAATTGAACGAGATCAGTATTGTTTATTACGGCTCATGTTTTTAAAACAACGCTTTTCATCGGACAGCTTCGCACATAAGCTGTCGAAAACACACTTTTCTTCGAAAAATAATCAGTTGATAATCTCTGGAGTCGTGAAAACGTACAAGCAGTGGCGACCTGGGTGGTCGTGTTAATAAATTCTCTTTCCTACTTTTCATTATTTGTTGGTTACTATAGTTCAAAACTTTTTTTTTTGTTTTTCTTTCCAACAATTTTACAATCGTTTTTAATATTTAAATTCAATTTTCTCGGTACTTAATTTGGCCTAAGTCGGTCACATTCTTATTCATTTTGTTCTCTGCGTTTCAATTGTTTCCAAATTTTTAAGTGCCAAATTTTATAATGTTAACTACTCACACGTCGCACATTATATTTACGATATCGTTCAAATCGAAATTTTATCTAGGGAAGACTTCACCTTCTGTTGGTGTTGTTGTAATGCCCGGGCTATATGAGAGCTCTTATCTTTCAGGTCGTGTGGTACGTCCCCACGATTGTGCCGGATGGAAAATATTTCCTATCTATCTTCTTTCCATTCGTCACATTTCCCCATTCTCTTAATTGGATTTCATTTCAAAATTATAAAAAAAACCGTCTTCAAAATTTATCTCAAATCTATTTGTTTCATAAAAATTGGTTGATATCTTACAAACAATAAAATTTGATGGAAATAATATTTGCATTGTATTACATTGCAAATTTATTGCACAAAACTAAGGTAAATGAACTAATTGACGACACATGAATTACGTTAAACTAATTAATGTGTCGATATTAAGTTTCATTAACCTTGGTGTGTAAGTAAATTGAATTTTATTTGATTGTAATTTGAAAACCAATCAAATTACAAATTTTATTATATTTTTTTTTAATTAATTGGCAAAATTGTTTAAAGCAATTCTTTTTACTAATGGAATAAAAATTTATTGGTTTAATCGTTGAGTCAAGTCTGGAATTTTGAAGTGGGCATATGTTCCATTTAAATTCCATTATTTTTTTAAGTATTTATAGGTGTCGAGTATAGTTTGTAGTACATATCGGTTTTAGCTGTGGTTTTGTAGTTTTGTAAGGTTTGTTTTGTTTTGGTGGTGTAGTGTATGCATTGTGTTTTGTGCAGATAAATTGTCCTATTCAATTTAAGAAAAATAAATGAAAGAATTTGACAATAAAAGTATGTTGTAATTAAAGAAATAATATAATAAGAAAAAAAACACCTAAAAGAAAACAATTTTAAAATAAAAAAGTCAGTGGTTAAGGGTATAAAACTAAAACTGTTAAAGCTAAGATACGTAATTGTATAATTAATACGATATGAGTATACTATATACTACTAGCTAATGGCAGTCCCTTACATCGAGATGCGTGTAGCCAAACCCCACCCCAGTTTGAGCAAAAGTCGTGGAATGACTGCCTATGGCTACACAAAAACGCATCCCGATATTTGTTATATTTCCGGCGGGTTATTTTCAGATATTCGGTTGGGTGAAAAACATAGTTGTTTGACGTTTCAATGTCCCAAATAATTTCAATTTCATGGACAATCTCTTGTCTTCCGATGTTCGGAGGCTATGTCAATCACCCAGCATCTTTAATCCCAGCCTGCCGGTTATAAATTGTCCTGGGCCCATAACCTGATAAAATGTTAAAAGAATAGTCAAATTATACAGACAATTCAACTCGCTAAATAAAGTTTCGATAAGGTCCAATAAAAACGCTTCATTTACTATTTTTTAACAAATCAAAACGAATTGTATCGATTATTTTTCTCTGGTGGGAAGGAACAGCGAATATTTTCGGCCTACTTAATATATTAATTTAAAAACAAAAATTCACATACAAAATTATGTGAAAATGCATTTTGCAAATAGTAAAAATGTCCGTTTTCATTCATAAATGATTGCATGTTTATGTTTATTTGTCAAAAATAAATTACAAATTTATAATATTTATGCGCCTACTAAGATGAAATAATATTTTATTATGTATGATTATGTTGTATGAAATAATGTTACTATTTCTGTTCGTTAAATTGTCTGCTAAATACAACTCGCCACCATATTATTAGTCGATTATTTTTCAACATTACCACTCATGCCATTTGACCTCAAATGACATTCGTAATGATGATTATGAAAAATAATCGACTATTATTTGATGACTCGTGATATTATATATGATTATTTATTCACATCAAAATAAGAACAGATTTTTATTACAAGTCAAAAAAGTGTAATCTAAGATGGATGACTTACTCGTACAGTGTACTAAAAACTAAAGCCGCTTTTATATGTTAATATTTGCTGCGTTAAAATCTTTTTCAAGATAATATACATTCAGCATCAGTGCTTAATAACTGTAGATCAAATTTGATAAATTCCTTAAACGATGATCTAACGACTATCATAGATTGGGGTTTGGCTAACAGTGTTGAATTTAATACAAGTAAAACACAGGTTTGCCATTTTTCTAGATTGTTCACACATAATCCGTTTCCATTAAAGTTTGACTCCAAAGATCTTGTGGCTAAAGAATCTGTAAGACTTCTAGGAGTAGAAGTTGAAAAAAATATGAAATAGAATTCTCATATTTTTAACCTAGCTAAGAACGCTGTTCAAAAATTGGGATTTTTGGGACGATGTCGTAAGTTTTTCATTAGTGAACAGCTTCTTTTAATATATAAATCGTTTATACGTCCCTGAATGGAGTACTGTTCTCACAACTGGGGTGGAGCATATGTTAGTAGTTTAAAGTGTCTTGACTCTGTTCAGCGTAGAGCTGTCAAAATGATTGGCAACTCAACTCTTACTAATGAGATTGATTCCTTAAGCACAGAAGAAATGTTGATCTGACAGTTTTCTATAAATATTTTATGGATGAACGAACTTCCAATGAGATCAAATCAATTTTACCTGAAATAGAAAACTTATCGCGTAACACCAGAGCAAAAGTTGTAGCCCATCCTTTTACGGTTCATATAAAAAGGTGCAGAGCTGTTGCTTTTCAGTGTGATTTTTTCAACAGGGTCTCTAATCTTTGGAATGCCTTACCTTCATGGGTTTTCCTTGATAGCTTTAATACTCAAAATTTCAATGTAAGCGTCCATAAATTTCTTAAAGAAACTGAATAAATTTTCAAACTTAATCCTAATCCCCAGTTGGGCATGGTATCTTCGGATATTCAGAGACGTTAATTTATAAATTATTATAATTTACTTTGAATTAAAAAAAAAAACTAAGCAAGATAATATAATTTTTTAAAAAATTAATGAAAAAGCAGTGAGCAACGCCGGGCCCGCGCAAAAAACGGAGGTGACATTGGTGTCGTCTCAAAATTAAAAATTGAAAAAGAAATAAAAATTAAAAATAAAAATGTGTAACAATTAAATGTAAAAATGAAAATTCTATTAAATAAAAATTCTCTGTATGGATTTTGCTTTTTTCAAAGGAATGTATCTTGGACCCCGGGACTGATATACAACTCGTTTTGGTTTTATTCGCTTCAATGAGTGTATAAAATCACCCACTGAGGTGATATAACTTCAATGATTGGGCCCCATTCTACTTAGGCGCCAAGATTTTTCGTATAAAACGACTTGAGGCGTAAAAAACGACTTCAACAATACAAAAATTGATGCGATGTGACTTTAGTCATTTAAAGTGACATCTCTTGCCTTCGGTAAGATTGCCACGTGGTTCAACAACTACAGGAGCAGAAAGAGAGGACAAAATTCAAGTAAAAAAGAAAAACAAAATAACATCAGGACTATTTTTAAATTTTTTTTAATTGTATTCTGCTGTTTTTAAATTATCTTAGTCATAGGCATTTAAAAAAGTGGAAAAAACAGGAATATTTTATCGTATCTTTTCTAAATGTCCATTTCTAAATGTTGATCAAGTTTTCATTCAAAATAATTTAAAGATGGAAGTTATCAATTTTTATTTAATGGAATTTTCATTTTTACATTTAATTTTTACACAATTTGATTTTTAATTTTTATTTTTTTTTTTCAATTTTAATTTTGAGACAACACCAATGTCACCTCCGTTTTTTGCGCGGGGGCCCGGCGTTGTGTTCTCCTGGTTGTTTTTCATCCCTGCGTCTTTCCCGAAGCATTTCCTCCTGAAAATATAAATATAAATTTATGATATTTTTCAAATTAAATTTTAATTTAAAATTTATAATATACCTCGGGGAAGGGGGCAGCCATGCAGCCTATATAGTTGCAGTCCAGATGAGGCTGCTGCCTCGTCGACCATGTAACCTTTCGAGTTTGAGTTGATGGGCCTGAAAAATTATATTATCTTGTTTAGTTTTGAACAAACCAAAAAACATTATTAATTATAAGAAAAAATGTTTAAACTTACCAGTCAGCGTCTTCTGCTCCACAAGCTCCTACTTCCTGCTCCTCCGGAACCAGCTCCACCACAGCCACTGGTTCTTCCTCTCACGCCTCCTCGTCCCAATTTTCCTCCTGCGGCACACAGGGTTCGATTAACCCATGTGGTGCGCAATTTTCGTCTCTTATATGGCGCTTTAGATTATGTTTGTGGGTATAACCCTTTCCACAAGCACATCTATGCGTTGGCTGAAATATAAAATTTATTAAATTTAATTAAAAGTCTAATCAAATTATTGAAGAGTTTATAAAACTTACCCTTTCAAAATGTATGCGCACCACATGGGTATCTCTATGCTACGCTCGGGTGAAATCCATGTAACATATGGATCAAGTTTTTTTACGTAATTGTTTTTATTTGCAGTATAAAATTCATTTGGATTATAGTTAATAATCGACGAAACATACAAAAAAAATGTAAGTAAAGGCGTTTGTTATTATATTATTATTTAACAAGATATTTAAATAATAATAAAATATCAAACAGAACTTTTATATTATATTATTTATATTATTTTTATTATATATTATATTAAAATAAATTATCCATAATTAATTACAATTAGTTTTTTGTTTTATTTAATTTATTTTATTTTTTTTAGAAAAAAATGAGAAAAAACCAAAATGGAATGGAAAAGAACAAAATGGAATGGAAAAAGAAGAAGACAACCAGTGTCACCTCTGCCCCAATGTATACAAAAAAAGAGAGTACCTACTAAAACACTTGAGGCTAAAACATGATGAATTGCTGCAGCGGGGCCCGGCGGTATATTACTGTAACATATGTTACATGGATTTCACCCGAGCGGTCGATAGAGATACCCATATGGTGCGCATACATTTTGAAAGGGCAAGTTTTATAAATTCTTGAATAATTTTATTAGACTTTTAATTAAATTTAATAAATTTTATATTTCAGCCAACGCATATATGTGTTTGTGGGTACGGTTATACCCAGAAACATAATCTAAAGCGCCTTATAAGAGACGAAAATTGAGCACCACATGGGTTAATCGATCCCTGTATGCCGCAGGAGGAAAATTGGGATGAGGAGGTGTGGGAGGAGGAACCGGTGGCTGCAGTGGAGCCGGTTCCGGAGGAGCAGGAAGTAGGATCGTGTGCAGCAGAAGAGGCTTCTGGTAAGTTTAAACATTTTTTCTTATAATTAATAATGTTTTTTGGTTTGTTCAAAACTAAACAAGATAGTATAATTTTTCAGACCCATCGACTCAAACTCGAAGAGTTACACGGTCGACGAGGCAGCAGCCTTATCTGGACTGCAACTATATAGGCTGCATGGCTGCTCCCCTCCCCGAGGTGTATTATAAATTTCAAATTAAAATTTAATTTGAAAAATATAATAAATTTATACTTATATTTTCAGGAGGAAATGCTTCAACACCGTGCATGGCATGAAAGACGCAGGGATGAAAAACAACCAGAAGACCACAACGCCGGGCCCCCGCGCAAAAACGGAGGTGACATTGGTGTCGTCTCAAAATTAAAAATTGAAAAAGAATTGAAAAGAAAATTAAATTAAAAATAAAAATGTGTAAAAATTAAATGTAAAAAATGAAAATTCTATTAAATAAAAGTTCTCTGTATGGATTTTCAGTTTAAATTTTTGATATTGTTAAAATTTTTGCAATATTTTTAGAATTTTGGAAAAAGTTTGAATTTTTGAATTTTTAAAAATTTTTGGAATATTATTAGAACTAAGAAAAAGTTGAAATTTTTCATTTTATTCTAATTTTTGGAATATTTTAGAATTTTGAAAAATAAAATAGAATTTTTGAATTTTATATATATTTTTAGAATTTTGAAAAAAGTTTCAATTTTTGATTTTGTAAGAATTTTTGGAATATTTTTAGAATTTTGAAAAATTTTTGATTTTATTATAATTTTTATAATTTTGAAGTTACAATTTTTGATTTTGTTATATTTTTGCAATATTTTGCGATATTTTTAGATAGAATCTTTGATTGTTTAATAATTTTTGAAATATTTTTAGAATGCTGTTTGAAAAAAGTTTAAATTTTTGATTTTATTTAATTTTTACAATATTTTTGGAATTTTGAAAGAAATATGAATTTGTGATTTTGAAATATTTTCGCGAAACGCTAAATGGAGAGGTTTTGAGTAGTTTGCTGATTGTATAATCTTTTCACTAAATTATGTTAATTTATGATCTGGACCCCGATTATGGAATGCGAAAGCGATAATAGCTCAATTTTTGGCGTAAATGTATTAGTAATGATGTTGGTCTAAAATCAATTACTTTTTTTGTAAAACTACTACGTTTTTACAAATTATTTTGGAACAAAAATTCGTTTGACGTTTCAACAAAATTGTTTATTTAATTGTTTGATTTCTATAAAAACCGTCGTGTAATCTTTATGGGGAATGAAACGGCATTTTGGCGATGAATGGTTGATATTAAAAGGATTTTGGAGTACATTGAAGTGAGGCATATTAGTTTGAAGTGCAAATGCTGTGTGCACTGTCCAATTTATGGAATATTGGTGATTTGTTGATTATATTTGGTATAGTTTTTGGAGATTTCAACATTCTTTTGGAGTCAACGGAGCAGCGTTGATACATCTTTTTATTTGGGTACTGGGAAAATTTGCCTACAAAGCAACTATTGGGCGATTTGCAATTTATTACATAGGGTATATTTTGTGTCTTGCAGTTATTGTTATTTACATTTTTTCAAACATCTTTAACGTTAAAAACTCATTTGCCCTCAAAACTAAATAAGTCAATCACCAAGACCATTATTTAATCTCCTTTGACGCAGTAACCCTTCTCACCACCCATCCCATGAACATCTTGAACGATATCATTTAAACTCGTTACAATTTACAAAATGAAATAATTTACAAATAAATTAAAATGAATTTTGGTTCCATTTAATCTAAAAGTTATAAACCTACAATAAATTAACAAGTCCTTCAAGAATTGTACCTTCTTATGCACTTTCCAATCATAAGCAATATGAAAATATTACCTCAAAAGGTAATGTTTATTTGACATCTTGACACATAAAAATATCCACAAAATATTGGTCTACTGTCATTTTATTATTTTTTATTTTAATTACTAATACAATTACGAAAAATTTTGTGTCTGCCCTCCAGACCACGCGTAACGTTTACGTACAGTTTACGTAGACTTTACTCTATGAAAGTCTACGTAAACGTTACGCAAAAGCGGAACCTAAACGGAACACAAACGTAATGGTTGTAACATGAGAAGTGAAACAAACTAGCGAGGACTTTTCTATGTATTAGTGTATAGAAAAGTGTTCATAATATGTACGCTAAAACGTAACGTAAATGATACGCAAAAACGTATCATTTACGTGATACTTATGTGTTTCTTTTACGTGCGGTTTAGTTCATCGCAATTAATATTAAATAAAATATATGATAAATTTCAATTGAAATGAAATAAAACCGAAAAATATAATAAATGTAAAAATAAAGAATTTAATATGATTTAATAATATACATAATTTGGCAATAAAATAAATGTATATTCTTGTATATTATATTATTATAAATTTTTTCATAAGCTCGTTTATTCGAATCCACCAAATTTTCAGCAATAAACAAATTGGTTTATTTCTCCGATCGAATATAAATTCACGAAACTATAACGAAATCAAATAATAATTAAATAAATTGAAAAATATTATTTAGTAAACATAACCTACAAAATGGTATCTTTGAATTTATAAATACAACTTACGGCTTTTAATTTAATTAACACTTTAGCACAATTTATTTAATTTATTTTTTTTTATTTATATTAAAAGATTATTAATTTTGAGTTGGAATTATGTATTTGGTTTATTTAAGGAAAGATTTAGGATAGTAACGATTTAGATGAGAACAATTTTTTTTTTTTAATAAAATGTGATGTGTAGTAGGCATTACAATATGTGTCACAACAACACATAAAAACCTTTTAAGACCAAGGTCCCACAACAACATGCGTTCAAAGGATGTTAATGGACGCAAATCTGTTTTTTTTTTTTTTTTAATATTTTTTTGTTAAATAATGGATAACTAAACCATAAATCATGTCACATATAAAATATGACATAGGCCAATATTTCGTGATAGGATAGGGAAAATAAAAATAAAATAAGAGATAAAAAGCAAATTTGTTTTAAAAATTTGCAGGAACAAAACTAAAATTGGTTTGCCAATAGTCCAGCTAATGGCATAATCCTTGATTATGGGACGCAGTATATTTTTCAATGATTAAAGCTCAGATATATAGTTATATGAAGGCTCGTTTCTTCTAGCAAGCTACAGCGTTCCAGCATCAAGGAATATTCATTAGCTAAGATTGGGAGTGCTACCGTTGACTGAATACAGTTCATCCGCCAGCACCCCTAAGATATCACCTTGGCTAGTGATATCTCACTGCTATTGCCAGTGGTGTGCGATATCTCACGTTAACTCATATGCCAATAGCAGGGACTGGAGTACGCGGGGTTGTCACACCCGTGGATCAAAAAATAGAAAAAAATTAACAAATTAATAAAAACTGATCCGTCCATGCGTTTGATAGATGATATGAAAATAATAAGATGATATGAATTTTAGTGTGGTTGTAGAAGTGTCTTTATAAAAATAATGTACGTAAACTGTACTGTTTTTATGTATACATTTTTGCGCCTGAAGGGTGTACACAATATTTTTTAAAAGCACCGTGCTTTCAACGTATTTTTCGTATTTCGTGCTTTCAACGTATTTTATTTTATATTTATTTGTTATTTAATTTTACAATATTTTTGGAACTTTGAAAGAAATATGAATTTGTGATTTTGTAATATTTTCTCGAAACGCTAAATGGAGAGGTTTTGGAGTAGTTTGCTGAGTGTATCCTCTTTCCACTAAATTATGTTAATTTATGATCTGTTATAATTTTCCGTCAACGCATTGATGTTTCAGGTTAGTTTTGTAATACATATCTCAACAGAGATAAAAAATACATGTACTTTAACAAAAAGTTATGTTTGATATACATCGCTGCCCAAAACTAAAAACCATGTCTTCATAAAAAATTCTTGCCGAAAACTATATCAAAATCATTAAACCAGACCGAAGTCTTGATAGAGCTTGAGATTTCAGCCCCTCCATATTTTGCATGTAAATTTTGGATCAACTATAGCTATAATATCATCTATATCATGATCGTATAGGTTATAGCTGATCAACAATTTTGTAGGTTTGTTTATTTTCGTTTAAGTTTAATAAAAAACATTTATAGGGAATATGAAGTGACTAGAAATCTGCTAGGGAGAAAAACAGGAGACGTGTGGAAGGTGATGACTATGGTGATACCGGGAAAACAAAATAAAGGTGGAATTTCCGTTACAGGATTAGTCAATTAGACAAGCAGGTAGTAGGAAGTAGTACCTTCAATTGGGTTGATCAAAAGAAAATTCCACCTTGTACAAGCGCTTGTTATTCTTTTATTTTTATTTTCATTGGTCACAACTATGTATAGAATACTCGGATCATACTGATCGAGTGCCGATCGATTTCGAAAAAATCTGTTATTAATGAAGGTCTTCTTATGCCACTAACTTACAGTGTAAGAAAAGGACGGGTAAGCAATATAGCGACATTCTGGGGAAGGAGCGAAATCATGAAATCCATATTCATTCCGCAAATGATTACTACATTTATAAGAGGGTGGATGTCCTGTGGTTAAGAAATATGGACGGTACGTTGCATTTTAATGCAAAGTAACTTATATCTATATTTTTGATCGAACTATTACTATTCTTAACTTACAAAAAAAAATCACGTACATAATGCTTAATTTTATTTTTTGAAGTAGCGGTAGTTGTAGTATAACGGTTGTAGAAACAGGAGCTGATTGTAATATTACATTATTTGATTTATGTATTTCAGCTTCTTGGTTTGCTCCAGTTGTGACAAATTTTCCGATCTCCATCTAATTAGTTATTTAAGGGACTAGTGCAGGGGCCTTACTATTGATTTCGATCGTCTTCGTTTTTTGATCGTTTTATTATAATCGTACTATTGCTTTCGATCGTTTACAGTCGGTCGATACTTATCGACTAGGATCGAAAATTTTATAACACATATTTCATCACTGTTTATTTTCGACTGTCATCGAATCAAAACAAAACAAAAATCTTGTGAAACAAGAATATAAAAAACAAAAATCTTGTGTATGAAAATATGTTCATAAATTTCATAAAAATAATTAAATTAATTTTATTAATTATTCATTAAAATAATTTTATTTATTAATAAATATACTCTATACATTTGAATTATTAAATACAACCAAAACTATTTTAAAATATCAAGCACGAAAAAAAAATGTTTGACGTTTTGACATTTTTGACACAAAAATAGTTCTAAAATATTACATTTTATGATGGTAATACCTGATATAATATAGTACTAAATTTATGTTGTTGATCGAAATCAATAGTACGTCAATTTTCGACGGTCGTTCAGATAGAGACGATAATAAACGATGTCGATATAGCATCCGTCGAAATCAATAGTAAGGCCCCTGATTTTGATACTTAAAGGTTGACTACAATTAAGGTTGACTTGATTTTACTACAGCTGGATTATTGGTAAATGGTAGAGGAGAAAGTGTTTGTTGATGTATTTGCATATTAAACTTATCGGAGATGAAATTGTTGTGGCCACAATGGATGTAAACGGTGTTGTTGGTTTACACGGTAAGGATTGTTGAACAGATGTATTTGGTATTTTTGAAACATCAACATCCTTATTATTTAAACACGGTACTGCTGATACAGCTACTGTGGCCGTAGTTTTTGAAAAAGTATTAGTTGTTGTACTGGACTTTGTTATTCCATGCGGGTGGTTTATTCCGACGATCACTTTTATCATCACATATTTCGTTAGTACTTATAACAAGCTTATGTACAATGCCTTCGGTTTTACTAATATTGACAAACACTACAGAAGTAACTGTTACAGTGTTGGTTATTATGGAAGAATTTGGCGCATTTTTGATTTGTATTTTGGACTAAGATTACTATCATTACGAGTATTATTCGAATATACTCTATTATTATTAACAACATTACCACTTAAGTTACTGTTACTATTATTATTTAGATTATTATTTTTTTTTCTTTTAACACACTTGCTACAGCCGGTACTTTTTTACATTCATGTTCGAGACGAACAACGAGAGAACTTGAATATCTTTATTTAGGTTATTGTTTATATTTACCGACACAGTTTTATCTGTAGTGTTTTGATAAGATTGTTTATTTTAAATTTTTTCTTTTCCATTAACAGTACTAGATGAAACTGTCTGACTAATAATTTGTGTGTTGACGGTTGGCTGTTTGTTGACCATGAATGTGTGGATGTTGTTATATATGATTACATTTGACGTTGGTACATATTCAGCTTGGTTTTGCGATTTCATTGAAGTAAAAAAAGCAACATTTGGATTTATTATATGATGATTTTGTTGTAGAGTTGGAGATTGTGATCGATGCAGGGGTGTTTGTGGAGGTAATTCGTTGAACAAATATCAAGTTTTGGTTAGAATTTCTACAATTTCATGTGGAATATAATCTTCTTGAGGTGGAAGTGCAATTACCATTTGATGATGTTCTATAGATAATCTGTTCTCATATGAGGGTGCCACATAGGCCGCATTATAACAGCACTTACTTGCTGTCCATCTTGAGCATTTCTCAGTCTTATCATCCATTCCTTATTGCAACAACAGAACAACTACCAACTACTCGATGTGAAACAGCACTAATTCTAATATTAAAACTAATATTTATTACTGTTTTTATGGTTTCTTTTTTTTTCTTCTAAATATTATTTTTTTTTTTTTTTAAATTTAATTTATAATTATATATTAGTTTTCTTTTATCTTTTAAAACAATTATCTTTTCATTTTCATTTTTTTTTTTTTTTTTATTATTTAATGTACTCTTTTTTTCTTTTGACCATTTTTTTTTTCTTTTCTTTGTTTATTTTTGTTTACAATTATTTTTTTAATTAAAACTAAAAATATGAATTTAAGGTTATAACAGTAATTAAAAGTTTTTTTTTTCTTTTTTTTTTTAAATATACTTATAAGATATATAAGAAATAGAAAAAAATAAATACATAAATACATCCCACCGTACATTACTCTTAACCACAAATCTAATGTGGCTTTACTCTCTTCCCAGGAATGTTTACTGTTCCGCGGAACGGAATAACAAACTTTAGCGTCCTCAATCTGCTCCACGTTTTATGTGTTTCCTCAGTTAAAAATTTGAAATATCCCTAAAGCTCGAACACAAACCCAAAGATTAAGAGATTAATGAGAGAGAACGAATAAATGAGTCAAAACTGAACTCATTAGGAGGCGTAGTTTTAAGAGGAATCGCAGTTAAAAATTTGGTTTTTTTTTTCAAAAAAATTAATTTTAACAACAACGTCTAAATATTTCCCTCCGAAAAAATTGCTGCCTTTTTCCAATAAATGGAGGTATCTTTTTCCAAAATTTGAACTTCCTAAAATTTTTTTTGTAAAAGAAAACAAGAAAAAAGAAAAAAATCGGTTTTTCGCATTTTTTTCGAAAAATGTTGAGGTGAGGGTAAAAATGGTCCGGACAAAAAGTGTAGATCTTTTTATTCCCTACAACTTTTACATATAACTCTTTTTGATAGAATGCACGGTTTAGCCAGAAATCACGAAAAACCACTTTCAACCCCTAAAAACCCTCCCCATTCTCCCCCGGATAGCAGCTGCTGGTTCGATTTATGTTTCCCTCTTTTACAATATCGTGTTCTACAATATCCCACTGTCAGTTTGCTGTAACGAATTATTTTTTTTTTTAATTTTTTCTCCTATTATTACTGGCCTACTAATAATTACCGATAAAATCCCTAATATTTTAAAATGTTTAGTTTGATTTATTTTTGTAACTAATATTTAAAAATAAAATAAAAAATTAATTTCTAATAATATCTAACTTAAATAAATTAAACATAATAAATAAAACAAATAATTCATATGAAGCCATTTTTTGTTTGTGTTATAATTTACACGATTTACTCGAGCAAACCATTCAGAGTGAATCCGACAACACCGTGTATAACACCAATCGAATTAAAAAACGAAGAACGTCAGTATAAGTTTACACAGGTTTTATTTAAAAACGCAGTTCACAGGCTGAATTTACACTACGCCGCACCGGTTGAATTAAAAAACAGACCCTATTATGCTTTCATCGATAGTTTTAATGTATACTACTGTCGATGAAAGCCTAGCTTTCGAAATACGTATATAGTAAATAAAAACTATTAGTTAACAAGAAATTGGCGGTTTTATTTTAATTTATTAGTGAAATTTATTATAATACTTGTTAAGTTTGAACAAACAAAATTATTAAAACGTTAATTATTGTAGTTATGATATTCGATGTTCTTCGAGTTTGACAAAAACCTTTGTTTTTGTGAGTTGACATGTGTGGTGTGGAGACTTTTTGGTTATAAAAAAAAGGATTGTTTGGTAATAATTTCACTCTTATCACGTTTTTTACTAACAACAATTAACTAAATAATAATGTCTGCTCTTTACAAACAACCCAGGCAAAAATTCTTGTAGAAATTTTCGTTAGGATCTTACATGAACTATAAAAGATCCTATGTGAATCTTGTATGATCTTGTCATGATCTTGTATGATCTTGTAAACTTCTTGTCCCAATTCTCTACAAGAAATGATCAGGATCATGTCGCTAGGGAAGTATTTAAGTAATAGTGTCTCTGTACTTATAAATTATGTCAATAATAATGTGCTTGTTTCTTAGCAATTAATTAAATAAAAATGTGCTCTCTTCTTATAAATTATTTAAGTCAGAAGTGATTATTGTATTGTAATTTATTATTTAAGTCACTTGGTCTGACAATAAAGTTTTTGAGGTTCTGTATACATTGGCTTTCTATAAATAAGAGTTGTGCTAATGAATTTTTTCTTTCTTACATGCCGGTACTCTGTCCATGAAGTAATATATATATAGATATTAAGTTTCATATCCGTCGCATGCTGATCAAGTTACATATCCGTCAATGTTTTATGTTGTTCATATTCGTCGCATGCTGATCAAGTTACATATGTACATAATCTATTTGCTGATATTTTGTAAGCATATCATCTCTACAATTACTACTTGCACTATTATTCGTCAATTTTTGTATGTGCTAAGTATAGTATTCATCGTCATTATTGTATATGCTGATCCTCTATAATTATTAGTTGCACTATTATTCGTCAATTTATGTGCTAGGTATCAGTCATCGTCATTATTTTATATGCTGATCATCTATAATTACTAATTGCATTATTATTCGTTGTATGTGCTAAGTAGTATTCATATTTCAATGCCAAAATTGGGGGAAAGTGCAGTTAGCGTGGTTTATCCTAAAAACGCTATGTTATATCCCTTCTATTATTAACAATGAGACTAATCTTTTAACGAAACATTCAGTAAATCTGTTGTTGATACCAGAGCTTTATTTAAAAATTAAAACTTTTAAAAAAAAAATAAGTATAAAGAAAAAAAAACTTACCACGCTAACCGCACTTTAGCCCAAAATTGGAACGGACAACACCGGAATGGAATCAGTCATGGGCAAACATGCACTAGAATCAACACAAAACAATAATGGAGACATGCTCATCGATTGTTGTGTCACAAATCAACTATGTACTGGTGAATAAGAAGTTTCTATCCTCACTACAAGACGTCAGAACAAAGCGAGGAGCAGACATACACAGCGACCATCAACTGATAATTGCAACATTCAAAATTAAATCAGCCGCTGTAAAACACAACAAGTCATGTCAGAGGAAATTTAACATCAATAGATTGAGCGACAAAAATACAAATAACATCTTCAAAGAATCGCTCGAGTTCAATCTACCAAACAACGAAACCGCACCAGCATTGATGAAAAATGGGAACAAGTTAAAGAAGCTTACGTCAAAACTGCTACAGATGTGCTTGGATACAAAGACAAATCACGGAAACTATGGATTAGCAATGATACCTGGAAGAGAATTGAAGAGCGTCGTCAGCTCAAGTTGCCATTGTGTCACCAGAACACAACCGAGATCCGCAGCAAAAATGGAAGCACAGCAAAACAAGTTGAAAAGATGGCAAGGAATGATCGCAGAAGATACACAAAGCATTTTCAAGACTGCAGAAACAGCAGCAGCTAATAAAAATATGCGCACACTACACAAATGCGTGAGAAAGGTCACTAACAAATACACAAACAGTCCACCAATAAAGGACGAACCTGGTCAAACCCTCACAACATATGAACAACAGCTAAATAGATGGAAAGAATACTTCGAAGACAACTGCCAGCAACATGAAGATAATTTACAGTCTCCGGATGGCAACTGTAACGAAACTATCAACACCCATCCACTAACGGAACGGGAAGTTAGAGATGCCATACAGAAACTCAAGAACAACAAATCTGCTGGTACCAATAATATATCAGCAGAATTACTCAAAGCAGATGTAAACACAACAGCAGAAGCTCTAACACCACTATTAGCTGATGTATGGAACGGTAAAATACCAACCAAATGGAAAGAGGGTTTAAACATAACAATTACAAAGAAAGGTGATCTAAGAGAATGCAAAAATTGGAGAGGTATATCTCTGCTCAACACAACAATGAAAATACTAGCGATGATCATTCTCGAAAGAATATCTCCATCAATTAACATGAAACTAAGAAATGAGCAAGCCGGCTTCAGACCAGGAAGAAGCCGTACCGATCATATCAACACAACCCGTATCATCATAGAGCAATCAAACGAATGGAATTCACCATTGTATCTCCTCTTCGTGAACTTCGAACGCGCCTTCGACTCAATCAACAGAAGCGCGATATGGAAGACACTTTGTGAAATGGGCGTCCCGAAGAAAATAGTTGATCTAATCAAAAAAATGTATCGAGATGCTGGAAATAGAATACAATACAAAGGACAGCAAAGCTATAAATACTACAACCACCGAGGAGTGAGACAAGGCTGTGTACTATCCCCGCTACTATTCCTAATAGTATTAGATAGTATCATGAGAAAGCTCGATGATGCAAGTCCAAATGGAATTCAATGGAACACAACAAGACGGCTCAGTGATCTAGACTACGCAGATGACATCTGTCTACTTACACACACACATACGGACATGCAGCACAAAATACAGAAGCTATCAACCCTTGCACATGAAGTCGGTCTCAACATTAATATCAGGAAAACAAAGGCTATGAGATTGAACACCAAAACGATAACACCATATACCATCAACAATACACAAGTGGATGAAGTTGACAAATTTGTGTACCTTGGTTGTACTGTAGCAAAAACAGGCGGGACTGAAGAAGATATCAGTCAACGTATTAACAAAGCCAGAAATACGTTCATTATGCTTTACAAGATCTGGAATGCATCCGTTTGTCAAGAAAGACAAAGATACGAATGTTCAATACATGTGTCAAGTCAGTGCTACTGTATGGGTGTGAAAGGTTTAAACATACAAGAAAGATCACAAATCAACTACAGGTGTTTGTAAACAAATGCCTCAGAAAACTGATCAAATGCTTCTGGCCGAATACCATCAGTAACCAGGAACTTCTACGGCAGACAGAGCAGTTTGACATTGAGACCGAGTTAAAACAAAGGAAATGGAGATGGATAGGACAAACACTAAGGAAATCAGCTGAAGATATAACAAGGATGTCCCTGGAGTGGAATCCACAAGGTAAAAGGAGAGTTGGAAGACCACCCATGACATGGAAGAAAACGGTTCTAGCTGAAGCAAAACAAATTGGTAAGACATGGGGTGAACTGAAAGCGATTGCCCCCAACAGAGTCAGATGGTCCTAAATGGACGTCCTATGCTTCTAAATGGAGATAAAGGAAAAAAAAAGTAGTATTCATCGTCATTATTGTATATGCTGATCATCTATAATTATTAGTGGCACTATTATTCGTCAATGTATGTACTAAGTATTGTTCATCGTCATTATTTTAGATGCTGATAATCTACAGTTATTGGCTGCATAGTATTTTCATCAGTATTTCATGTGGCCAATTTTACGTCATTATTCGTCAATGCTGATCAATTTTCTCGTAATTTAACGAGGGTTATATTGCTGCTCACAAGCGATTACCCACTTGACTATTATTTTGAAATTTAATCTTTGTGTTGGAGTTGGGTGTGACGTGCATTTCATCGACGTCGCATCACTATAAAATATTTCAAACTCACAAAGAGGCCTTAATTTGTGTTCTTGAGATATGTAATTTTAAAAATTTTAGTCCGACAAAAAATTCTACTTTTTCATAATTTTTTCAAACAACTTCCGTTAACAAAAAAATTTAACTTCAATTAAATTTTAACTTTTTTAACTGTTTAAAAAAGTTCTATCATAACTTTAAAAATATGAAGGGGCTGAAATCTCACAGCTCTGATATATCTAGACTTCGGTATGGGTTAAGAATTTTGATATAGTTTTCGGCAAAAAACTTTTATGAGGACATGGTTTTTAGTTTTGGGCAGCGATGCATATCAAACATAACTTTTTGTTAAAGTACATGTGTTTTTTATCTCTGTTAAGATATGTATTACAAAACTAACAGGTAATATTAATACGTTGTCGGAAAACTATAACAGATCATATATTATTATAATTAAGTGAAAAGATTATACAATCAGCAAACTACTCAAAACCTCTCCATTTAGCGTTTCGAGAATATATTTGAAAATCACAAATTCATATTTCTTTCAAAATTCCAAAAATATTGTAAAAATTAAATAAAATCAAAAATTCAAACTTTTTTCAAACAAAATTCTAAAAATATTTCAAAAATTATTACAAAATCAAAAATTAAAACTTTTTTAAAAAAACTCTAAAAATATTGCATAAATTATAACAAAATCAAAAATTGTAACTTTTTCCAAAATTATAATAAAATCATAATAAAATAATAATAAAATTATAATAAAATAAAATATTCCAAAAATTCTTACAAAATCAAAAATTGAAACTATACCAATATTCTAAAAATATTTCAAAACTATAACAAATTCAAACGTAAACAACAGCTAAATTTTTTTTTAAATAGTCTAAGAAAATAAATGATATCATTTTTTTGACACACTTGACAATATTTTTTTGACAAACTTATAATGCAATAAAATTCTCAAAAATAATAATTTCATGTTCATTATACATTGCATTTCATACAAATAACTGATTTTATTTTTTCTAAAAAAATAAATGAAAATCATTCTTTTGACACAATTGACATTATTTTTTTGACTAACTTATAATTCTCAATAATAATAATAAAATTTCATTTCGTACAAATAATTAATTTTATTTTTTTCCAAAAAATTGGGCAAATAAATAAATAAAAATCTTTCTTTTGACACACTTGACAACATTTTCTGGACAAACTTATAATGCAATAATCTAGTTTTTGATCTCACATACCAATCCTGACATTTCTTCACATTCTTTGTTCCTACTCATTATCACTTAAAATGAACGTTTTTTAAGCAAAAAATATCCATATTTCCTTGTTTTGACACACTTGTCGATTTTTTGACACACTTACACAGTTATCGAACATGTCGTCCTTTCGGCTCTTCCCATTGAGTATACCTATTTTAGAATTCAAAATTTTTCAAATCCCTTCAGCAGTAGGTCCTAAACCGTCGAGAAATGCCAAAAAGTTAGGGTAAGAATCTCCCTTTTTGCTCATGAATGCAATACTTAGGTG
The DNA here is from genome assembly GCA_963693315.1 of Diogma glabrata. Lineage (NCBI taxonomy): Eukaryota > Metazoa > Arthropoda > Insecta > Diptera > Cylindrotomidae > Diogma > Diogma glabrata. Next base: position 44,226,755 of record OY856186.1, read on the forward strand.
TTTCAGACCGAAGTAATATACAAGAAAGATGCAATAATTCGTGTTCGTGAGATATTTAATTTTAAAGATTTTTAGTACGAATAAAATTTTTCGAACAATTTTTATCAACAAAAAATTTTAACCACTGAAGTTCGAAAAAATGATGAAAAATTCGAATGCTCGAATGCTCCTATGCTCGAAAGTCTATGACTATGCACTTTAAAAAAATTGTAAAATAAGTTGTATTTTTCATTTTGTCCATACTACTTATATGCCAAGTTTCAGAAAAATCAAAAATGGCGAAGTTCGAATGTAGACTTTTTCACCTGGGTAGATTTTTCATCTATTATTATGAGCAATTTCACGCAAGTTCAGCAAATTTTTGGGAAATTTTGACTTGACCCCTTTTAATTTTGGTTATTTTTTGTTTATAGATAGTCTTTGATAAATAAAAAATATAAGTTCTCTTAGAATTTTTTTTTTCGACCAGGGGTCTTCACAGGGTGCCCCTCAATTTTTTGTTATTTTGTGATGTGACAGCATTTTGACGAGCGATTGTAGAAAAACTACTGAATCGATTTTCATAAATGATATGTCGTTGAATAGGTATTAGAACAAAGTTTTTAAAAATGTACACTGTTAATTTTTTGAAATAATTTTTAACGGTGTAACATAAGAAAAAAACGGTGTAATTGAAAAAAAGATGGCATAGCCTCTTTTTTTTTTTTTTTTTTTAAACTAAATTGAAGCTTATTTTATATCGAACCACTTGTGAAAGTTGAGGACACGAGTTATTTTTTGTTTTAAAGATAAAATTCGTTGTGCATATGACTGTCGGGAATCAGTTTTTTTTGTTCTGAAGGAAAATTATAAAAATGGCGTTATAAACTAAGAGATATTTTTTTTATGTTAAATATCAAATATTTTATTATTAGATGAACTTTTTAAAATATTATAAAAATTATATATGTAGTACAATAAATAAAATAAATACAATTGCTAAAAATGATTTACTTATTTTACAAACAGAACTTTCTTTTGAATAGGAAAGCACTTCTGTAATTATTTTCTTTGTATTAGATGGCATAGAAAATGAAATGTTTATTTATCACTTTTAGTAATCACTTGTCACTCTTATAAAAAATAATTTGACAGTCTTGACTGCAAACAAAAAAGCCGTATAAACAACTAAATCTATTTAGGAACTTTTGACTGGAGAAGTATTATGTTCGTATTATGTTATTATGGAATCATAAAGTAAAAGATTGTTTTTCAACATTAAATTACAAATATTTTATTATTGAATAAACTTTTTAAAATATCATACAAATTATATATGTGAAAATAAATATAGTTATTAAAAATTATTTACTTATTTTACATTCAAAAGTTTCTTTTGAGTTGGAAAACATTTTTGCATTTATTGTCTTAGTATCTACTGGTACAAAAGAATGAAATTTTTGAGTTCCACTTATAGTAATCGCATTTTTATATCGATTTTGTAATTTTTCTTTTGTTAATTGATATTCATTTTTATCGGCGTATCCAAAGTTCATGGTAGATTCCCATTTTAAAGCCCATTCGAAAAGTTTTTTTGGTGTATCAATAATATTATCTTCGCTCGTCATACTATAACGGTGTGCAGCACGCTTCAGTGTACCACCAATTCCATCACAAGGTCCCTTTCCATGGCTGGTAGCATGAAAATGCCATTCAGCGTCAACCTTAAAGTCTTCTTTATGGTGGCATAAGTTAATTAGTTAATTTAAGGTTGACGCTGAATGGCATTTTCATGCTACCAGCCATGGAAAGGGACCTTGTGATGGAATTGGTGGTACACTGAAGCGTGCTGCACACCGTTATAGTATGGCGAGCGAAGATAATATTATTGATACACCAAAAAAACTTTTCGAATGGGCTTTAAAATGGGAATCTACCATGAACTTTGGATACGCCGATAAAAATGAATATCAATTAACAAAAGAAAAATTACAAAATCGATATAAAAATGCGATTACTATAAGTGGAACTCAAAAATTTCATTCTTTTGTACCAGTAGATACTAAGACAATAAATGCAAAAATGTTTTCCAACTCAAAAGAAACTTTTGAATGTAAAATAAGTAAATAATTTTTAATAACTATATTTATTTTCACATATATAATTTGTATGATATTTTAAAAAGTTTATTCAATAATAAAATATTTGTAATTTAATGTTGAAAAACAATCTTTTACTTTATGATTCCATAATAACATAATACGAACATAATACTTCTCCAGTCAAAAGTTCCTAAATAGATTTAGTTGTTTATACGGCTTTTTTGTTTGCAGTCAAGACTGTCAAATTATTTTTTATAAGAGTGACAAGTGATTACTAAAAGTGATAAATAAACATTTCATTTTCTATGCCATCTAATACAAAGAAAATAATTGCAGAAGTGCTTTCCTATTCAAAAGAAAGTTCTGTTTGTAAAATAAGTAAATCATTTTTAACAATTGTATTTATTTTATTTATTGTACTACATATATAATTTTTATAATATTTTAAAAAGTTCATCTAATAATAAAATATTTGATATTTAACATACAAAAAATATCTCTTAGTTTATAACGCCATTTTTATAATTTTCCTTCAGAACAAAAAAAACTGATTCCCGACAGTCATATGCACAACGAATTTTATCTTTAAAACAAAAAATAACTCGTGTCCTCAACTTTCACAAGTGGTTAGATATAAAATAAGCTTCAATTTAGTTTAAAAAAAAAAAAAAAAAAAAGAGGCTATGCCATCTTTTTTTCAATTACACCGTTTTTTTCTTATGTTACACCGTTAAAAATTATTTCAAAAAATTAACAGTGTACATTTTTAAAAACTTTGTTCTAATACCTATTCAACGACATATCATTTATGAAATTGATTCAGTAGTTTTTCTACAATCGCTCGTCAAAATGCAGTCACATCACAAAATAACAAAAAATTGAGGGGCACCCTGTGAAGACCCCTGGTCGAAAAAAAAAATTCTAAGAGAACTTGTATTTTTTATTTATCAAAGACTATCTATAAACAAAAAATAATCAAAATTAAAAGGGGTCAACTCAAAACGTTGTTGAATCTTCGTGAAATTGCTCTTATAGTGTTTCAGTCGGGAAGCGATAACTAAAATATACGTCAAAAAACGATTTTAACTATATATTTCTAAAATGGATAATACTCTAGTGAGTTTCAACCAAATGAAATTTCAGCTAGGGGTCATATACGAAAAACCAAATCAGGGCCTGATATATTCAAATAAGGTTAACCCTAAAAGGGTGCTGTAAATTAGACCCAGAACAGGACCAAACCAGATTACCCTAGTAAGGATCGCCTTTTCTGGACTGGCCAGGACCTGATCACGCGCGATCAATTAATCTCTGCTCGTGGGGTTAACAAACAAGCCAAAATTTATTGGGTGCCACAATTTCAAATAAATTACTCTGAAACGATCATAGTGGTCAAATGCCAGGTTATGCAAATTAAAAGACGTTCCAAAATTCGCATTCAAAATGTAATTTGTTAAAATATAAAACAAATGTAAGTGCATGGTGTCTGTAGATCTTATATACAAACGGAGTAATAGCTTGCCGAAAAATTGTTCGCATTCGTCAAACGCCAAAATTAAAAGTTGCAACGTAAAAATATTAAGACTTCGGTTTGGGTTAAGGATTTTGATATAGTTTTCGGCAAAAAACTTTTAAGATGACATTGATTTTAGTTTTGGGTAGCGAGCGATGTAATAAAGAACATTTTTGTTAAAGTGTTAAAGAGTTGTTTAGTATTATTTTAATTGATATAACAAAATTTAATTTTAGTCAACATAAATTTAATTCACAAAACGAAGTTGAAATGAAAAGAATCAAACTTGACTTTTATCACTTTTTAGGGTTCCGTTTTTTATACGGAACACTATTGGTGAGAGTACAACGTGTTTTTCACATTATTTCGATTATCTCGTGAACCATTAATCCGATGAACTTAAAATTTAAGGTGCTCATAAAACTAACCTATCCACACAAGATGGCGGGTTAAAAAATAAATAAAGTTGTGTTCGTTTGTTTTAAGGAGGTACGATGTAAAGCCTTTGAAAACATACATTTTTTTAGCGAGACGAGTAGGGTATCATATGAAAGGGCTTCATTTCAGCATTTTTTAAAAATATATTTTGAAATTTTACACCTCACCATTTTTTGTATAATTTTGAAAAATGACGTTTTCGGGATGTTTTATTGCCCCGATTAACTCCGACCCTACTTCATCGAAAATCTTGAAATATATTTGGAATGATAGAAAATTGAGGAGGTTTTTAATGAAAAATATAGAAAAGTGGCAGACACTCATAACTATATTTATTAAAGGGGTGGGAATGTTAAGGGGTAAAAAAATCATTTAAAACCAGGTCATGTGGGGTGTCATTTGAAAGAGCACTTGATTTTAGAAATATTGCCATTTTTTTTAGAATTTTGCAATGCATGGTTTTTGAATTATTATCAATAAAGTGACACAAAAAGTTGGTCCCCCCCCCTTGCATTTCGAGCCTAATTAACAGAAAAATTTGAAAAAATTCACAGAGACAGGAAGTTTGATAAACTCTGAACGAAAAATATAGCGAACCCTCAAATAAATATATTTTTGTGTTTTTAAGGGATTGGGGTGGGGAAGGGTGAAAAAAAACTTTTTTGACCCAAGCGAGTGGGGTGTCATTTGAAAGAGGACCAAATTTCAGACACTTTGCAATTTTTTTTAGAATTTTGTGGTACACAGTTTTTGAGTTATTCTAAAAAATGTGCAAATTCCAGACCGTTCCCCCCCCCTACGTTTCGACACTGATTGACAGAAAAAATTGAAAAAATTCACAGAGACAGGAAATTGGCTATATTTTGAACGAAAATTATAGCGCACTCTCAAATAATTATATTTCTGTGTATTTAGGGGATGGGTGTAAAGAGGGTAAAAAAAAACTTTTTTCGACCCAAGCGAGTGGGGTATCATTTGAAAGAGCAGCAAATTTCCAAAACATTGCAGTTTTTTTTAGAATTTTTCGGTTCACAGTTTTTGAGTTATTCTAAAAAACGTGCACATTCCAGACCGTTCCCCCCCCCCTACGTTTCGACACTGATTGACAGAAAAAATTCATAGAGACAGGAAATTGGCTATATTTTGAACGAAAATTATAGCGAACCCTCAAATAATTATATTTCTGTTTATTTAGGGGATGGGTGTAAAGAGGGTAAAAAAAAACTTTTTTTGACCCAAGCGAGTGGGGTATCATTTGAAAGAACAGCAAATTTCCAACACGTTTTAGAATTTTTTTTAGAATTTGGCGGTACACCGTTTTTGAGTTATTTTAAAAAATGTGCACATTCCAGACCGTTCCCCACCCCCCTACGTTTCGACACCGATTGACAGAAAAAATTGAAAAAATTCATAGAGACAGGAAATTTGCTATATTTTGAACGAAAATTATAGCGAACTCTCAAATAATTATATTTCTGTGTGTTTAGGGGACGGGTGTAAAGAGGGTAAAAAAAAACTTTTTTGACCCAAGCGAGTGGGGTGTCATTTGAAAGAACACCAAATTTCCAAAACATTGCAATTTTTTTTAGAATTTTCCGGTACACCGTTTAAGACGGGAAATTGGCTATATTTTGAACGAAAATTATAGCGAACTCTCAAATAATTATATTTCTGTGTGTTTAGGGGACGGGTGTAAGGGGGGTAAAAAAAAACTATTTTTGACCCAAACGAGTGGGGTATCATTTGAAAGAGCACCAAATTTACCAAAATATTGCAATTTTTTTTTAGAATTTTGCGGTACACAGTTTTGGAGTTATTCTAAGAAATGTGCAAATTCCAGACCTCCCCCCCTACGTTTCGACACTGATTGACAGAAAAAATTGAAAAAAATTCATGGAGACAGGAAGTTTGCTATATTTTGAACGAAAATTATAGCGAACTCTCAAATAATTATATTTCTGTGTGTTTAGGGGATGGGTGTGAGGAGTGCAAAAAAACTTTTTTTGGAACCAAACGAATTGGGTGTCATTTGAAAGAACACTTAATTTAAGAAACATTGCAACATTTTTTAGAATTCTGCGATGCACAGTTTTTTAGTTATTGATGAAAAAAAAGTTATTTTAAGTGTATGTATACCACCCTATATTTCGACGCTGATTTATAGAACAAATATTCCCAATTTAGACCGTTAAAATACTGGTTAAATCTTTCTTTAGGTAACATAAACAGCTATGGATAAGATTTAACCTCAAGTAACATTTTTGATCAATGTAGATGTGATTGACATTTACTATAGACGTTTACGATTAAACATTTATTCTGTTATGCGTCCATAGTCTGGCGATATAAAGACTTTACAACATAACTTTATGTCATTTATTTTTGATATTGTGTTCTTTTACATTCACGGAACCCTTGGCGAGCGAATTTTATTCGCACTTGTCCGACTTTTTTTTCTTTCACTCACTTCTTGTTCAAATTAATAGAATGTGGAAACAACACGGGATTTTTGTTGTTAATAGTTTTTAGAAGTCAAAAATGTAATACCGGTTGTTGTTGCTGGATTCAGTTATAATTCAAATAATTGTTAATTGTAACTAAACAAAGAAAATTTATAAGTTGGTCTTTTTTTGAACATCATCTGCAGTCCATTTGTTTTGAAACAAGAACCAAGGATTTTGGTAAGCATTTTTTTGGTCAATTCAAGCCGCATGCTATAAAAAAAGTCCAAGTGGAACGTATATCCGCTAGAAAAACTATATCTATCCAATAACAGTCTAAAAATATAAGTCTAAAAATATAATCATTCATTTCGACTTCTAAATTAAAAGTAATAAAATTTTAGTAAATTATTAATAACTATTAATTAATTAATACTTATTATTAAAAAAATTAAATAATTAATAAAATGAGTAGTAGCACCAGTTCACAATCACAGGATTCCGTTCAAGGGGCAGCTGGGGGGCTAACAACGGTTTTAGTGCAGCTTATGCCCAAACAAGTGCAAAAACAAATATGATCGCAATAGACATAAGAAAGCAAAACATGGCATAATAAGGGTAAAAGTAAGGTACCCATGCCTAGTGTGTACGACGATCGTGTTCTCTCGGGAAACGGAGAGGAACCGGCATATGGTTAAGGACCACAAAAAAGAAAAAACACACCGGTGCGGCTGCGGTAAACGCTTTACAGAGTCACAACCTGCAGCAGCATAGAAACAATACACAATGTGAGTTAGTATGGGTTCCTGTCCAAAACTCTGAACCAATGAACCAGGCCAGTCCCTCTACAAGATCCAGAGGGGTTCAAATACAGGACTGCCATTTATGGGATGTGAGGGAGTATATAACACAAGGGAAGAACTTGAGGAACACGATCGTCTATACCATCCAAGAGAGCCTGGCCCAAGAAAGTCAAAGAGACTAAAAAGGGATGGGACCTGAAAGGACAAAGGAAGTTGAAATCAAAAGAATCAAACTTGACTTTTATTGCTTTTTTTTTCTTTCACTCAACTTCCTTCTTGTTCAAATTAATAGAATGTGGAAACAACACGGGATTTTTGTTATATTTTTGGATTTTTGCTATAAAAAAAGTCCAAGCGGCATGTATATCCGCTAAAAAAACTATATCTATCCAATAACAGTCTAAAAATATAAGTCTAAAAATATAATCATTCATTTCGACTTCTAAATTAAAAGTAATAAAATTTTAGTAAATTATTAATAACTATTAATTAATTAAAACTTATTATTAAAAAAATTAAATAATTAACAAAATGAGTAGTAGCACACGTTCACACTCACAGGATTCCGTTCAAGAGGCAGCAGGGGGCCAACAACGGTTTGAGTGCAGCTTATGCCCAAACAAGTACAAAACCAAATATGATCTCAATAGACATAAAAAAGCAAAACATGGCATAATAAGGGTAAAAGTAAGGTACCCATGCCTAGTGTGTACGACGATCGTGTTCTCTCGGGAAACGGAGAGGAACCGGCATATGGTTAAGGACCACAAAAAAGAAAAAACACACCGATGCGGCTGCGGTAAAAGCTTTACAGATAGTCACAACCTGCAGCAGCATAGAAACAACATCAAGAAACAACATCATAGAAACAACATCATGAATGCAATGATCAGCAAACCGGTAAACAAACCATGTACATCCCAGTTGACAATTCGAAAATCAATTGCGACGAACATTCAAACTAATAGTTTCAAAAAAAAATTTTTTTTAAATATTCGTTTAAAAAAAAATTAGAAGAATAAACAAAATAATTCTAAGTTCTTATTTTTTTTTGTTTCTGCAAAAAGTAGTTTTCCTATTTTCAAGTAGTTTTCCCATTTTCATACCTTGTTGATAAAAATAAAATGTTTTGCTCTAAAACAATTGTCAGAGGATGAATTAGACCAAAAATGATTTAGTGGTAGCGCACTAGACTTCGAACTCGGAGGACCCGGGTTCGATGCCCATCTAGGTCAAAGTGTTTTTAAGTAAAACTTTAACAACCATCAACACACCGGTTTTCCAATTAATCGATAGTCAACTAATATAGTTGATAAATTGGAGATCGATTAACGAAAAGATCGAAAAGATCGATTCAATTAATGTAATTATTTTGGATTTCTATTGATACTGATTCTCTGGAAAATTATTGTCTTTGACTATTTGGTCGATTGTCTCCTGAATACATGTTTCTGTCTATTGTTTCGATGTAATATACTTTTAATTACGGCTGTGAGACAGCAGCAGCTAACACAGAACACCTCTCGTATTTAAGCGTGCGTTGATATTTTGATTGGGCGGAAAAGTTATGGTGCGCACGTTTGGTAAGTTTTTTGCGTTTTTTCATGAAATTCATGAAATTCTTTCTTGACAAGAATTATGAAAATTTACCTCATCATCTAGAAAGTTACTAAACTTTCAGCTTGAAAATGTACGTGTAATTTTAATTTATTGATCCGAGGGGCGGGAGCAACAATAATGAATATTTCAGGTCCCATCCCTTTTAATTCGTTTTGATCTTCTTGGGCCAAACTCTATTGGACGATCGTGTTCTTCCCAACTACTCCCTTGTGATCTGGCTGGTTCAGAAACTGGTCGCTCACATGGGAAGTCCTGTAATTGATTCAATCTGGATCTTGTTCTGGATCTTGTTCTAGTTGAGGGACCAGCCACTGGTTCAGGGTTTTCAACAAGAATAAATACAAGTTCAGGGTTTTCAACAGGAATAAATACAAGTTCAAGGTTTTCAACAGGAATAAATTCAAGCTGCCATTTTGTATTCTTTCGATGTTGTTGCAGGTTTTGGCTTTCTGTAATGCTTCTGCCGCAACCACACCGATGTGTTTTTTCCTGTTTATGGTCCTTTACTACGTGCCGGTTCCTCTCCGTTTCACGAGAGAACACGACCGTCGTACATATTGGTAACTTACTTTAATTCTGATTAAGTCATGTCTTGACCTTTTATGCTTCGCTAGGTCAGATTTATTTTTGTAGTTGCTTGGGCAGATACTGCATTGATATCGTTGTTGTTGTCCCCCCGCTGCCCCTTGAACCGATTCCTCACTGCTACTACTAATTTTTTTTTTTTTTTTATTGAATTTAAATTTTATATTTTAAACGTGAAATTTGGAAGAAATTTATCCAAAAAAAGAAATTTATTTATTTTTTGTCCCATCCTAGTCCATCTTTTGACAAATATATTTAGATCTAGCGTCACTAATGCGAGTACAGGTAAATTCTATTATACCGTTAAAATTATTCCAGGTTTCTTGGACCTAAATCTTTCATTGTTTTGTGGAAGTGAAAATTCCTGAAATAGCAGCAACTTTTGAAGGAGTTGACTGAATTTCAGAGGAAGGGATGGTGTGAAATAGTCCTTGCTATATATTTCAGGTCCCATCCCTTTTAATTCGTTTTGATCTTCTTGGGCCAAACTCTATTGGACGTTCGTGTTCTTCCCAACTACTCCCTTGTGATCTGGCTGGTTCAGAAACTGATCGCTCACATGGGAAGTCCTCTAATTGATTCAATCTGGATCTTGTTCTGGATCTTATTCTAGTTGAGGGACCGGCCATTGGTTCAGGGTTTTCAACAGGAATAAATACAAGTTCAGGGTTTTCAACAGGAATAAATTCAAGCTGACATTTTGTATTCTTTCGGTGTTGTTGCAGGTTTTGGCTTTCTGTAATGCTTCTGCCGCAACCACACCGATGTGTTTTTTCTTGTTTATGGTCCTTTACCACGTGCCGGTTCCTCTCCGTTTCACGAGAGAACACGACCGTCGTACATATTGGTACCTTACTTTAATTCTCATTAAGTCGTGTCTTGTTTTTTATGCTTCGCTAGGTCAGATTTATTTTTGTAGTTGCTTGGGCAAATACTGCATTGATATCGTTGTTGTTGGCCCCCCGCTGCCCCTTGAACCGATTCCTCACTGCTACTACTCATTTTTGGTTTTTTTTTTTTATCGAATTTATATTTTAAATATTAAACGTGAAATTTGGAAGAAATTTATCCAAAAAAAAAGAAAATTATTTATTTTTTGTCCCATCCTAGTCCATCTTTTGACAAATATATTTAGATCTAGCGTCACTAATGCGAGTACAGGTAAATTCTATTATACCGTTAAAATTATTCCAGGTTCCTTGGACCTAAATCTTTCATTGTTTTGTGGAAGTGAAAATTCCTGAAATAGCAGCAACTTTTGAAGGAGTTGACTGAATTTCAGAGGGAGGGATGGTGTGAAATAGTCCTTGCTATATATTTCAGGTCGCATCCCTTTTAATTCGTTTTGATCTTCTTGGGCCAAACTGTATTGGACGATCGTGTTCTTCCCAACTACTCCCTTGTGATCTGGCTGGTTCAGAAACTGGTCGCTCACATGGGAAGTCCTGTAATTGATTCAATCTGGATCTTGTTCTGGATCTGGTTCTAGTTGAGGGACGGGCCACTGGTTCAGGGTTTTCAACAGGAATAAATACAAGTTCAGGGTTTTCAACAGGAATAAATACAAGTTCAGGGTTGTCAACAGAAATAAATTCAAGCTGACATTTTGCATTCTTTCGGTGTTGTTGCAGGTTTTGGCTTTCTGTAACTTTCCCTTGCGAGAGAACACGACCGTCGTACATATTGGTACCTTACTTTAATTATGATTAAGTCGTGTCTTGACTATTTATGCTTCGCTAGGTCACATTTATTTTTGTAGTTGTTTGGGCAAATACTGCATTGATATCGTTGTTGTTGGCCCCCCGCTGCCCCTTGAACCGATTCCTCACTGCTGCTACTCATTTTTGGTTTTTTTTTTATTCAATTTAAATTTTATATTTTAAACGTGAAATTTGGAAGAAATTTATCCAAAAAAAAAGAAAATTATTTATTTATTGTCCCATCCTAGTTCATCTTTTGACAAATATATTTAGGTCTAGCGTCACTAATGCGAGTGCAGGTAAATTCTATTATACCGTTAAAATTATTCCAGGTTCCTTGGACTTAAATCTTTCATTGTTTTCTGGAAGTGAAAATTCCTGAAATAGCAGCAACTTTTGAAGGAGTTGACTGAATTTCAGAGGGAGGGATGGTGTGAAATAGTCCTTGCTATATATTTCAGGTCCCATCCCTTTTAATTCGTTTTGATCTTCTTGGGCCAAACTCTATTGGACGTTCGTATGCAACTACTCCCTTGTGATCTGGCTGGTTCAGAAACTGATCGCTCACATGGGAAGTCCTGTAATTGATTCAATCTGGATTTTATTTTAGTTGAGGGACGGGACACTGGTTCAGGGTTTTCAACAGGAATAAATACAAGTTCAGGGTTTTCAACAGGAATAAATACAAGTTCAGGGTTTTCAACAAGAATAAATTCAAGCTGACATTTTGTATTCGTTCGATGTTGTTGCAGGTTTTGGCTTTCTGTAATGCTTCTGCCGCAACCACACCGATGTGTTTTTCCTGTTTAGGGTCCTTTACGACGTGCCGGTCCCTCTCCGTTTCGCAAGAGAACACAACCGTCGTACATATTGGTACCTTACGTTAATTCTGATTAAGTCGTGTCTTGACTTTTTATGCTTCGCTAGGTCACATTTATTTTTGTATTTGCTTGGGCAAATACTGCATTGATATCATTGTTGTTGGCCCCCCGCTGCCCCTTGAACCGATTCCTCACTGCTACTACTCATTTTTATTTTTTTTTTTTATTGAATTTAAATTTTATATTTTATACGTGAAATTTGGAAGAAATTTATCCAAAAAAAAAGAAATTTATTTATTTTTTGTCCCATCCTAGTCCATCGTTTGACAAATATATTTAGATCTAGCGTCACTAATGCGAGTACAGGTAAATTCTATTATACCGTTAAAATTATTCCAGGTTCCTTGGACTTAAATCTTTCATTGTTTTGTGGAAGTGAAAATTCCTGAAATAGCAGCAACTTTTGAAGGAGTTGACTGAATTTCAGAGGGAGGGATGGTGTGAAATAGTCCTTGCTATATATTTCAGGTCGCATCCCTTTTAATTCGTTTTGATCTTCTTGGGCAAAACTGTATTGGACGATCGTGTTCTTCCCAACTACTCCCTTGTGATCTGGCTGGTTCAGAAACTGGTCGCTCACATGGGAAGTCCTGTAATTGATTCAATCTGGATCTTGTTCTGGATCTGGTTCTAGTTGAGGGACGGGCCACTGGTTCAGGGTTTTCAACAGGAATAAATACAAGTTCAGGGTTTTCAACAGGAATAAATACAAGTTCAGGGTTGTCAACAGAAATAAATTCAAGCTGACATTTTGCATTCTTTCGGTGTTGTTGCAGGTTTTGGCTTTCTGTAACTTTCCCTTGCGAGAGAACACGACCGTCGTACATATTGGTACCTTACTTTAATTATGATTAAGTCGTGTCTTGACTTTTTATGCTTCGCTAGGTCACATTTATTTTTGTAGTTACTTGGGCAAATACTGCATTGATATCGTTGTTGTTGGCCCCCCTGCTGCCCCTTGAACCGATTCCTCACTGCTGCTACTCATTTTTGTTTTTTTTTATTGAATTTAAATTTTATACCTAGTCCCTTACTTTAATTCTGATTAAGTCGTGTCTTGACTTTTTATACTTCGCTAGGTCACATTTTTTTTTATTTGGTGCAGGGTTTTCAACAGGAATAAATACAAGTTTAGGGATTCAACAGGAATAAATACAAGTTCAGGGTTTTCAACAGGAATAAATTCAAGCTGACATTTTGTATTCTTTCGGTGTTGTTGCAGTTTTTGGCTTTCTGTAAAGCTTCTGCCGCAACCGCACCGATGTGTTTTTCCTGTTTATGGTCCTTTACCACGTGTCGGTTCCTCTCCGTTTCGGGAGAGAACACGACCGTCGTACATATTGGTACCTTACTTTAATTCTGATTAAGTCGTGTCTTGACTTTTTATGCTTCGCTATGTCACATTTATTTTTGTAGTTGCTTGGGCAAATACTGCATTGATATCGTTGTTGTTGGCCCCCCGCTGCCCCTTGAACCGATTCCTCACTGCTGCTACTCATTTTTTTTTTTTATGAAATTTAAATTTTATACTTGGGTACCTTACTTTAATTCTGATTAAGTCGTGTCTTGACTTTCTATGCTTCGCTAGGTCAGATTTATTTTTCGTAGTTGCTTGGGCAAATGCTGCATTGATATCGTTGTTGTTGCTCCCCCTCCCCCCCGCTGCACCGATTCCTCACTGCTGCTACTCATTTTTATTTTTTTTTTTATTGAATTTAAATTTTAAAGGTGAAATTTGGAAGAAATTTATCAAAAAAAAATAAATTTATTTATTTTTTGTCCCATCCTAGTCCATCTTTTGACAAATATATTTAGATGTAGCGTCACTAATGCGAGTGCAGGTAAATTCCATTATACCGTTAAAATTATTCTAGGTTCCTTGGACCTAGGACCTAAATCTTTCATTGTTTTGTGGAAGTGAAAATTCCAGAAATAGCAGCAACTTTTGAAGGAGTTGACTGAATTTCAGAGGGAGGGATGGTGTGAAATAGTCCTTGTTATCCAAAAATGTATTTACCAATGTTGATCATAAGTTCGAATTCGTGAAGGCGTTCGAATACAAGTATTAGATGGACAGGGTTCCCAACCGTCCTTTTTTGGGAAGGACAGTCCTTCTTTTTTATATTTTGTCCTTTCCACTTTCTGTGTGACACAATGTCCTTTATTAAGCTAAAATGTCCTTTTTTATTGTAATTTTAATGCAATTTTTGAATCAGAGTCAAAAAACTAAATATATATAATTGCTCATATTTTTCCTTGTAGCTTTCGAATTTAAATTCGAAATTTTATACAAGCGCCCGTATGTATGTATGTTATTTAAATAATTCTAATTGGAAATCATATTTAAATTAACGAATACACAACCAAAAAAATATAAGTCTCCTTCTTTTTAAGTATCCCTGCATCATCAGCATTTTCTGAGCGCGTGTTCTCCCTAATGGGGGTAAAATGAAGAGAGGAGCGTCATCGATCTTCTATTGAATTGATTAAGGCAGAGCTACTTGTTTATTTTAATTTTAAAGAAAAATGTAGCGAATTTTATGAAACTGTCAAAACCGACCAAGAATTACTGAAGTGTGCAAAAACAAAACAAAAATATCGTTTTTGCAATAGTAATTAATTATTAGTGATTAGATTTTGTAATTAAATTTGTGATTTATTTTTATTTTATGTATAAGTATTTTACTTATGATAAAAATTGCGTGCTGTGAATTCAAAATACTTACATATGTAAAAGTACTGAATTTATTTACATATGTACATAGTTTGATTTTTGTTATATTTTTATTACATTTAATCAGTTGTTATTGCTGTCTGCTGACGAATTATAAATTTAAAATCTGTGAAATAATTAAGCTAAATTTGTGAAATAATATATGTATATGATGAATCTGTGTTGAAATAAAAATACAATAAATGCCTATGCACATAAAATTAAATTTTTTTCGTAGTTTTGCAAATGTCCTTTCTTTGGAAAATTATAAGTTGGGAACCCTATAGATGGACGAATTACTGTTCTGTATCTTTCAAAGCAATGAGTATATCACCGTTATATGCAAAGTAAAAGACGAAACCTCGCAATACTGAATGGGGGAAACATTGAAAAATTAAGGCAAATAAAGATGCAGATGTTGATATTGGAAATTTGGAAATGTTGTTGAATTGGTTTGCTGCAGTCCGTTATATAAGAGGAATTATGAATTGTTTAACTTTTGGACTTTGAGACATTAAGTTCATTTCCTTAGTAATAATTAGATTTACTTTAGAAATGATATGAGGGTCTGAAACTTCTTCAGTTTCAGTTTCTGATTCTGATCCTATATAAACAAAGATTTTATGCCTAAATATTTTACTCTGTCCTCTTCTTCAACTACTGATTGTTTAAAAACTTTTTTAATCTGGCTTCTTGTTTGAGGTTTACTCATTTTTTTCCACGCACTATTTTAATGCAGAAAACTGATGGTGTGATGAATTATAAATTTCTTCTTATTGTTGTATGATGATTTTGATGATTATGATTGTGGTTCTTGATGTAGGTGATATTGAGCTAAATTTGATTTTTATTAAGGATGAAACTTGTTTTTGCATAACGTTAAGAATTATTTGATTTTTGATGAAACGTATAGTTTTGTATAGTTACACACAAAAAAATAAGTTCTTACTTCAAGCATTTTCGCTCTTTATATCAAGAATTTTTGGTATTGATTTGGCGCCAAGAATTGGTCATGCTTATTATAAGTACACCATACTGAGATTAAAACTTTTTCATCTTAAAAAATAATAGCTCTAACATTCTTAGGATTAAGCATGACTGTTGTTGATTTAAGGTTGTTTCAAACAAAAACAAAATAATAACAAGTATGATAAATTTTACAATAAGTATTCAAACCTTCATATTCTAAGAATGACGTATTTAGTTTAAGATTGCTTCAAATTCTTGAATTCAGTATAAAAAGCTCTTGTTCAAGAATGTTAGTTTAATTTAAGCATGTGCATATTCCTATTAAGATATTACGTTTAAGAATGACTCAATTTTTGTATTAAGGGTTTTATTCTTTCTATTAGTATCGGTTTTCCAGAAAGCAGATATAAATAAAACAAAAATATTAATTTAAATTATTTTTATTAGTATATTGTTTTTCAAACAACTGTATGTATTATATATGTATATACAGAAAACTTTGGTCGGCCTTGAGATTTTTGTTTTGAAATGTCTGGCAGACCTAATTGAATGGATGAAAAATTGATGCCATAGTTACCCCACATGTAACCTCGCTGAAATTTCTTGACATAATTGAGACTTTTGTATAGTTACAAAAAACTTTGGTCGGCTTTGAGATTTTTGTTTTGAAGTGCCTGGCAGACCTAATTGAATGGATGAAAAATTGATGCCATAGCTACCCCACATGTAACCTCGCTGAAATTTCTTGACATAGTTGAGACTTTTGTATAGTTACAGAAAATTTTAGTCGGCCTTGAGATTTTTGTTTTGAAATGTCTGGCAGACCTAATTGAATAGATAAAAAATTGATGCCATAGTTACTTCACATGTAAACTTGCTGAAATTTCTTGACATAATTGAGACTTTTGAATAGTTACAAAAAACTTTGGTATGCCTTGAGATTTTTGTTTTTAAATGCCTGGCAGACCTAATTGAATGGACGAAAAATTGATGCCATAGTTACTCCACATGTAACCTCGCTGAAATTTCTTGACATAATTGGGACTTTTGTATAGTTACAGAAAACTGTGGTCGGCCTTTAAATTTTAGTCTAATAATTGTTGGTTTTAAATGCCTGGCAGACCTAATGAAATTGATGAACCATTATAAGCTTATGTACCTCACTTGTCGAATTGACAGATTGACGCTTATCAACAAATCAAAACTCGACAGTTCGATAGATCGAAAAATTTGGCAAATTGACAGGTCGATAGATTCACAAATCGACAGATCAATAAAGCTGGTTTGCTTGCATAAGTTCTGAAAGAAGCTATCAACCAAACTTACGAAAAGTAGTGCTTTATTTCACCATAAAAAGCTTAAATTGTAGTCGATTGTACGGAACTCGCACAACTTAACCCCGAAACAACAATGAAGTATATACAAAACCACTTTTACTGCCACTATCATAGAATATTAAATTATATAAGAAATAACCTTGCATACCTGCAAATAAAATTAAAAAGAACGATTTGGAATCGATTGTAAGTCATGAAACCTTTTGTTTAGTACTCAAACAAATTGATCCATTTAATTTAATATGCAATTTATTTTAACTATATTAATTGTATTAGAGCTATACATTTTTTTTTGTAATTGATAAAGAAAACAGTAAAACTTTTAAGTGTTACGGTTGATTTAATTATTCACAGTTAGGTATTGTATGATAAATTGAAGTTTACAATTTTATCCAATTGTTGATAGATTTTATAAAGTGATAAAGAACAATACCAAGGCCAACCCTTATAATAAAGTGAGATTAAAATATAAATAGGTGTGTCAATGAAGGTATGTGATAAATTTTGTGCGGTATAAATTTTATTATCATGCGTATTGATTATTTTGCATGATTTCAACGTTGAAGTTGCTGATTCAATCAATCATTGCTAAATTTTATAAATTGAAAGTTCTAACCCATAATGTGTTCAAATTCTCTAAATAATTAAAATTAAAATAATTTAAAGAGATTGTTTTATGATTAGTATTTCTCTATTTTTTCTATATCAGTTATTGTAATTAATAGAATTTAGTTTTTATTATTTCCACTTCATTGATCCTATCAAAGAAACTAATTCGAGGTGCCTCTTCGAATATGTTTATTGATTTAAATGATTCGTATATCAAAAGACAATGGCACCTAGATAGGATAGTTGTTAAACTAATCAGTAAAACAGTTAAGAGATTACGGATAATTTTGTACTTTTTAGGACTTGATTAGGTTAGGAATAATTGCAGAGCTTTGATTGCAGTCTGAATATCAGTTGCCATGTCAATATCCGTTCCAGATATATTAAAAATGACACTTGTATTACGTAATAACTACAGCTACATGGCTTCCGTTATAATTGCAACGTCCATGTTGTAAAGATTTCCTTATTCAGTAGAATTGCACGATTATTTAATAAAGTTTTAATTTCACTGAGGAATAGATTGTTGAACTAAAATATTAATAGAGTAATTGATCAAGCCCCCAGCATTACATCAAAAAACCGATCGAAGTTTTCGGTTGCGCATTAGGTTGGAGCTTATCACCAGTCTATGCAGTGTGCACTAAAAAAGAAATCTATGCCATTAAAAAATATAGGAATACATATTTCCGATTTCGGATTGTGATTTTTAAAATTTTTTGTAAACATAAGCGTTCGTCCGAGAAACTCTTTCGCCGATTTGAAAAACTTTGTATCCCTCAGTGTATTTGAATCAATGCAAAGTACTCTGTAGATGGTTCTACCTGCGTTGCTAGTGCTGGTTCTTCCTTGATTATTTTAAGTCAAAGACAACAACTGGTATGCAAATTAGAAGTAAACCAATTTATTTCTAAAATACAAGCTATCGAATTTTCTGTATCCTATCAATCTTCTACTACCCACATATACTAAATAAACGTTACTGGTGACATGACATAGCAAGATAAGTTAAACCAATTTAATACTCATATCAAACTAAAATATTTTAATTAAACTACAATTCATCAACGTCTCTCAAAACTCTTAAGTATAAAGTAAGAACGCAAATTTTAATTACAAAATTCATAATAATTGAAGTAATTACAAATAAAAACATTACATATAACATTACTAAAGTAGTTTAAGAAAAAACCCACTTTATCTGATCTCAATTTTTTTTAAACTTATTCATTGATCAAATAAAATTATTTTATCCGGGAATATTTTATTCCACTACATTAGTCTTACTTAAATCTACTCACTAATTTAAATATTTGTAAATCCAAGTCTAATACAAAATAACTTACGTCATTAATAATTAAATAACGGCATGATTCAGTGACAATTTACACGTTTAATTATGTTTTGTTTGGACATTCGTCTCTAGGATGTTAATTACGTTATTCTATTTCATCTGTATTGGTATGCAAGGGTTGGTTGAGAAATAGTTATAATATACCTATAAATTATTTTAAAGTCGTAAAGTTTATTTTTTGTTATCTTCTGCTTCTTGCTTCCATATCGCGGCTGCTATATGTATATAGAAGGGAATACATCCAACTTCTGCCAACTATGGTATCTTCATCAACGACAACGGTCTCCAAAAAAATGTTTGTTTCTAATCGTATTAAGGAGATATTTCGCTTAACATTTTATTATTTAAAACTAAACTACTTTTACCCGACTAGCATTATATCAGGGCTCAGATCTGGGCCGGATACCGTTTTCTCTACCACTGATAGGGTCCGGATCAGGCACTCTGAACAAGTGCTGATCAGTAATGTAACGCCTCAAACTATCCAAACCGGATCAGGCAGCCCTACTAGAACCGGACCAGGTCCGCATCAGTTCAAATAGGGCATTTATTAGTAAGTAAATGACAAAATGTAAAATTTTTGTAAATATGTTAATTTAAAAATGTCCAATAAATTCGTTTATAAAATATTCTAACTTTATACTTACGTCATCATAACAAAACGCAAAAAAGCGATAACTAAACTAAAGTATAAATGAAACTTCGCAAACTATGTATATCTAAAATGGATAATAATCTAGCGAATTTAAACCAAATGAAATTTGTTCAAATAAAATAGGGCTCAGATAAGGACAAATAGGGCAAAACTTAATTGGAAAATCAAATATGATTTTGATCCGGCTCAGATCCGACATTTACTATACTAGGGGTAAGATAAGTTTCCGCAGTCCGGGCCGGATCAGGACAAATATTGCGTGCCCTAGTAGTGATATGATGTATGATTTCTGATAGGGGCTGGTTAAAAATGCCCTATTAGGTCTTACCTTATTACACCCTGATCCGGGCCGGATCATAATAGGGCATGCCTGAACAAAATGCTAGTCGGGTTATAATCAACGTCATTCATTCACAAATTTAATGTTACGATCGTACATTCAACTTATAGACTGAGTGCCAGTAATCGGCAAACTTACGGTATGTTAGCAAACTCCATATTAATACTAGGTTTTTCACCTGCCGTAGGTGAAATGGGTATTCACTATCCCCGCCGATGGTTCCTTTGAGCGTGTCCGCAAGTCAAAAAACGTAAAAATTGACTTCAAAAACGTGATTGCAGCATGTCTGCTGTTTTAATATCTTAAAGTATACAATCTTTTTTTTATTAAAAAATTCAATGGCAGACACTTACTCCGGTTCCTAGTATTTTTTTTTAAATTTCAAAGTTTTAAAATTTCATGAAAATTTACTTTATTTCATACTGATATCTAAAACGACATTTTTCAGATTATTTATGGTACAAAAAGTTGAACTTTAATGTCCTAGGACTTTATAAAATTTTATAAAGTCCTGGGACGTTAAAGTTAAACTTTTTGAACCATAAACGTTGAACTTTAACGTCCTAGCACTTTATAAAATTTTATAAAGTACTAGGACGTTAAAGTTCAACTTTTTGAGCAAAATTTAAAACTCATTTCTTTTTATTTTAATAAATTTCCAGTATGAACTAAAATTTTGTATTTACCTCAAACGAAAAGTGTTTTTAAAGGTACTCACTAGTAATTTCGGCCTCGGCTAGACGCCTCGGCCGTAAACAACTACTTTGTACTTTAAAGTTTCACTTTTCGTTCTAGATAAATAAATAACTATTATTTCAGCAAAGCTGAGATTTGTATATGTTATTTACATTATTATAATATAAATATATATATATATATATATATATATATATATATATATATATATATATATATATATATATATATATATATATATATATATATATATATATATATATATATATATATATATATATATATATATATATATATATATATATATATATATATATATATATATATATATATATATATATATATATATATATATATATATATATATATATATATATATATATATATATATATATATATATATATAAGTGATACAATTCGTTCGGTAATTAGTTTATATGAGTGATACAATTCTTGAATAAAAACATCTTGAATACTACCTTAAAAGTTATATGTGAATAAAACCTTATAAAAGGTATTATACTTGAGTAACATTTGCTTGAATATGCCCTAAATATTTATTATTGAATTAAGCTTTACTTAAGGAATTATATAAGAAACTTAGTGAATCTAGTCTTTTACAACCTTTTTTTTAGGTAAAGCTTGAAAAATATAGTCTTAAACAATGCTTTTTCAAGTTAAGTTGGAATAATTTAAAAAATTTAGGCGAAATTGTTACCTGGGATGTTACCTTGGCGAAATTGTTACCTTGGCGATGTATATCGAATTATGCTAGAAACATTTGTTTTGATAAATTGATCCCTCGTGGCTCGGTGCTATAGGCTGCGAAGGGTATAACCAAATGTGTGTTAACTAAATAGTTGACATCACTAATGACTATTGAATACAAGAATTACTCCTCTGTTCTATCATAATTCTTGTAAATAACATATAGTTCTCGGCATTAATATTTATATTTGGATTAATTTGTATTCGTTACAGTTAAATATAAGGAAATGCTATTGTTAGGTTTAGTATTTTTCCTGTTATAAGTTGGTATCCGGCTTTTATTTTTGTTGCTATTGAATATGTTAAGGACACAAGGGGATTAAAAACTCCAAAAATTAGCGAAAAACGTTTCTTTAGTCTGGTAAAGTTAGAATGACAGTCTTGAGAACGATAAACGAAAAGAACTTTTGCTGTTTAAGAACTATGCTTTCGACAACAATCTAGAGCTTCTTAAGTGCGAAAACTTAAAAAATTGAATTTGGTTTGGGCCACACTAGAGCGGGAGAAAAGAAGATGAGTTTGAGGTGTTCTTATATTAGAGTGGTTCTTATATTAGAGTAGTTCTTATGAAAATTTTAGAATTTTAATGCTTTTATAGACTCAAAGGGCTTAAAATAAATGTGAATCTTTGTTTTTCTTGATTTGATTTTGTTTTACATCTTTGACTTTCATATCTTTATCTTGGTATAAATCTCCGTCACCTTGCCATTTAGGTTTCTTTAACAAATAACATGGGGGGGGGGGGGGGGGGTTGGCATTGAATAAAATAATCAAGTGGTGATTCTAGTCAAAGTACATTAGACGAGCCAGTCCCAACTACCCTTGCAATAACATTGACATGGGCCAAAAATGTGGGTTAGAAAATAATCCTGCAAAAACAGTAGTGATTCTTTTTACCAGGAAGCAGAGGATCCCTGATATTGGCTCCATTGCTGTGGAGGGAGGTGATCTTGCACTTGCAGAACTAGCAAAATACCTATGTACGTGCTGAATACCTAGGTGGAATCACCTGGAAATCAAATATCACAGAAAGATCCAAAAAAGTTACAGTAGCACTATCTATACTCATGTAAAAAAGCCATGGAAAAATATGGAATCTTGCACCTCACATATCCCAATGATTTTACATCTCGGTGATCAGGCCGATCTTAATGTACGGTGTGATGATATGCTGGACTGCAATTTCTAATGCTTCAACCCAATAATGCTTCTCCATAATCTACCCTTTAAAGTGCTAGATCAACAGATAACATGAAAATCAACTCTTTGACTCAGCTATAGGGATATGAAGCAGTTGTTCTGGATTTACTGATTCCAAGCATCTGATAGATTTTTGAAATATTGTAGATTTAAAATTCCTTTCTTGATCTGTATGAATCTAATTGCTTATTGCTGCTTCAGTTATTATGGTTCTTGATTCCTGATTGGTATTGGACACACTCCTCTGGCCACTTGCTGAAATAATTCATTATGACTAGCACATATTTGTTGATACTATCAGTAGCCGGAAATGGTCCAGATACATGCATTGCAATTTTCTCAAATGGGACTCCCATATTATACTGCCTCATATTACCATAACTTCTTCGTATAGGTCCTTTTGCAGTAGCCATTCCACGACACCATTCCACTACCAATTGACATGCTTCTGACTAATAAAATCTACGTCGTACTTTGTCAAGGGTTTTGTTAATACCCAGGAGACCGCCACTGGTTCCTCCATAACATTTCTTTAAAAACTTGAGGCATTTTTATTTTTGGGACTACTACTAACATTGATTCTTTAACTGTACCCTTAGAACTTACAGAGGCTGTTCCATTATGACCAATATGACACTGTCTAAGTTTTTCTCCTTTTTCACCTACGTAAGCCTCACGTCAATAATCTTTTCCTAGCTTTCGGCCCGGTTACAGTGCCTGCATTCTACCTGCCATTCGTTGACATTTCCATGTGCAGTTCCTGTTCGATATTTAATGTAAAAATCATAAGCCTGTAAGCGTTTGATCCATCGTCCACATCATCCACCTTTAATATAAATTTAAGATTGCATAGGATAAACCAGAACCGGTGCAGATCATAATCTTAATTGAAGTTCCATAATCGCATCGTCTTGCATTTCGGTCTATTCAAATGCTTTATCTTTTCTTGGAAGCTTATGTAGGCTCTTAGCAATATAATCAAATTCTGGTATAAAACGTCGGTATTGTACAATCATTGAAAACTGCAAAGCTCTGATAAATCTTTTAACTTTAACATACAACAAACAAGAAGTTTCTATCTTTAATAGAACCGAATTCATGAATATTTAAAAATAATTCGACTTGCCAAAAATGACGAAATTCTCGATATTTGGAACCGCTATATTTTCCAAAAAAAAAATCGAACACGTAAATATCGAGTAATCCTCGAATACGTATATCTTTTTATTCGTAGTAAATTTTTTTAAAAAATATCAATGCGTCAGAAATATTCACGATTTTCACATGACAAAAATATTTGTTAAAAATTTTAAGGGTAGCTTTCTCCCTTAGTTTTAATTTTTAAAAAATTTAAAATCGATTTTTCGATTTTTTTAAATTTATTTCAAAATATACACTTTCAATTAATTCTTACCGCGTGATGGAAGTAGTATCGATGTGAGTGCTAGAAGGCACTGTAGGCAAAAAACATAGTTTTCACGCAGTTTAAAAACTTTATGATTTTTTTTTCTCGGAAATATCAGCATGTAGGCATATTTTGTATGTGAAAATTTTGACTTAAAATTTTTACGTAAATCACTTCTTATTGGCATGGGTCGCGTTAAACCTTGATCCGTCTCATTTGCTAATCATTTTGCACGTTCCGCATTCCGCCGACACTTGAACGATTATTTAAAAGCAAAAGTGTATAAGCACATAAAATTTGGAAAAAAAACGTGCAAAGTACATTGAACCAGAAGTAAGAAGCATTATAAACGAACAACAAGTCTGTAAGTGACACCCTTCGTTATAGGTATTGGATCTCATTGATTCCGAGTTGTTAATACATATTAATTACTTTACTCTGAAGATTGGGTCGATTCTGCTTCAGTTATTTCAAGAAGAGTAAATTACTGTGTCTTAAAAGTTTACTATTTCTAAAGGTGTCTAAAATTTACTGTTCCTTCGCCCGGTTTACGCAATTTGTAAACTTTACATGCACGAAAACATATTTCATCTTCCAAATCAGATTAAAAAAACCAATAAACTCAATACATTTGTCTTGTTTTCGAATTCATATCACATCTCAAGAAGAAAAAACTATAAATTAACAACCTAGTAATAGTTTTAGTGTGGTATATAAGACACTAGGTTTGATTATAGTATATACCAGCATAAATCCAACAAACTTTGGTTTTTATGCATACCAAACATAGCGAACACTCAAAAACAAAACAATTCGATGTTTTATTTTTAGCAAGCTAGTAAAGTAAAGTTTCGAATACTTTTTTATGCATAGGAAAACTAGTAAACACTTAAAATACCTAGTTACTAGGTTTTATACATATGGCCCATTGTTTGCAAATATGTTTTCTTTGTTTGAGTAATAAACTGCCAACTTCGAGATGGGGTTGTCATTACTTTAATTTTTTTTCAGCCTAACTTTTTAATTAAATCACAAACATATATATTAACCCTTTTTCTTACTTTTTCTCTTAAAATATCTTGGTTTGTATGATAGTCATTTATATGAGCTGCGCTATTTAAGAAATAGTAAATTTCACGAGCAGTATGCGGCACGTTATATCCCATTAAAATATCCTCATACGTACAGTTTTTAGTCATGAGTGTTTCAATACTTTGGTATGAAATAGCTTCGTTTTCGTGATCGGGAAATACGGTTTCTGCATACATTTGAAGAACTCTGATATTATCACAGATGGCGTCGGACTTGCAAATTGACTTCGGAATTCTTTTTCAACAACAATATTATGGTTAATTAATGATGTTTTCATTAAACGTAAAATAATTATAATTTACCTATTTGGATAGAAATCCGCATATCCTAATGGATGTTGGACAGCGTCAACGTTATTGTCAGTATATATACGATATCCACAAATTCTGCATCATTTTTATTAAATGGCAGTTCTCCATTTCTTGATGTCAACTGTTTGCTAAAAACCGGACAACGAAGCAGTGGATCCAAAAAAGTTATATGTGACATTTTGATATGTGTAATATTGTAAAACATTCGTCCCGCTCCACCCATTATGTGAAAACCCAGTCCTAACCCTATTAAATGAACACTCTTCGCTGAATAAATATTATTAAACTCAGATAGAGTCTTACCAAGATAACTTCCAATTTTCAAAGATTCAAAATCAGAATGATAATTTTTTTTGTGGTTGGCTATCTCAAGATGGTTAGTATATTGTGGTACGCTTAACTCAATAAAATTAATCTTTGAACGTTTTAAATATGCTATGCTCAGGATGTTAAATTCTGGTTCTCGGTCTACAGGAAGACCTCCATCATATGCATTATATCCATACCGAAATATAACGGTAGGCCAGTTCTTTTTAAATAGATTACCACTCCAAAGATGTGTCGTTTCGTAAATGGACACTTTCAGAATTTTCGTTAAGGTTATTAGTTGTAAATTTATTTCAGGTTTATCCACACCCTCGCCTCTGATGTAGTTTGGATCAGTTCCATAACAAATATAATTTTTGCTGAATTTTTGGTCATCCAGATTCGATTCGCTCAATAAGCGATCTACGCCATATATATTAAAAGGTGGAAACTGACTTCACTTCAGCATGAACACAGCTCTTGTAATCAACAACAGTAAAATAATATGCATCTCAATTTTCATTTCACTTAAATGTTCTTTTATTTTTTTTATGTTTTTTTTAAGAACTAAACAATAAATTCTATCCCTTTTTTAAGAACTAAACATAGGTCAATATTTTGATAGGATAAAGTAAGCCAATGATAGAATAAAGTAAATAAAATAAGAAACACACAAAACTAAAATTGGATTGGCAATAATCCAGTCAGTGGCATATTCCTTGATCATGTGGCGCATTGTCTTCCTCAAAGACTAAATCTCAGATATGGAATTATAAGAAAACTCGTTTCTTTGGGCCAGCAATAAAGTGCTATTATCAAGGTATACTCCAAAATTTAATGGTTTTGAACCCCTACCTTCCCTTTTATCACAAATTGTTACAATTCCCACTCCCAACCTAAATCAAAATGGAAAAATGTTCTGTTTTAAATAAAAAATTCTATCACAACCATTTTTATTAATTCAGTTTATTATTAAAATAAAACTAAATAAATATATCACACATTATGGTTTTATTGATTGATAACGTTCATCAAATTAAACAAATAATTAGGCGTTACACGAAATGTTTAAAACCGCCAACTCGTAACAACGTGTCACAAATTTAAAAGTCCTCCATTCCCATAATGCGTTACGTAATTTAGGTACATCCCTTTAGATATTATCACGTTCGTTAGTGTTATATCTCACTTTCAAATAAAATTCACCGCGTACTATAAGTGGTACTATCAGGTCCACTCCTTTACCTTGGCTTCCTGTGTTGAGCAATATCGCTCCACCTGCACTCAGACGCTCGCATGCACTAATGCGTGAACATAAAAAGGTAACCAACAACATCACGTTACCCCTGCACGAATATTACGGTGACCACACTAGTTGTCGATTGAAGTCAAGAAAACCTCCACATAAAACTGCCAGCAACCTGCTGGCAACTAATTTTAATATCTTGGATGCCTAGGACACCTCCTGGAATGATTACAACACTCCTGGCGTTTTTATTACTAACCAGACTTCGGCCCAACCTGGTTTCGATCTGTCACGTCATACCTGGACCACACTAAACCGAATAAGAACGAATCATGGACGTTGTGCTGATTCTTTCTACAAGTGGGGAATCTCAGAGTCCCCTCAATGTGACTGCGGAGCTCCACAACAAACCATAAAACACATTGCAACAGTGTACCCACTTCGACGATACAATGGCGACATCTCAGACAGCCAATTGGCAACTCCCAATGTAGTAGCATGGATAGACTCACTCGATGTAAACATCTAATGTTCAACTGCCCAATGTTCAAATATTTTAATATTTTACTTTTTAATTTTTAACTAAAAGACGCGCAATCATATTAATTGTAAGCTCATTTAATGTGTATTCATGTTTTGTTTTATGTAGATTTCATATGAAAATCTATCTATTTTAAGTTTTATTTTTGTTTTATTTTTGTTTTTAATGTGTCACAACAAAAACCATACGCTAAATAAATAAAATAACCGAAATTTTGCTAATTAATTCAATAAACTTGTACAACTTCACTAAAATTTAGTTTATTTATCAATTCTTGTTTCTACGTTAAGCAAAACTTATTAACTTTCATTATCTTCACTGATTTTATTGTGGTAAGCTTGTTTAATTTATTGGGGATATATATAGAAAATATAATACACGTTCGTCTAATCGAGTTTTAAAAGAAAAAAATTAAGAAAAGAAAATTGTTTCAAACAAAGTAATCTTTAATCAAAATGACACTATCAGCTCTAACATTTGAATGTCCAAGAAAAACTGAAAACAATCAATCAACCAATAGTCTGAATAGGGTTTCCACGGTTTTCAATATCGGTATTGAAAACCGGTATTGAAGTAAATTTTTACAATACCGAAACCGTATCACAATACCGGTTTAGTACGGTTTTCAAAATTTTGATTTTCAGAAGTTAATAAAGATGGCAATTTGCAAATCTTACACATTCTAGAACAAAAAACCAGAGAGTTGCATAACTTTTGGCGATTAAAACAAAAAAATTTAGTTTTCTGAAAACTTTCGCCTATAGCAATGCAATAGCAACACTCTGCTTTTTGTGTTCGAAGTTTGTAAATGAAAGAGAAAAAAATAAAAAAAAAAATTTTTAAAACACACTTTTAATGAAAACGAACTAAAAACTAAAAAATAAATTTTGGATTAACACAACACGATGTTCCAAAGAAACAAAGGTTATATTCAAACGTTAAATCTTTTATTGAAACCTATGTTTGCTTTCAAACTGTAATAAGGAAATAAATATTTAAATATCTTTTTAAAGCCTACGACTCGCGCTGTTAATTTCGCCTCCGAGCACAAAAGATTCACTTTCCGCTTTAAATATGCAATATACTATTGTAAAATGTTTAAATTGAGTTTTCTAATGTTTTAGCCAAATTTTTAAGATGTTTCATACAAATACCGCGCAATACCGGTATATACCGGTATTGACAATTTTTGAATACCGAGAGCCGGTATTATAATTTTC
This sequence comes from Diogma glabrata, assembly GCA_963693315.1. Lineage (NCBI taxonomy): Eukaryota > Metazoa > Arthropoda > Insecta > Diptera > Cylindrotomidae > Diogma > Diogma glabrata. The sequence continues at coordinate 44,255,579 of OY856186.1, forward strand.
CGGTCTTTTGGCAGCTCTAAGTCTGAATTAGATATGAAACTAATTAATATTTAAAAAATGCAATTTAATATCTGATAAATGAGCAATATGACAGAGATCTTACCAAAGCTAATAAATAAAGGCAAAATGTCTGATTTTCAATTTTTCTACTACTATAGGTGATTTTTAGGGTTTCTAATCCGGATATCGAATTATCCGGATTATTCGACCAATTTTGACTATTCGATTATCCGGATACTTTTTTGCAATTATCCGAATATTAAAAAACCCTTTATTTTGTAAAAAAACTAATCAAATTGTGTGCAAAGTTCAAATAAATATTCAAGTTGTGTTGCAAGGTTTGTTAGTGCAGTGAAGTGACTATAAGTTTTAAACATTTATTGACAACTTTAATGTTTTGAAAACTGTAATCATTGAATATTTTATGAAACACTTCGTGAATCTGCAGTGTAAAGATATTTTACTAATATTTAATGCTATATGAATTTTAAAAAATAATGTTTTAAAAACTTGTGGCCCTGTCAATAAAATCTGAAGTATTGGCTATTTTTTTTAAAGTTTATGAGAGCTGTGCTTCTAAATGATGACTCTGTGAAGAAATTAGGGGAGAGTTGCTATATGCGTACTACTTAATTTTGAAGGCAGTTTAAATATTCTTTAGTAGGCATTTTAGCAAATATTATGATTTATATCCACTTGTTAACTATCAAAGGTGCAATTTAACATAATTTTTTATCTATTCATTGATAGATCATTGTGATATGACCACTTTCTTCAGACCATGCAAAAAGTACGATTAAAGACACCGGTATCCAGTTCTAAATAGTACCAGCCAGTTTCCAATATCGTACCTGATTGGAGGAATTAAAATTAGCTGCTAATTCCTTTTGTTCTGTCCATTCACAATATTTTCGCTTTTCCATGCCAAAAAATTCAAAAATATTTTTTTTTGTTTTAAACAAATTTTTCACGCGGCGAATTTGACATCAGTATCTTAAATCGTACCAGTACGATTTCGAAAATTACAGTGTGGTACGATTTAGGAATAAGTCGTCGCGTCAAATATTTGAACCTAACCTTACAATATTATTATTAGCGTTTCTTAAATTCAATAAAATAAATAATAAAACATAATCAGTTCTCAAAAGTATTTAACGCTACCTCAGAAACTGTACAGTTATATGAAATTCAGTCAAATGAAATCGTTTAAAATTAATATCAAACCTACCTGAATGTTTTTTACTTCTGTTATTCACAAGAAAATACTTATACTGATTGTTGTTTTGTTTCTACTTTATCGGCTTATATAAAAGTTAATATGTTTACCACCAGATTGCATAACACTGTAATAATTATTGAATAATGGCACTGGTACGATTTAGGTGACCAGCAGCCAAATTCTGTAATTGTGAAGCGGTGAAGTGATAAGTTTTTTAATGAAAAGAAACGAAGAAATTTTTATCACTTCACCGCTTCACAGTTACAGAATTTGGCTGCAGTACGCATATGGCAACTCTCCCCTACTATTGAAAGTGAAGATGATGAAAGTCTTAGTAGTAAAGTTTGTATAAGAAATCGTGACTGCAGGAAGAAGTTGAGAAAGCTATTGCTTCAAATAATCATGTTGAGAAGCAGAATGCAGGAGGTTCCATATTGCTAAATCAGGTTTCATTTATTTTAATAATTATAAAAAAGAATGGACAATTAAAATATTCTATATCGCGTATTATTACCTATAAAACCTACATTGCCTGCAACGTAGCGTGTATTTCAATTGTTGGTTTCACCAGGACAAAAATTAGAACTCGACTCAATTTCGAGACATTGCAATATAATTAATTAATTAATGCAATATTTTTTCTAAAATATGCATTTTTGAAAATGCATCAATAACTTCAATTATTTAATTAAATTTATCAATAATTTTATTATTTCATGATTTGTGACTATTTTTGTTATTTTGTGTTTATGTGTAAAAATTAATTAATAGATACACGAAAAATATACATAAATAATATAAATACCGCAAAATAAAAAAACATGTTTTATTTATTGATTAATTATTCGGATATCCGGATTATCCGGATAATTTATGACTATGAATTTATGAATTTATTATCCGGATAACTTATGTATTCGATAACCGAATAATCAAATAGGTCGGATATTTAGAAATCCTAGTGATTTTATCATAATAAAATAACAATAATGAAACTTCCTACATTAAATAACAATTTTTTGCGAACATGATTGCCAATCGAAAGTTTTTCTGAGGAATTAAACTCAAATAATGATGGAATTCATATTTATCTAGCAATTGTAAATCATTTTTGCGTTACTTTTGAAAATCTTTCAGAAACTTTTAGAAGTATTCAAAAAATCTTTTATCATCGTGGTAATAAAACTATTTAGGTGTGAAGCAAGCAAGTTACGCTAGATACTATAACAAATGAGCAAAATCACGATACTATGCAAGGCTTGGCTGGAGACCCACTCATAAAACCAAGTTCCAATCGGCACTATTTTAATACCCAGCTGTCTTCAAACCCCAATTGCCTTACCATATATTATCCAGCGGTTTGAAATTGCTAACTAAAAAGTTCCTATCCAATCCTATCCAATCTTATCCAATCCTATCCAATCCTATCCAGTCCTATCCAATCCTATCCAATCCTATCCAATCCTATCCAATCCTATCCAATCCTATGCAATCCTATCCAATATTATCCAATCCTATCCAATCCTATCCAATCCTATCCAATCCTATCCAATCGTATCCAATCCTATCCAATCCTATCCAATCCTATCCAATCCTATCCAATCGTATCCAATCGTACCCAATCCTATCCAATCCTATCCAATCCTATCCAATCCTATCCAATCCTATCCAATCCTATCCAATCCTATCCAATCCTATGCAATCCTATCCAATATTATCCAATCCTATCCAATCCTATCCTATCCTATCCTATCCAATCGTATCCAATCCTATCCCATCCGATCCTATCCAATCCTATCCATCCTATCCTATCTAATCCTATCCATTTCTTAGTTTGACTATTATGACATAAGAGATAGGATTAGATAGGATTGGATAGGATTGGATAGGATAATCCAATCCTATCCAATCCTATCTAATCCTATCTCTTATGTCATAATAGTCAAACTAAGTATTGCTTATAGTTTATTTAGAATTAATAACAATTATACAGTTTTCTTATAGAGCTCACAGGATGCGGAAGAGTATTGGTGTGCGTTGGCGCCGTCATATTTTGAAATATTGGTCACACAGTGATTTAACAAAGCTAGCAAAAACTAAATTATTGTTCCCTTTCCCTATAATACCAATTAAATATTAACTAATTGCTTTATTTAATATTCAAAACAATTCCGTTGTAATTAAATAAACTTATACTGTCAGTGTTGTGTGGGTGGTATTTTTTTATCAATACAATTTATTTATTTAATTAATTTTTATAACATGAAAAAGAAATGTTAAGGTTTTCCGATCAAAAATCTAAACAAATAGTCAAGTAAAAAAATTCTGTCTCATAATTTTGTTTAATTTTTTTTGTCTAAATTAATTTATCTAACGATTGATTTAATAAATTTTAATATAATTTTTATTGAATTATGAAATGCGGAAAAGTAAATAGTTATAGTTTCAATTTATTAACACTTACAATAAAAACTGACAACAAAACTATTTCAATTTTGAAGGTTGATTTATATTTTTTTTTTGTAAATTGATATTTTTAATAATAAATCACAAAAACCTATCAATTTTGTAAAATCAGAGTTTCTGGAGAAAAATATATGTATGGCTACAGTGTTAAGGTCAAAATCCTTATGTTATTCGTGTTTCTTTTATCTTTAAGAATTTTTAAAATTGTTGAAAAAATTCAAGCATTTTTAAAGCGGTGTCAATTAACACGTGCCGTTTACACAAATGAATTGCAATGAGATATTGTACAGTTTAGCATCGATAGGTTTATTTTACATTTACAAAAACATTAAATTATATTAACAACCAAAAATATTAAATAACAACATGAGTTTCATATTTCAATTAATATGCACTGAAAAAAATTGATGTAAGATTGATGTAAGAACAACCTCATCTCGAAGTTGACAGTTTATTATTCAAACAAAGAAAAAATACTTTCAAACAATTTCACCGTGATTGGGACGGGACTACTTCACATTAGAATTTTCCTGACAACACAATGAGATTTATTTAAAATTTAAAGTTTTACATCCAATGTTACAGTAGTTGAATATTAAGAAAGCTAATAACTATATCCATAAAAAAATTTTCTTTGGCCTTATTTCATGAATTTTTCATTTTAAAATTTAGGTATTTGAAATTAATTGAACTACATTTTATTTTCACATGAATATTACGTGAGAGGTTGTCTCAACTACATCGTTCTGTTCCCCCACGGCCCACCGTGGGGGTTGAGACAACTGCATTTCGATTGGAAATAGAACATATTTTTTTTGAATGTATACAAATTTATTTTAATATTATTTGAAGATATGATGAAAAACTACTTTCCAAATTTAGAGTTTTGACTTTCTTTGGAAAAACTTGAATAACTTGATGCAAACTGCACCAATATTCGTATCTTTTACCTTAAAAGAAAGAAAATTGAAACTACTATAGGCTCCAAGAAATTAAAAAAAATTAGTGTCTTTATTTGTTCAAAATTTACGGTGTTGAAAATTGAAAAATTTAAAAAAATCGTGAATTTTTCGTATTTTTTCAACTTTTTTTGACTTTAACTTCCAGAATCCTTAACGGATTTTTACAAAATATAACTCAAAATGTTTGTTGGCGTATTTACTATGCACTTGTTTTATTAATATACATAATTTGTTTATTTGTAAAATATGAGATCCAAAAACCGAAACAACATTTTTCATCACCGAAAAAATTGGTTTTTCGTGAATATCTCAAAAACAAGAGCTAACCAAAAAAAAATGAATATGATATTCGTGTTCAGAAGGTCCAAATCCATAAGAAAAGTTGGGTTTTATTCAGGGAGACAAAAAAAGTTCAAAATTTGTAAACTAGTGAAATTTATTGTGGTTATCCCCATTTAATACAACAATTTATGACTAACTGTGTAACAGTAAGGCGCTCACGCTTTTTTAGCCCAAACTGATTTGATCAGATCCAGTCACAATAGAAGAATGCAACATCAGTATCCGATTTTCACCCGAAATAAATAAAAAAATAAATAAATATCCTCAAAGTATACTAAAATGAATTTTGAATAGTAAAATGAATGACAAATATATAATGCGAATTTCTAAATAAATCCCTAATAGTCCCTGGACCCACGCCGATTTAATTTGATGATTACCACATATTTTATACTTCGTGAGGCGCCTGTCCTAGATGAGTCCGAAAACTTTTGTTCTGCCATTTTCCTCGATTCAGCCGCCTTTTGGTTCGACAAGCTCCAAAAAGTACCGATTGCCCGGGATCTTGTAAATTTCTTTGTTCTAACTATGGAGGCTGGAAATTTGTTTTAGAACACGAGGGCAACCTTGTCCGACAAAAATTTGTCTGCTATTGTCTAGTCCGACAGCCCAAACATACCAAAATGTCAACTGTCGGACTCGACAATAGCAGACTCATTTTTGTCGGACAAGCTTATCCTAGTGTTCCAAAACAAATTTCCACCACCCATAGTTAAAAAAAATTGTGGTAGCAAATTTACAAAATCGCGGGCAGTCGGCATTTTTCGGAGCTTGCCGAACGAAAAAGTGGCCGAATCGAGAAAAATGACAGAACAAAAGCTTTCGGGTTCGTCAAGAACAGACGCCTCATGAAATATAAAATATGTGGTAATCATCAACGGCGTGGGGCTAGGGACTATAAAGAAAATGCGGTACCAAAAAGACTTCTTTGAATCCCATAGGCAGTTTTGTTCCCATTCCCATCCCCATCCCTTAAATGTTGTTTAAATATGTTTTAGTAGCTTCACCATCGTTGAATCAAGGTGACCTTTTGTAAGTGTTTTAATGTTGTGGGTACGTAAGCGTAGTTGGGTGGTTTGTTTATTTTGTACTGCTAAACTTTTCACGAAGTATGACAATAGCCACATCTGCTTGGGTTTAGTTAGTTCTAAAAGTTTATATAGTTCTACGGGTTATGCACGACCAACCGACCACCATAACTAATATTAAATATGACTTCTCTTATGTCAAATCGTTTTTTGTTGTTTGTTTTCCTTTATTTCTCTCAGAGAGAAACAGGTTTGTCTTCCCAAAGACGTGCGTGAATTTTTCATTTGATTCAAAATTGTACAATTATTGCGAGTTTCTTTTAAATCTATAAGAAAAAACCTTACCACAAAAAAATAATAGTTTCTCCCTCCCTGCGACTGTATAAAAAGAAATGAGAAAAATGACAGATTAAGATTTGATTCTAACCAAACATATAAATTTTGATCTTTTATCTATTAAAAATAAACTAGCCAATAATAAAAAGTTGGTCGCCAGCTAGTTTTCATAATATACTTTCAGGATATAATACATAACTTAAATATTTGCACATGGGAATTATAAAATAATAAAATATTCACTCTTATAAAATCACTGGAAATAACACAATAAATGTAAAATGCTCTCGTAATTATTTTCATTCATTTTATAAAAATTAGCACAACTAAAAATAATAGATTTTACTTTTTGTTTCGTTTTAAATTATTTAATTGTTTTTAATTTATAATTTAATACAATAGTTGGTTGTTGTAAATAAACAGAAATGCAAATGGCGAAATGAGAAATTGAATATGACATACTAGTGAACACTATTTCTTATGTCTCTCTTCATACAATTTTAAATTTATGTTCTCTCTATATTTATATATACTCTAAGTGCACGACAAATGACTGAAACATTTAAAGAAAGTGTGAAATTATTAAAGTATAGTTAAAGTTGATCACAATATAGAGACTCGAAACAAATATTTGAATAAATCACGAAATCACTAAATGGGGCCTCATGATTTGATTAGATTAGATTATATTAAATTCGGTGGTGATATGTTGTACTGCGACAAAAAAGGATCTATAGTACCCCATTCTACTGCTTCCTGGTGAATATATCCAGTTACAGCCCCTCTTCAAAACCAGTCTTCTTTAGGAACTTCAGGATATGGAGAGGGTTTATAGTTTATACAGGTCATGCCCGTCAATATAATACTCCACCAGATGAAATGAAACCTTCTCATGTAGATCAAGGATCCACAATATTTGAGAAAAGGAGCCGGATAAAGTCGACTATAAAATACGCGATGCAATTGGGTCAGAAGTACACGACGGTTAACTCAGGTATATTCGTTTAGCGAGAACGGTATATAGAACTCCGAAGATTAATTGAAAAATTAACATGAAAAAAATATTAGCAAATAAAGTGTATTTAGTGTAGGCACTAAGGATTTTTCATTAAATTAAGGACAAGTTATCGTCCTTAAGGAGCAAAATATTTTTGCTAGACATGTTTATTAAAACCAATGATACATTGGTTTCAGGGCTCCGCGCTAGCAACGAAGTAAAAATGACGTTTGATGTTATTCCCGAAAAGGCGGTTCCAGCGACTTGACGCTGAAAACTGTTCCAAAAATTTGTGCTTTTTCAGCAAGAAGTCAAAATGGTGCGAAATGGATGGCATAGTAGGCGTTGAAAGCATAATTGATAAACGCTGGCGAAACACGAAATACAGAGAGTAAATGAATTCAGTTGCAGAACCCAAATTGACAATTGAATTGTCAATTTGGATACAAAGCGAAATACCACAAACAAAAAAAGATTGTAATGTAAAAACCACTTAGGTTTTGTATGCACTAAAACTGGCTGGGAATCTACTTCCGGTATGGCACTTAATCCTGATCTAACCGTTATTCGAAAAATGGCGTTATACTTATATTGATTTGATTTAGGGCTTGGAAATTGTCGAATGCACCATTAAAAATTTATGAACGGTAACATGTTTATCGTTTCCAATTAAATCAACGAGTGAGTAGTCCGGTGTGTTGGCTTTTATATACACGCATACGTTTGCTCATCGTTGCGAACAGTAACTTCAAGTGGAAAGCGATAGTTGGTTATATGCTTATTCGAGGCGTACATTCATAATTTTACAGGGCAAAATTCATTTGCGCGAAAAGGTATTAGGGTGATTGAGGTTACAATAAACATCAAAGGAGAATCAATAGTTATTTACATATCGAGGGCACAAAGTAGAAGATTACGCCAGCGGTTCATATTGAAGCCCGACACGAAGCGAGGGCTTTTATTGAACCAAGGGCGTAATCTTGCTTTTAGCCTGAGTGTATGTACAACGTTTTACGCACAACTGCACAACTTTATTGTAGTATACATCAATTTTTGAATTTTTTAAACTCGCTAGACATTTTGAAAATTTTATGTTAAACATGCCATGATTTTCTCTATAAACTTCATACAATAATTTATTTGTTTGTTCTAATTTTATGAATATTTTACGGGTGATTGTTTTGTAAAGTAGAAAAATATATTAATATTTCATATAGCAACGTGATTTTATTTTACGGATGTAAGGTTCAACTTTCAGCCACGATAACTAGGATGTAAAATATGTTTTACGACTCGTTTGTGCGTAAAAGTATTTAAAGTCAAAACAAGTAGAGTTAAGCAGTGGTAGATTGTTCACAGGAAATGCTGAACTTGAAACGAAGAATCGCTTACTAATCGTAATGGCCTATTGCATGCTCATGGGTTCTGAATTATCAAACAGCTTTTTAGGTGAGGTTATCGCAACAACTAATTTTATTCAGAATCGTAAAATTACGAAACCAATAAACACGACGTCATACGATGGACTACTGTTAAACCAGAATACAAACGGTTTCCATAAATGTATTTGGTTCGATATACTTTATTCAAGTATCTTCAGAGGAAATTGGAAAAGAGATATAAATAACGTAGCCGTCGAAATACGTAAAACAGTAAAGTCGAGTCAGTGGATAAATACAATTCACCACCAAAATACCTCTTTTGAATTTTTCGTCAACCTCTGCTGTACAAAGTAAGACTATATGCCCTCATTTCGAGACCTAAGGATCTTAAACCACATAACGCTGGAGTTTTGGGCAACTAGGACTTTTTTATTAATATCCAGAACTTTTGCTGAATGGTCAAAATGAATGTAACTTTTCATAGTTTGATATTATAGTTAATTAAAAATAATACAAGACATACTCCTGTTGGTAACAAAAATTATCAACAATGAAACGAAGATATTAACGTCGTTAAATTTTCGTATCTATACTGTATAGATAAACTTCATACATGAATTTTTATTTAAATTTTTAAAACGAATTCCGCTATCGCATGCCATTTTATAATTAATTGACATTCACTTGTTGGGCGTGGTGTGGTAACTTTAATACAGTCAATTTATAGATTAGTTTTATAGATCAGCATTACGTTCTTTTTGTTGCTGTATTTTTACTTTTAATAAATAAATTTATAGCAAACATATATTATTTGTTTTTGTTTTGAATTTATCGTCTATTGTATAAAATTTTAATTGATTAAAAAGAATTGATATAAATTTTCGTTATTATAAAATTTATAGATTAATATTTTTTCTGATAGTTTTTCTACAATAAGAAAAACCTTAACTATCCAATTTAAATGAAACCAGTTCCAATTTTTGAGACATGACTCAGTTCGTACATACATATTTTAAAAGGTTAGATTTGTTTAAGATACTTAAGAACCAAGAATAATAATTGAATGAAAGTGTTCCATTGATTAATTTGAGTTTTATAGTTTTTTTTTCGTTTAAATAATTCGAATTGTGTGGATTTAAATAATAGTTATTTATTTATCCAGAACGAAAAGTGAAACTTTAAAGTACGAGCTAGTTGTTTACGGCCGAGGCGTCTAACCGAGGCCGAAATTACTAGTGAGTACCTTTAAAAACACTTTTCGTTTGAGGTAAATACAAAATTTTATTTCATACTGGAAATTTATTAAAATAAAACTTTATTAAAATAAAAAATGAGTTTTAAATTTTACTCATAAAGTTGAACTATAACGTCCTAGGGCTTTATAAAATTTTATAAAGTCCTAGGACGTTAAAGTTCAACGTTTATGGTACAAAAAGTTGAACTTTAACGTCCTAGGACTTTATAAAATTTTTTATTTACAAAATTTACTTTACAAAATTTTATAAAGTCCTGGGTAGGACTTTATAAAATTTTATAAAGTTCTAGGATATTAAAGTTCAACTTTTTGTACCATGAATAATTCGAAAAATGTCGTTTAAGATATGAAATAAAATAAAATTAGTTGTTTCAGTATGAAATAAAATTAGGTTTTATTAATAGTTATTTCTAAAAACTTTTTTGTAACTCCTACATTGGTGTGTTGTGTTGAAAGGAGTTAAACTTGTTCCTTAATTGATTAAATTTGCCAATGTTATTCACGACTCAGACTTGTTTCTCTGATTCCCTGAGAGATATGTATATATGCAATAACTCATTTTTGTATGTTTAAAATTCGCGAATAATAAAATTAAACGTAATTCAAATGTTCAATACCAAAAACAGCATGAAACATATTAATTATATTAATCTATATTCAAACCTACAAATTAATCACCGGCAAAGTAAGATTAAGAGTAAGAAGTCAAAAATAAAATTTAGAATGCAAATTTATTTATTTAAACAAAATTTTACGCAATGAACAAAAAGTGTAAGTAATTCTTGTAAGTTAGTTGTGTATACTCTTTGTGTTGTACATTTTAACAACTCTTTTGTTAAGTTTGAATTATAAATATAACATAAAATCAAAGAACAATATCTGTTTTTTTTTCAATTCTAGATTATAGAATATAGAATGTTATTGTCTTCATAATAAATGGATATCAATTTCGGTATGTTAATGCGTAAGTGGAAAATTAATTGTTCAATAGCCAAATTAGATTTGTCAATTAATATGGGTGGAATTGGAAAGAGTGAAAACATGTGCTTCAAGTAATGTAATATTTACGCTTACGAATATTTTTGATAAGGACGATATCATTATTGATATCACTTGAGGGAACTGTCAAAAATCACAACATTCAAGAAAACATATGAAATGACAAAATCAGATTCCACATATTACACATTCAATATAGTAAAATTATTTCAGAAAACCTACATCATCAAAAGCACCAAAACATCTAAAGCAACAACGTACATCTCAAAACTAAATTTTACAATATATTATAGCGATAGTTCTTATAGAATCGTTTAACTTGTCAACTCTTAACACTTTTAAAATCATAATATACTGCAACTTGAATTCTTCTTTAACTAAACCTAGAATGAAATACAAAACAAACCTCACTTAGGTCATTGTATAGATAGAATAACATACAAAAACACTAACAAATTTCAATTTTAAGATAAAATGATTAAGCAAAATACAATTAGCTACTAAGAATTTGTTATGTGGAAAATTATTGATAAAGGTACTTTATAGTGTGGGCTGTGGCCCTTTTAGAACAAATTAAAATGTTTCAAACAGGTCCACTTCCATGATGAAACACAACAGTGAAAATGTCGACAGAGATGAAAAGAATTGTATATAGAATAATAGAATCCAATATATAATATTAATCAGCTAATAGTGGGAAAAAGAGTGAATTTTAAAATAAAAGTTTTAGTTTTATTAAATACAAATATTGTATGAATTATTATCGATACCATAAGAATACTAGAAATTTCTATGCAATCGATCGATCATTGGAGTTCTGAAGCTATTTTAGGTATATTTTAGCAAAAGAATATTATTAATAGTTATTTCTCAAGTCATTGTATTCTTAATAGAACCTGTAGTAAATACTTACTATTTAATGATTGAACCAGTTGAAAAATTACGGTTACCGAATTGCAACTTGAGGAACCGAAATATATATCTATATCATGTAAACTACTCGATTCTTATATATACTTTACTATTCTCTCATATCAAAACATAAAAATGAAACTAATTTCGAATGTCTTAGGGGTGTGGAAATAACTCGATAAATTTAAATTACTCTCGTAATTATTTTCAATCATTTTATAAAAATTAACACAACTATGAAGAAAATATGTAATGTTTTTTGACGTTTTATATATACAATAGAACTGTATTTAATTTATGATTTAATAAAAAAGTTTGTGGTAGTAAATATAAACATTAAAGAACAAATAAAAACGAAGAAAAGAGAAATTGAATTTGACATACATATTTGTTATCACAATTTTTTAGTCTCTCTTTATACAATTTTGTCTCTTTATATTTATATATATGCACTAACTTGTTTACCATAATTTTAACATAATTTATCACCATACTTTAATCACCATAATTTATCACCGTTTAAACATTCGCGAATGTTTTTGTTTGATTTGTGTGAATGAGAAGAAATAGTTGATTCCAAAAATGCCAGTTTCGTCGATTACGCTCAAATTAGCTCCAACAACGGGCACCATAAAGAAAAACCTTTAATTTGTCGTTATTAAACTTATAAATTTAAAAGCAGGAGTCGATCAGTTGATGGTCATATGAATTCCGTTGGTTCCTTAATTAGAAACACCTCGAAAAAATTACTCATATTGTACTGTACAGCAATTCTATTTTCTGACCAATATTATCAGCTCTCTACGATTCGTCAAGAAAAAGAATTTCAACTTTAGAAGTGTGGTCAATAACGTATTTTTATTTTTTGTTTGTTACACTTGAAAATGCTCCTACTTATTTTACATCAATTACACATTTAATTATTATCATGGTATTTGTTTATTTAATTAACTGTATTGTCTGTTAATAAAATTTTCTATTAGTTTATATTATTGCTATTTGTTTTTGATTAAAATAAAGATTATTATTATTGCAGTTTCACGAGGTTTCTATAGGTTTCACATTGCAAGTCTACCTTTGTCAGCTATGTTTCTTGAATTTTGCTTTTTGGACTTGGGAACGTACACTAATAGTGTATAAGGAACTATTAAACATTATTCGTAAGCTAATGCTGTTGACGTATGCTCAAGATTTTAAGATTTTTTTGATCGAGATTTATACCAAGGAGAACAAATGGGAGATCGTAGCTCCAGTTCAGTATGTCATCGCGAGTCTTGTGAGAGATTTTAAGCTTTGATGTGATTCTACGACATTGTCCGTATATTGTGTGAGAAAATAAAAGTGGGCTATGTCTCGAAACGGTATCTTTTAATATTGGCCTTCTTCGTCGGTCGTGATTTCGAGGGGAAGTACAAATCTAAGGAAATGATGATCGAGAAAAGCTCAAACAATCGTGGTACTGACCCTGTTTCTAAGTGGGATTTTTTTTTAAATGTTGTATAGTAGGATTTAAAAAATGTGTCACAACAACACATAGATACCTTTTAAGACCTAGGTCCCACAACAACTCTGTGAATGCTATCTCTAGATGTTTCTGCCAGAGGAATCTGCCAGAAAGCATCTTTGAGATCAATACTAGAAATGTATTTCGTGCTATTTAGACGACCTAGTAAGCCATCAATCAAGGGAAGGGGTACGCGTTCTTTTAGGTCAGAGAATTAACACGACGAGAGTCTATACACAGTCTATTTTTACCAGAACTTTTTTGAACCAACACCCCTGGCGAGCACCAGGAACTACAGGACTCTTCGATCACCTCCATTTGAAGCATCCGATCGAGATCAGCATAGATCTTTAGTTGAAAGACGGCGATGTTGGATAATGTCTGTTTAACAGGGGCATTATTACCAACATCGATGACGTGTTCAACCAAAGAAGTCTTTCCGAGCCCAGACACTTCAAAGGACGGGAAGGAATCCTTGATCCTTTCTAACTCCTGAAGCTGGTCAGTGGTGAGGTCATGTGTCTGTGTGTTATCTGACTCCGTTCGTGTCAGTTCACTGACAAAGGAAGGAACGATAACAAAAGCTCCCAGAAATCTATGCCCAGGTAGAGCTCTTCTGTAATCCAGGGACAATATGAAATCGCATTGGCTTAGTAGATCCATTCAATGTTACTGGTACTTCTATGTAGCCTAAAATCTTATTAACTGTACCATCCACTGTGCGAATACACGATGTGTACTTACGATATGATGTACCAGTTGATTTGAGTAATTCCAAAGAATTTCTTTCAAGGATGGTAATTGATACTATCCAGTATTCCTAAAATATTTTTATTTAAAATTTTTATTGACAAACGCGGCTGACGATCTTTAGATTATGAAAGAATAGAAGAAACGCACGCTTTCCGAAACTGCTTACTCATCTTTCAACATTTGATGCAACGTTGAAGACGTCTGAAATAGGTGTAGAGGCATGGTGGTAAATTAAATGTTGATGGTGATTTTATTCCTCCTTCTGATATGACAGAGCCGAATCCATCGGAGTTCCCATGTCTCTTGTGGAAGTCCTCGGGTTTGGTGGATACTGAACCGAGGGTACCGTACCCGAACCTCGTACTCCCGGTCTGTAGTTTAACGATGGCTGACACTCTGGACAGTTTCGGTTATCACATCCCAACTAGCAAACTTACTTCTCAGTTTTAAGTTATACCAGCTTTAGCTTAAATAAAGCTTCTAAGTGGAAGCTAGTTATATATTACTTCTTTAAAGTTTCGATACAACTTCCACAGAGAAGTATTCCCCACCACCGGAATGAAAGCTTCTAAAATACTTCTATATTTAATATTAGAATTTTTACCGAAACTTATCTACACAACACTAAATAAAGCTTCCGAAAAAAGGTTACAGAAGTTATATCTGTCATTAGGATTGTAGTTGTTTCGGTTGTAGCTGTTTACAGATCTTATAGAAGCACAGCTGTCATAGTCTAAAAATTATGTCAATAATATGTCAAACTGACGGAAGCTATTGCTTTTATTATTTCAACTAGAGGAGCTTATACGAAATTGAAATCGTTTCGTTTTTGTTATATTTCATGGGTTAGCTGGATTGTTTTATCTAATATTGTTTTATCAATAATATTCATTTATCAATAAATATCAGTAATATTTGTTTTATTAATAATATTATTAAATATTAGTCCAAATTTAATTAGAATTTTATTAGGTTGAGATGGATTAGTTTTAGTTTCTTATTGTTTAGTTATTTATATTCAAAATGTAAAGTCTTAGAATGCAGGAATATTAACTGCATTATGTAATCGTATTGGGGATGTTGCTATTTTATTATCTATCGCTTAAAATAACATGTTTAAAAATTAACGGCGTTCATATGCACCATGCATACGCATGTTGTTGTGACACCTATTAAAAATCCAATTACAAAACTTTATTTAAAGAAAAATATGGTTCAAATAATGGTGTAAGTAAGCTAAAAGTTAATGACTGAAAAAATATAACCCCTTAATGTTGCTATACCTAAAATCTTTGAACTAATAAAACAAATAGAAATAAGATATGTCAATACTCTTTTACGTCTATTAAAAAGAAACAAAATCTTCTAAGGACGTAAATCTCAGATTATGATTTCATCGTTAAAAACCCCCATTCAAATTACATGCCACATACCTTTTTCCATAAAAAGTAAACCCCTGATTTATACTATATTTTCTACATCTATATTAAAAAACTAAGTTCTATGGAAGTTTTATGGAAGTCTTATAGAAGCTATTGTTATTGTAACAACTATCAAAGATATATATTGTTTCTTATCGTTTAAATTAGCCGATTGGATAGCGTGCGGGACTAACGATCGACAAAATTACCTATTAACATTTTTTTAATTACAAACTAAATTTGTTTAACCATATGTGGTCCAGCATATGCTGAACAAATGACAAAATGCCTGAACAAAATACCTGAACTTACGCCTGAACAAATACCTGAACTTATGCCTGAACAAAAAACCACAATGGACTTGGTTCACTTGTATTCTGGGCCCTCCATTTTTGCCACATTTTTTAATAGCTTAATTAACCTCGTAGTCATCCATTTGCTGAAGCTCGCTTATCCTGAAATTTGATACTCTTGTTGGGGCTGGTGCAGGCCATAGTCGCTCAAACTTCTGACCTAAAGTCCGAAGTTCGTCGATTGCTGTAACGTTAGCTACCAAAGAAAGTAGCATTTTTAAGTTCTGCACTCAGACTCTCCCTAGCAATTTATACCATTTCTCTTGCAGCAAATGGACGCTCTAGCCGACGGTTTAACGAACCAACTTCAACGAGGTATTCGTACACTCTTTCCTTTGGCTTTTGTTTACAGTTCAGAAGAACACGTAATATCGCCTTGTCATCTGTAAGAGTAACGAAAGTTCGTAGAAGCCCCTCCCTTAGTACTGGATAAGTCACTCCCTGATGTTAATGGGTTAGATTCAGATAGTACCTGGTGGTGCCAATGTTGAGTTGTTGAACAATTGTTCAACTCGGAACGCCGGGTCCAACGTTGGAAAAGCATAGTCCTCAACCCTAGCATCTGGCTGTTGATAAACTGTCACCTCCTCTTGTTGTCTTGGCTGTTGGAAGTTGAGAAATCCAAAATTCCTTAACAGATCGTCATCGGCTACATAGTTCGAGGTGTAGAACGTCATCAGGTTGGAAAAGTGGTGCATGTACTGGTGTTGGTACAAATCCTGGTTTATCCTTAATCCCCTGTGGTACCATTAGAGAGCTAAGTACTCTCCATGCTGCTGTAAGTTGAGATGATGCATAGAAGCGGGCTTCACGCACGTCTTCTTGCATCCCCAACCGATTCATCCTACCAGAATAGTGCTGGATCCTGTTTGCCGATTCTGTTAATATAGTCGTGTTTACTGGGTATTGTAAACATCTGACTTCTTTCACAATCCGTACTGCTTCCATCATCGCTATCTCCGACTCTGCCAACAAATCCGTTGCATGCGAAACAGTTAATGGATCTGCAGCACTTAGTGCATGCAGCTTTAGTTTTCCGCCCAATCTTCCTCGCGGAAGTCCACACCCCTGAGCATACACTCTATTGCCAATTCACCGGCTTCCAAATCATAAAACGGATGATCGGCTTCCAAATAATTAGAAATATTGTATATAAAGAAAAAATCCAGAAAGAATCCAATTCAAAAAAACCAAATCGCCCTAAAAGAAAAAAAAAACAATAATCGTAAACAAAATCCGACCACTGCGAACAACACAAGATAAAATTTTAAATTCGCCCGGTATATAAATCGACCGATGGGAAACAAGAACCAGAAAAATGAAATGTAGCGATTTTTCACAAATCTACAAAAATCAATGCTTATTTCTATACTTTATTATTTATTTTTTTTTTTTTCAGATCAAAAATTTTTTTTTTTAATGTGACTATAACACCTTCTAGGTAAATATTTATTTATTTTGTATTTTAACAAAACTATTTAACAAAAACAACCAAACATGTAACAAAAATATTTATTTATTTATTTGTATGAGGTGTCTTAAATCTTAATCAATATAATCATAAATATTTATTTATTTATTAATAAAAATAAAAATATTTATTTAATTATTTATACAATTGTACCTAAAATTTATTTAATAAAAAATTTTTTTTTTAAGATCTCACTAGATTTTATTAGTTTTATTTTCCATTTTGTCAAGCAAATATAATTATAATATAATTGTGAGACTGGTGTTTTTCCATTAATTGGATATTGGTGTTTTTTCATTAATTGGATATTGGTGTTTTATCTAAACTTCCTTATCTCGAAACAATAAACGGATTCGTAAATCTTTCAAAATATTGGTTTGGTATTATTGATTGTAGACAGTGAAAATTGTTTTTTTTTTAACAAAAAATTATCTTTAGGTACAAATGATGTTTAATATTCGTTTATTCCTTAACTTTACAACGTCCACGTTTAAGTACAACGTTGCATACGAAAAAAACTGAAGTAAAATATGTACATGTGAAGCAAAAATCGGCTTGGTATATACAAACGTGTCGTGTACGAAAAGAATTTTGTATTTTAGTATTTTTACAAAAATGACCAATTGTAGTTTTGTCTAATTTACCTGGCTAAACTTTTTATAAAATTTGAAAATATAATAAAATATATATTTAAAATTTGGCTACTATTAAATTGACTAAAACACTATTTAATTTAATTTTTAAATTTACTATTTAAAAAAACAATATGGCGATTGGTTATTTATTAAATATTATATATTATTATATATATTATTATTATTATATATATTATTATATATTATTATATTTGAATTTGGTTGGTTCAATAAAACGTTTAAATTTTCTTGTAATTTATTTACTTAAAAATGAAATATCACTCTCATACCTCGTTATCAAATGTTTTGTATTTGATAAATTTATAACCAACACATGTTGAAATGTGTCTTTTTCTTTTCAGCTGACTGTTGTAAAGTATAATCCATTTGTAAAAACCCATATTTGTCAATACAACAATATATCGTCGCTTTAATAATGAAACAACGTATGCTATTTATACGTTGTTTTTATATAATAGGTGCGCTGCATTCCCCATAAGGGCATCTTTGAATTGGCGTTTTTACATTTTCGAATTATTTTATGACTGGGGGTAAGAATTAATAAATTATAAATTAACGTCCATGCAAATGCATGCGCACATCAAACTTTAAACTCAAATATCTCGAAACTATACTTTTGCGTATACGTCATTTCATTATTAAAGCGACGATATTCAAAAAATGAAAACATTGTGTAAACTGAAAAATAAAATTTTTTTTTTAATATTGAAAATCAAATTTATAGAAATGTATAGAAAAAATATGGAGGGGCCGAAACCTCAAGCTCTGATATATTAAGACTTCGGTCTGGGTTAAGGATTTTGATATAGTTTTCGGCAAAATACTTTTATGAGGACATGGTTTTTAGTTTTGGGCAGCGGCGCATATCAAAGATAACTCTTTGTTAAAGTATAAGTATTTTTTATCTCTGTTTAGAAATTTATTACAAAACTAACACGAAATATCAATAAGTTGACGGAAAATTATAACAGATCATAAATTAACATAATTTAGTGAAAAGATGATACAACCAGCAAACTACTCAAAAACCTCTTCATTTAACGTTTCTAGAAAATATTACAAAATCACAAATTTATATTTCTTTCAAAATTCCAAAAATATTGTAAAAATGAAATAAAATTCAAACTTTTATCAAAATTCTAAAAACATTCTAAAAAATTATTACAAAATCAAAGATTAAAATTTTTTTCAAAAATTCTAAAAATTTTGCAAAAATTATAACAAAATCAAAAATTGAAACTTTTTTCAAAATTCCAAAAATTAGAATAAAATCAATTATTTAAACTTTTTCTAAATTCCAATAATATTCCAAAAATTCTTAAAAATTGATTAAGAAAATTGATTAAGATTAATTGATTAGAAAATAAAAATACAAACTTTTTTCAAAATTCCAAAAATATTTCAAAAACTATAACAAGTTCAAAAATTTCCATGTCCAATTTCATTGTCAATTACATTTACGTCATAAAAACAGCTACATTTTTTTCCAAAAAATTGGGTAAAAAATAAATGAAATCATTTTTTGACACACTTGACATTTTTTGACTAACTTATAATGGCATAATTCTCTATAATAATAATAAAATTTCATTTCAAACAAAATTTTAATTTTATTTTTTTCCAAAAAATTGGGTAAAAAATAAATAAAAATCTTTCTTTTGACACACTTGACAACATTTTTTGACAAACTTATAATACCATAATTCTCAATAATAATAATAAAATTTCATTTCAAGCAAAATTTTAATTTTGTTTTTTTTTAAATTTTATTTTTGTTGGTTCAGGCGTGAGCCTACATCACCAAGTCTAATAATTTTGATTATGCCTAAAGTCAAGGTGAGCAATTTGATGTCATATTTCCATGAGAGATTTGAAGTTTGACAAGGCAGACACCCGAAAATTAGACCGGGCTGTGTCAAAACATCAATTCAGTCATGAAAAGTGACCAAGAAATTGCCGTCCTTAACGATGGTTGACATGATTGGTTTTACATTTATTTTGGTTTAATATTTTGATTGGTATAACTCGGTAGAAACACGGACGATAACGTCGGACGATAAAAAAACGTCTACAATTTCGCTGTTGTAGCCACAACAAAGGCGTCAGCGTGAAGAGCTGTCAAAAATAAAATTGCATAAACTAAAATACTTTGTTCTTTGTCAAAATGAATCTTACAACTTTCAATTTTAAAAATAACTAATTTTTACTAATAAATAAATAATAATTTTTCTACTAATAACTAATTTTAAAAATAAAATACAAAATACAAATTATGAAAAAATATAAATGAATAAAACCGAACTTTGAACATAAACTAGTAATTCAGTTGACAAACGGACTACAACGGACAACACAGACGATAACGTCGGACGATAAAAAAAACATCTACAATTTCGCTGTTGTAACCACAACAAAGGCGTCAGCGTGAAAAGCTGTCAAAAATAAAATTGCATAAACTAAAATACTTTGTTCTTTAACAAAATGAATTTCACAAATTTCAATTTTAAAAATAACTAGTTTTTACTAATAAATAAATAATAATAATTTTTCTACTAATAACTAATTTTAAAAATAAAATACAAATTATGAAAATATATAAATGAATAAAACCGAACTTTGAACATAAACAACATAAACTGAAAATTCAGTTGACAACTCAAAACAAAACGATTATAACCTCAGAAACGCGAAAAACACCAGAAAATCATAATTTTCAGTTGGCGGCACTATCACAATAACACTAACAATTACCCTTGCAGCCAAATAAAAATAGAATTGATATCTGGCAATAATCATCGCCGACGATAAATTAGAAATGGAATCTAAATTTTCTCCGACGAAAAAAACTTTTTCGTTTATCGCTGTAGTTGTGTTTGACATGTATGTATCCTGTGTATTCTAATGTTACAAACGTCGTCGTCGGACGATTTCGCCCGTGTTGTGTTTCTAGCTATAAGATAAGCTAGAAACACAACACGGGCGAAATCGTCCGACGACGACGTTAGTAACATTAGAATACACAGGATACATACATTTCAAACACAACTACAGCGATAAACGAAAAAGTTTTTTTCGTCGGAGAAAATTTAGATTCTATTTCTAATTTATCGTCGGCGATGATTATTGCCAGATATCAATTTTATTTTTATTTGGCTGCAAGGGTAATTTTTAATGTTATTGTGACAGTGCCGCCAACTGAAAAATATAATTTTCTGATGTTTTTCGCGTTTCTGAGGTTGTAATCGTTTTGTTTTGAGTTGTCAACTGAATTTTCAGTTTATATTCAAAGTTCGGTTTTATTCATTTATATATTTTCATAATTTGTATTTTGTTTATCTATTTTTAAAACTAGTTATTAGTAGACAAATTATTATTATTTATTTATTAGTAAAAATTAGTTATTTTTAAAATTGAAATTTGTGAAATTCATTTTGACAACGAACAAAATATTTTAGTTTATGCAATTTTATTTTTGACAGCTTTTCACGCTGACGCCTTTGTTGTGGTTACAACAGCGAAATTGTAGACGTTTTTTTTTATCGTCCGACGTTATCGTCCGTGTTGTGTTTCTACCTGTAGCCGGACTAATCGAGGAACTAACTACATACAAAAAACGATAATTTGTTCCATACAAATTGTTTTTTCCTATTTTTCAATAAAGAAAACGAGAGTAATATATTCAAATGTACATATATTTATTAAAAATAACTAAACAAACAAAACCAAGTTAATTTAAAATGGTTAAAACAACTAGATAAACAAAATTCACACAATTCACTTTATATTCTAATGTTTTAATTAATTTTTTTGCCAAAAAATTGCAATAACGATGTCTGGATCATTTTTGGTGGTTTCTCCTCAACAATTCTTTGTAGCAATGAATTGTATTGTTTATTGTTCTCTCTCTCTCACTCTGGCGTTTACATCCCATGGAGGGATTTTGCTGTCTGTGCAATCAGATTCCAATCACCTCGTTCCATGACCAGTTGACCTCAGTTTCGACATCCTATATCAGAAACTGACCCTTCGATTACTATTCTACAATTTGATCCCGATGTTGTGAGTTTGCACATAGAAACAACTTTCTCTGGGATACCAAGGCATATGGCATATAGTGTTCAACAATGCGATGCCACGATAATTTGCACACTTTACACGGTCACCTTTCTTATGTAGCGGAACAATGAGAGCTGTTTTCCATTCAGCAGGTAGTTATTCTTGGTCCCATATTGCAAGAATCAGATCGTATATACGTGAGACCAGAGCTGCTCCTCCATTTTTCGAAAGTTCTGCGGGAATTCCATCGAAACCTGAGGATTTGCCATTTTAATGGCAGCTTCCTCTTTTTCTATTGCTGGGTTAGGGACAAAAATCTCCTCAGTTGATTGAGCAATTGCTCGAATAGGATGGACTACATTCGTCCTATTCAGTAGGTCTTGAAAGAGGGATCGCCACACTGCCAGCACATCACATCGTGTTGGTTGATGTTTTCGATACAGCTCTTCATGTGTTCGCGTTTCTTTTTACGTAGAAGTTTTGCTGAGGCTCTCCTGGCGCATAGATAATCAGCTTGGGAGCTTCGGGTGTTCCTTGTTAACTATTTTTCTCGCAGTTTTTGTTTATGTTCAACGGATTGGCGGCACTCGTCGTCAAACCATTCGTTGTGTGATTTCGGTGGTCGTTTTCTGATTGTAGTTTCTGTTGCGGCTATAATGGTTGATTGAAGCGTTTGCCATTCTTCTTGAATGTTTAATGGCATCTCAGAAGAGATGTCATGCTCTTCTATGTTTTGGGTTATTATTTCCTGATATCTATTCAGCGTTTCCAGATGTTTTAATGCTTCGACATTCCAGCGCACGGTCTTTTTTGCTTGTCTGTTAAACGTAAATGATAATTTGCACTTGCACTTAAGATGACAAGTTTATGATCGGTGTCCATATCAGCACCTCTGTATGATCGAACGTCAGCTATACTTGTAGAGTGTCTCTTAGAGATCATGACGTGATCGATTTGATTTTCTATTCTTGCGTCATTTGATTTCCACGTTGCCATGTGAATTCTCTTGAGAGGGGAGAAAGTGCTGGGAATTACTAGATCATACATCATAGCCAGCGTCGCTGCGCGGAAGTTGTTGTTGCTGGTATGATCATAGGCGTAACTAGGTAGGGGCCCAGAGGGCCCGGCCCCCCCCTAGACGAATTTTGGCCCCCCCTAGAACACAAAGTTCATGAAGTATATATAACAGTTAGGGAAAATGAAAATGGATTTCTTTACTAAGGTATTTGCTGTTCAAAGTTATTTCAAAACGTACAATTACATTATTCATGATATTATTCATATCACTGATCTTCATTTAAATTTAATAAGGAAGTTTAATAAGCACTACCAATAATATTGCCACAAAAGTATCTATAAAATGGTCGTTTATCTTATCGTTTCACCATAGTAGCGAAGTTTAAAAAAGCAAACATTTTCTTTCCAACATGTGATGTGCCAGATGTCAGAATGTCAAATGAATTCATAATTTCTGGAAAACCACACCTTCCAATTTGTTCAACGAAAAACATCACAATAAGAACAATATAGACTTCGTTTTAAAAAAATACGGTCTCATTGCTCCATAAGACCTAAAACCACACCGAAACACCAACACTACTCGTAGTTTTATTTTCTTTGGCAAGATTTCTTTTACTTAGGCGCCAGCCAATTTTTTTAGTGTACTTTTATAAGCAAATTACAAAATTTTATTTTTGAAAATCAGTCCCGGGGACCAAGATGGCCTTTGAAACAAATAATATCGTATAAAAATACACTTTTTTTTACCAAATGTTGCAATTTAAATGTTATTTTTGATATACAATTTCAAAGAATCAACATGAATAACTTAAAAAAAATAATCATAACCTTAGGGGCCCACGTTATGACCATTTGAGGCAAGATTGGACTTGAAGTTCAGGCGCAAGTGGATTTTTTTTTATCGTAAATTAAGAAAATTTAGTAAAAGGGACAGTTTTGATCTGTTTATCTTATAAGCACATAGGACATAAAGCAAAAATTAAAAAAACAGAAAAGATTCTTTTCAAAACTGTAATTTTGAATGGATTTTGCTTTTTTCAAAGGCCTGTATTTTGGACCCCGGGGCTGATATACAACTCGTTTTGGTTTTATTCGCTTCAGTGAGTGATTCTATATCAAATAAAAAAAATCTTGGCGCCTAAGTAGAAGTAATATCTCCGTTTGTTTGTATGACCATTAGCGAATTGACGACGGAATTCGCAGTCTGATGGATTTATTTTTGGAATTATCTGAATTTTGTATGGCTGAAAATGAAGATCGTTGTGCACAGTACTGCATTTAATGGTTGGGGGAGTGCATGATTACTGTAAACAATGAATTGTTATTTTTGAACTATTTTTTCAATAGTTTTAGAGACTAGGAATGTAAAGTTTAATTTAGAAACTAGGAATGTTGATTTTGTATAATTTTTGTTTGTTTGAAAGATACTAAGTGAGGATTTATAAAAATATCATACTGATATAACAATTTATAATTTTATATGATTTTTTTCAATTTTAATTTGTCAAACATGTCGATTTTAAAAAGAACATTTTTTCTTTTAGTTTTATAATTTAAAGATTTATTATTTACACAAATATATATCTAAATATAAACATAAATAACTGCAAACAACATAGCATAAATAACTGCATTCGAATCAGTAGATGTAGTAGCAACGACGTCAAAAGTGACACTAAACCACCGGCAATTTCACCATTCATATTATATAGGTGCTGGGTCACAGTGGCGCTAAATGCAACTATAAAGCGGACGGATTTTCTAGGCAGAGGACTGAACTCGATCTTCTACAAGAAATGGAAGGTCTAAGCTGGTCGTTTGCTCCTCTCAAACAACTATCATATGATAGAGTTAAATGCGTAATCTATAGGTCGGTGGTCAAACACCATTAGCTGCAAGATAAGCAGGTAAATCTTCCCTAGACGCGACCTACAGCGTTTCAAAAAACTTATAACCCTGAGTAGGCAGAAAACTAGTTATTGTTAAAGTCATCACTGGTTACTGGATCCTTGGAAAGCACGCATGTGTTGATTTGCAGGAGCTGTAAGGAGGAGGATCAGGTGGAATCAGCGTTTCATCTACTTTGCACATGTCCAGCATTCGCCCATTATACGGCAAACTCATTTTGGAACGCACACATTTAAAACTATCACTGACCTGGATAATTTCAAAATCACACAAATACTTAGCTTCATTAGAAGCTCCAAATGGTTCGAGTTGGGGAACGAGATTCTTTGGTATCACAACCGACGTATTTTGGTCTAAGTATGTCGTCCTGATGTTGTGTTTTGGTGACAGTCACTGCAACCTAACCTAACATAAATAATCTAGCAAAAAAATATAAATGACCGTAAATTTGAAAATTAACCTCAAATTGACACACCCGTTATGTATTAAAAGAAAGAAATAAAAACGGAAACTTTATTAATTATTTTACTCAGCAATATTATTGGGGCCAGGCCCACCCTAGAACAATTTCGTAGTTACGCCAATGGGTATGATGCAAGCTGTTGGGCCAATATGTGTTTTAAGTTCTGCAATCCTAGCAATTTTAGCATTAAAGTCACCTACCACGAATTTTATATCGTGCCACGTGATGTTATTGATGACTTCTTCGAGTTCTAGGAAGAACAGGTCTTTAATATCATCTGCTTTATCTTCAGTAGGTGCATGAACATTGACGATCGTTACATTAAATTTTTGCGTGTGGATTCTCAGTGTGCATAACCGCATATTAATTAGACAGAAGTCGATAACATGCTGATTCACGCAACGGTGTATAAGAAAGCCATCTCCAAATTCTCCTCCGATTTGATGACCACAATAATAAAGAGTGTACCCTTTCGCTATTTCAAGGATTCCACTGCCTGGCCATCTTAGTTCTTGTAATGCCACTGGATGTGTAGCTCTCGACTTGTTGAGTGAGTTTTAGGAGATTTCTTGGTCTTCTAAGGCTTAGCACGTTCCAGGTTCCCATTTTTAAATCGTAGTCCGGGTACACTTTCCGAGGTCGTTCTAATATTGAATCTGAGATATTCCAAGGCCTATGTACAGAATTCATGACAATAGTTTTTATACGGAAATGGGGTGTTAGCCCTTCGCCCAACCCAAATTTTCGTGAATGGGTTCGTTCTGCATCTTAAGGTTACCAGAAAAAACCTTTTTACACGTTTATATAGCGAGCCGCTTGATCCAAGACAGACGCCCGCTGCAAGCCGCCCTTACATGGAGAACAGACGTTTTCTCCACATTTATATAGCGAGCCGCTTGATCCAAGACATACGCCTGCTCCAACCCGCCCCTAACATGGAAAACAGACGCTTGAGTTGCATTGGTTTTATGGCGCCAATGACTCGCCATGGTGCAGAATCATTGAGATAAGCAGTATTTACTCTGCCCCTCTCAACTACACCAACCTACTTCTGTTAGGGTTACGCAGGTAGCACCGCGTGGATATAGAATTTCAGATTTTCGCCACCCTTTTTTGTTTATTGTTCGACGAATTGAAATGCTACGTTCGATATTAGGATCAACTTCCATAATATAACCTGAAACTTTTTCGAACATTCCAATAATTTTTGAAAGCTGTTCAGCCGTTAAATCTCTGCAGACATTTCAGCACAGTCATCGTTGTCTGAGTTTAGCTTATAAAAATAATTTTATATATGTATTATGTATGTACATATTGTTTTTTCTAAGAATAATTTTTCCCTAGGATTTTTTTCCTTTTCATTTATGTTTTTTTTTGAAAATTTCAAAACCGTACTATAGTGAAACCGGACTAATCGAAGCCGTACTATGCGATGTATTCCTGTACTTTATTCTCTGACAAAGAATTGTGTATTATAAAAAATAAAAACATTTTCTTCAATTAAAACAATAAATCTTTATTGTTTTAATTGATAAATCAAATTTCTTAATAAAGAAACCCTGATGATAAAAACCGCCCTTCTCATACAATAAACCAAGTTCTACTAAACGAAATAAAAGAATTTAATTTAAAATTTGATTTTTGAACAAAACTTATCAAAGCAATTGTGATTATAATTTGAAAATAATTTTAATGAAATCAAAACAATTTGACCAATTGGAATCATACCAATTGAATAATGATAATTTTTTTATAGGAAAATTTTCATTAGACAATAGGTTAAGTTCATTAGGCTATAGGTTAGAAAACAATACAATAATACATACTATTATTATCGAAAAAACATACAAATAAAGCTGATATAATTAAATGGAAGAGAATAAATATATTTTTTCAGTGTAAGTCTTCTTTTTCCATAAAAAAAGTCTTGCTCTATAGATTAGTTTAATAGTAGAACACTTTTTTATAGTATATCACTTTTTTTTTTTTTTAAAGTCATGGAAAGTAAAAAAAGACTTGGAATAAATAAAAAGTCTTCATCTTTTTTCCTTTCGCACTTATATGATTTTCATATCTTCTATTTCACAAAATAAAATGAGAAGAAAAGAAAAAAATAACTAAAGAGAGAATGAAAAAGCAACAACTTGTAATTCCGATTTTTTCTTTTCTGTTGCTTTTCATTCTCTCCTTAGTTATTTTTTCTTTCTTTCTCATTTTCATTTGGCTAATTTTTTCGCATTAGCCATTGTGGAAACTCTGCATAATGCCAACACCCCCGATATATCATAGCCATACTCATTCACAACATTTGCAATGAACATTGCCATATGCGAAAAATGGGATTAGTGTTTTTGATTAAATATTTTTGAATTGTTTTATATGGAGTTTTATTTTTGCAGATGTGTTTCTGCAGAATAAAAATGTTAATCAAGCAACTTAATCACATTCATTATTCTACTAGGTATGAACATTTTTATTCCAACCAGTATTGTGAAAAAGAAAAAAGGGGCCAAATCCTGGTTTTCTGATGAATGTTCTATGGCCAAAATCAACAAAATGTTGGCGTTTGACAAATACCAGAGTGATAAATCTCCCAGCAGCAGATCTCTGTATTTCAGGGCTAGAAACAACTGTCATAGTATATTTAATAAAGCTAAATTTCTTTTCAATTCCAATGCTAAGCGCAAAATTTTACGCGCTACTAAAGGCAGCCGGTCATATTGGAATTTTATCCGAGAGGTTGGCAATAACTTTATCAAATCTTCTATTCCACCAATAATGGATAACCAAGGAAACCCTGTAATGGAAATCAAAGCGAAGGCAGATCTACTTGCGGCAAGTTTTGCTGCTAACTCTGTGGTCGATGATTCCGGTATAAGTCCGCCTAACATTCCACCTATTCAATCATCAATGAACAAAATTTACTTTCGTCCAAGAATTTTGCGGTCAACATTGCTTAATCTAGATCTTAGCAAATCTGCAGGTCCGGACGGTATACCACCTATTGTACTAAAACGTTGCACGGATACCCTGGTCTACCCACTTATTAGTCTTTTTCATTTGTCCTTAAGCTCTTGTCTTTACCCATCAATGTGGAAACTGACTAATATTCAACAAGTCCCGAAAAAGGGCAACAAGTCTGACCCATCAAACTATCGTCCCATTGCATTAACCTCGATACTTGCTAAAGTTATGGAAAAAATTATTAATTATAAACTAATGGTATATCTCGAAAACAACAATCTTCTCCACGACCGCCAATATGGATTTCGTAAAACACGGTCTACTGGTGACATCATGTCAGTCCTCACGGAGAATTGGAGTAAAACAATTCATAACTTTGGTGCGTCTCATATTATTTCCCTTGACATATCCAAGTCGTTTGACAGAGTTTGGCATCGGGCCCTTAACAATAAATTAATTTCATTTGGAGTCTGTAAGACCTTGATCTGTTGGTTAGAAGATTTTTTATCCCAAAGATCCATCAGAGTAGTGCTGGATGGTGCCATGTCGGATAAATTCCCAATCCAAGCCGGTGTTCCCCAGGGTTCGGTTCTATCACCAACCCTTTTTCTGATTTTTATCAACGATTTGTTATATATCACCACCAACCCAATATATAGCTTTGCCGACGACAGTACTATCTTCCATTCCTATTCATTTAAAAAACAGCCATCTAGTCTAACCACCAACTCTCATCGTAGAAAAATGGTTGAATCCCTGGATGTAGATCTTGAATTAATCCTGGATTGGGGTAAACGGAATCTTGTGACATTTAATGCTACAAAGACGAAGTCCTGTGTTTTGTCTCATAAAACCTCGCTATATAACTGCAATGCAATGTTTTCCAGCCAACCAATAATAAACTCGCCTACGCTTAAGCTGTTGGGTACTAATATCAATCACAAAATAAAATGGCATGATCATATTCTTTCTGTTGCAAAATTGGGATCCCAACGACATGGCTTCCTCCGTCGCTGTAAAAGCTTTTTCTCTCCATCTGAAATTGCTACGATCTATAAGGCATATATACGACCAATCCTCGAATTCGACTCCCATTTATGGGCTGCAGCACCTGAAACCTCTTTAAATTTTGTAGACAGAGTTCACAGACGTGCTTTAAAACTGATTGATGATCCAATGATAACATCGGGTATGGATTCTCTCCATCATAGAAGAGTGGTTGGAGCTCTTACACTATTCTACAGATACTACTACGGTAAATGCTCTAAAGAAGTTAATGATTTAATACCACCATTACGCAAATCGTCACGAGCCACAAGACAATGGTTGGATTCCTATAAGCATACCTTGGAGGCCTCATATTTGTGAACATCTAGCTATAATCACACCTTCCTTCCACGTTCGGTATACTGGTGGAATCGATTACCAAAAAATGTTTTCCCTGCTACTTACAATCCTCAAGCTTTTAAATCAGCAGTACATCAACACTATCGCTCCAGTCCTATCCCAAATCCCTAAATACCAACCTTTAAACTTTCCTTTCCTATCGTTAACACGTGCATAAAGCATTAGAGGTCAATAACCTAAGTGATTAACTCGAACTATAAAAAAAAAAAAAAAAGATGGCGTTATGAGCGTTATGGCAATTTTTTGAATTTTTTTATATTGAGTTTTAATTTCAAGCGCCAAGTTCACGATTTTTACTGAGCTAAAAAATGAAGAAGGCTTCTATATCGGGGGTTTTGATAATGCACAAAAAATATAAAAACTACAAAGAAATCAAAAATGGCAATAAAATTTTCTAAACAAATTCCCCCCGACCGGTAAAAAGTTCTCATAATTTTTGGGAAAATTCCTCAAACAAGTGACCTGGTTAATAGACCACGACCTCGTACTGTTATTAATATACCATCTTTCGAAATTTTTGGCAAACAATAATTTCGAATTATCACCGCCCTTGGAAAATTACAACTGATAATTGTTTAGTAAAAAATCATCCATATGAGCAATTTCACGAAGATTCAACAACGTTTTGACTTGACCCCTTTTAATTTTGATTATTTTTTGTTTATAGATAGTCTTTGATAAATAAAAAATACAAGTTCTCTTAGAATTTTTTTTTTCGACCAGGGGTCTCCACAGGGTGCCCCTAAATTTTTGTTATTTTGTGATGTGAGTGCATTTTGACGAGCGATTGTAGAAAAACTACTCAATCGATTTTCATAAATGATATGTCGTTGAATAGGTATTAGAACAAAGTTTTTAAAAATGTACACTGTTAATTTTTTGAAATAATTTTTAACGGTGTAACATAAGAAAAAAATGGTGTAATTGAAAAAAAGATGGCATAGCCTTTTTTTTTTGTTTTTTTAAACTTAATTGAAGCTTATTTTATACCTAACCACTTGTGAAAGTTTAGGACTAGCTATATTTTTTGTTTTAGAGATAAAATTCGTTGTGCATATGACTGTCGGGAATCAGTTTTTTTTGTTCTGAAGGAAAATTATAAAAATGGCGATTTTTAGATTCAGATTTTTTTTTTATGTTAAATATCAAATATTTTATTATTAAATGAACTTTTTAAAAAGCAGTTTCAGTCAAGTTAAGCAAAATTTTGCGACATTTCGACTCCACCCTTTGGTGGAATTTGGTTTATTTTGGTCTATATTTAAAAAAATTCTACTTGAAGCCGTATTTTTCATTTATCAAAGGCTATCTATAAACTAAAAATATTGCTGGACTTGACTGAAATTGCTTTTTAAAAAGTTCATTTAATAATAAAATATTTGATATTTAACATAAAAAAAAATCTGAATCTAAAAATCGCCATTTTTATAATTTTCCTTCAGAACAAAAAAAACTAATTCCCGACAGTCATATGCACAACGAATTTTGTCTCTAAAACAAAAAAGTAGGGTCTGCGTCGGACCAGACGGTGGAAGTTATACTTCTTTGGCCATTCACCCGCACACACGCACACAGACAGACAGATAGGATACATTAAAAAAAATAACTAATAAGAAACCAAAATATTATTCAAAAAAAAAAATAAAAAAATATTTTTCAAAAAAAAAAATATTATTCGAAAGAAAAAAAAATAATACAAAAAAAAAATATCGTTAAAAAAAAAGCAAAAAAAAAACATATAGTTCAAAAAATAAATAAAAAAATATGGAGGGGCTGAAATCTCACAGCTCTGAGATATCAAGACTTCGGTCTATGTTAAGGATTTGTATATAGTTTTCGGCAAAATACTTTTATGAGGACATGGTTTTTAGTTTTGGGCAGCGATGTATATCAAACATAACTCTTTGTTAAAGGACAAGTTTTGTTTATCTCTGTTTAAAAATTTATTACAAAACCAACACGAAACATCAATACGTTGCCGGAAAATTATAATCAAAATTCCAAAAATATTGTTAAATTAAATAAAATCAAACTTTTTCAAAATACCAAAAATATTCCAAAAATTAGAATAAAATCAAATATTTAAATATTTTCTAAATTCCAATAATATTTCAAAAATTCTTAAAAATTCAAACTTTTTCCAAAATTCTAAAAATATTGCAAAAATTATTACAAAATCAAAAATTTAAAATTTTTTTCAAAATTCCAAAAATTATAATAAAATCAAAAATTTAAAATTTTTTAAAGTTCTAAAAATATTCCAAAAATTCTTACAAAATCAAAAATTAAAACTTTTGCCGAAATTCTAAAAATATTGCAAAAATTATTACAAAATCAAAAACACAAACTTTTTCAAAATTCCAAAAATATTTAAAAAACTATAACAAATTCCAAAATTTCCATGTCCAATTTCATTTTAAATTACATTTACGTCATAAAAACAGCTACATTTTTTTTCCCAAAAAATTGGCTAAAAAATTAAATGAAATCATTTTTTGACACACTTGACATTATTTTTTGACAAACTTATAATGCCATAATTCTCTATAAGAATAATAAAATATCATGTCATACGAACTATTAATTTTATTTTTTTCTAAGAAAATAGGGTAAAAAATAAATAAAAACCTTTCTTTTGACACACTTGACAACATTTTTTGACAAACTTATAATGCCATAATTCTCAATAATCATAATAAAATTTCATTTCAAACAAACAATGTTATTTTTTTCCAAAAAATATGTAAAAAACTAAATAAAAATCTTTTGACACACTTGACAACATTTTTTTGACAAACTTATAATGCCATAGTTCTCAATAATAATAATAAAACTTCATTTCAAACAAACAATAAATTTTATTTTTTTCCAAAAAATTGGGTAAAAAAATAAATAAAAATCTTTCTTTTGACACACTTGACAACATTTTTTTGACAAACTTATAATGCAATAATCTAGATTTTGGTCTCACATACTAATCCCGACCATCAAGATTTCTCCAAATTCAATGTTCCTACTCGTAATCACTTAAAATGAACGTTTTTTAAGCAAAAAATATGCAAATTTCCTTGTTTTGACACACTTGACGATTTTTTTGACACACTTCCGGTACAGTTATCGAACACATCGTCCTTTCGGCTCTTTCCATTGAGTAAACCTATTTTTAGAAAAAAAAAATTTTGAAATCCGTCCAGCGGTTTTCTAGATTTCGTCGGTTGTGACGGCCGGACGGCCGGACGGCCGACAGACAGACACACATTTCTTTTTTTTTTTTGCTTTTTTAGAATCAGTAGATCCTAAAACGTCGAGAAATGCCAAAAAAAGTGGGGGTAAGAATTTCACTTTGAGCTCATGAATGTAATACTTAGGTCTTTCAGACCGAAGTAAAAATATTATTCAAAAAAAAAATTATTATTCAAAAAGTATAAGAACGTCGATAATCGTCGATTTTTCTTAGTTTTCTTAGTCAAAAAAATAAAAAAAAAATATTATCCAAAAAGAAAAAAAAATATTATTCAAAAAAAATATTATTCAAAAAACTAATAATTATTAATTACTAGAAGGTACTGGCACGGCGATTTCCGTGCTTCCCAGATAAAGTGGTTGAAAACTGTTTTTTTTTTGAGTAAATTCTCCTATAGTTTTTTGTAATGTCATTTAATTTAACTTATTTTATTAGTAATATGTATATAAAAAGTTTGAAAAAAATGTAACAGTATCATTTTACAGTCAGCAAAAGCCATTAAGTAAATGTCTCCAAAGCTATAGATAAATTTACATATTAAATGTATGTTAAAATTAAAACACATTTGACAGACAAATAATAATTAAATAATTTTTATAAATGTAGATGGCAAAAGATTAAGGTTAGAAAAAAGTTAAAATTTTATTCCAAAGATTTAATTCAAATAATTCAATGTGTCACGAACAATTAGGTGAGCTTAAATATATTTGTTTATTGGATGTCACAATTGTCAATTACTTACTCCGAAACCACCGTACTCGTCATACAAAATAGGTACACTGGTTCATTGCTATTGGTTTAGCGTCCTATTTCATGTAGACTTATAATCATTTATCAATCCAGTAATTTTGCTGTTCTGAAGAGGGTCGTATTGCAATTTGCAAATATATTTTATCGATTGTCTGCAATACTCTACTACATTGATGCATACGCCGGCCGGTTAAAGAATACCACCATTTTTAGTGAATATTTTCGTTTAATGGGTTTTATCGCTTTATAGTCATCGTCTTATTTCGACATTCCTTCCCACAACTTAAAACAAAAATTAGAAAAAATAATAATAAGACTAATTTCATTTGTAAATTCAGACTTATATATTATTATTAAAACAGTCAAATCACACCATTTGTTAACATATTTGCATATATT
Organism: Diogma glabrata; assembly: GCA_963693315.1. Classification (NCBI taxonomy): domain Eukaryota; kingdom Metazoa; phylum Arthropoda; class Insecta; order Diptera; family Cylindrotomidae; genus Diogma; species Diogma glabrata. The sequence continues at coordinate 44,289,846 of OY856186.1, forward strand.
TTATAGATCCCTTGCAATAACAATAATAGTTTTGAAAGTAATGGAGAACCATATTTCACTCAATAAGTAAAATACTTTTAACCTGTAGCTTTGTTATTGTTCATAATCTTTTTCTTCGGTACTAAGGTTCCAATGCAAATTCTTGGTTAATCAATGTTTCTAAGAAGAGGAAAAGAAACGTCAATTTCCAATTTTTGGAACATGTGAGGGCAGTTCTGCTAATGCAAGCAGGTTTGTTTAATCATATATAAGCAATGCTTAAATGTATCGTATTGGTGCTAATGCATAGAAATATGTACATACTTTATATAATTGCAAACCATAAGAACATATTTGTTGTAAATTAGAAATATGTATTTGTTAAAAAATAATTTTACATAATTTTCATATAAATGTACATATTTGTTTGCCACATTATACATTAACTATTCCTTTTAATGATAATTCCGAAAAGTGAAAAAAAATTGATCAAAGATAACTAAGCGAATAATGTTTTATTATTATAAAATATGATTGATTTAGTAATTTCGTCTTTATTACCATACAGCATAAGGTTGATTTACTAATTTCGTCTTTATTACCATACAGCATAAAGGTTAAAATATAACTTAAACAAGCGTTACGCGGTTTCTCGATTAACACCCCATCAAAATATTTACAACGAGCGCAAAGAAGTATAACTTCAAAAATATAGCTAGTCCTAAACTTTCACAAGTGGTTAGATATTGTTGCGAAGTAAATAAACTATTATTTTTCGGCAGCTTAATTCGAGAGAACTTTATTAAAAAAGAACTTCAAATTTCCTAAAATGAAATTTGCAATACAAATAAATTACTTTTGGCATTTACATAATAAGGAAATAAACTATTTTATAACCTTTACATATAGTAATATAAATTAGTAAATACAACTAAAATAGAATTAAATAAATATTTACTTTAGTGCTCCTTGTATTTTAAAATTATTAAAATATACAATTTAAATTTTAATTCACTTCACAGTTTTAAGATTTGTTTACTTTTTGATGTTGTTGGATGAATTTTCCGGTTAAAAAGAAATAATATTTCCAGTTTGTCAATAATGTCAACTTTTAGCGCTATATTTTTCTATAATTTTCAAACTAGTGACATCTACCATTGAGCGTATCAAGCATTTGATGTTGATCTCCTGTCATGATCTAGTTACAGCGGTTACAACATATTTGTTTAAGATTTTTTGACATTTGTTGACGTTTACAATTTATTGAATATTTTTGTTGTTAGTTTATATTAAATTTTTTGGTTGATTAAATTGATAAAAAGGCTTAATTTTTAAAATAATAAAATAATTTGATTAAATTTAATTAACCCGTGATGACCATCGATAACACTCCCCCCAGTAATTAGATTCGATCCGAATTCTAATTACTATCGTTTTTTACTTCAAGTACTGCAACTTTCACTGCTGGGCGAGTATAAATTCCTTTTGTCGTTTTGATGGTGAGAGTGCGAACTTGATCGCCGTGTTTTACGGTTCCCAGTACGACGCCTTTCATCCAAGAATTCGGACGATTGTCATCCATGATTACAACGACATCTCCATTTTCAATAGGTTTTACCTTTTCAAACCATTTTGTCCTTCTAGATATCATTGGCATATATTCCTTGGTCCACCGTTTCCAGAATAGCTGAACTAGTCGTTGACTGATCTTCCAGTTTTTTCTTAGTATAAGCACTTCATCCGTAAATTCTCCAAATGGTTTTGCACCGCTAGACGAGCCTAAAAGAAAATGATTTGGAGTGATAGCTTCTGCGTCTTCTGGATTAATTGGAACGTATGTTAGTGGTCTGGAATTCACTATGTGCTCAGCTTCTATCAGACAGGATCTCAATAGTTCATCATTTGGTCTTCTAGTTGGAAGGATTGATGACAGGACAGTTTTTATAGATCTCACCATTCTTTCCCAGCACCCGCCCATATGTGGACTAGAAGGTGGTATGAATATCCAGTTGATTGTTGCAAATTCTGTGCGAACGGCTTCAGGCAGTATTGATTCAATAATTTTTTTCAGTTCGTTATTTGCGCCGTGAAAGTTAGTTCCATTATCGCTGTACAGCTCTAGTGGTGTGCCACGTCTTGAAATAAAGTTTCGCAACGCCATTATGCATGAATCAGAGCTTAGTGAATGCACAATTTCCATATGAATGGCTCTTATGGTTAGACACGTAAAGAGCATCGCCCATCGCTTCTCAACTCGTCGTCCGACGACAACATCCATGGGACCAAAAAGATCCACTCCGACGTGAGAAAATGGTAATTTATAGTTGGCCATTCGTGCTACAGGAAGGTCTGCCATTTCCGGTGGTTTCGGCACTGCTCTTTCGTTCTTGCATTGCTGACAACTTGACTGCGTCTTTTTTACCAATACTCGAAGTTGTGATATGACGAAATACTGACGAATTTCGTTAACAACTGTTTCTCCATTCTTATGCTTATACTTTCTATGGTAGAAATCAACGATAAGCTGTGTTATACGATGTTCTCGTGGTAGCAGAATGGGGTATTTAACTTCCTTGCTGATGGAGCTTGCTTCAGATAACCTACTTTTCATTCTTAGGACCTGGTGTTCGTCTAGAAATGGCGACATCTTGTAGATACGACTGGTTTTCTTTATTTTTGTTGGCGGAACTGCTTTGAGTGCTAAGATCTCCTCGTGATAAGCGGATTGTTGTGCCTCTCGATACAGGTAGATTTCAGCTGCTAACTCCTCTTCGCTGGTTAGTATTTCCGGTCTCACCGACTGTTGTTTTTTAGCAGTCCAAAAAAATCTAAGCAGATATGCTTGAGTACGAACAAGTCTTCGCCACTTACTAAAGCGCGATGGATCAGGTGTTAGCTTGTTGACTTCAACATGAGATAGCTGCTGCCGTAGTTCTTTTTCCTCTGTGCTATCCTGATGACATTCAGTGGGCCATTTATGTTCTGGCGCTATAAGGAATTCTGGTCCCAGGTACCATCTACTTGTCTCAGATATCTTCGGTGGCGCGTTCCATTTCGTGGCTTCGTCGGCAACATTAAGCTTCGTCGGAACCCATCTCCATTCGTTTACATTTGTTTCTTCCAGTATTTCGCCAATACGATGTGCGACGAATTGCTTATATTTCCTATGTTCTGAGCGGAGCCAGCACAAAACATCTCGCGAATCAGACCAGAATATTCTTTGCTGTATTTGGATTGTATGTGCTGATTCAATACTTTTAGCTAATCTAGTACCCAAAACAGCTGCCTGCAGCTCTAGCCGAGGAATCGACAGTGGATTTTGGGGGTGCTACTTTGGTTTTAGCTCCGATGAGTACTGTTTTGCTATAATTATCGTATTCGAATCGATAATATGCAACAGCGGCAAAGGCATGCTCGCTGGCGTCAACAAATAGGTGAAGTTGAACTCCTCGTGGTTTGATTGTTTCACTGGTGTAACATCTGGGGATTGAGATTTCTTCGAGCTCTGGTAATATTTCAACCCATTTCAACCACTTGAGGTACTGCTCATTGGAAATCTGTTGATCCCAATCTACTGATGAACTCCAAATTTCACGTATGAGTATTTTTGCGTAGACGAGAAAGAATGCAATTAATCCAAGCGGATCATAAATCATCATCAAAGTTCGAAGAACTTCTCTTTTGGTAGGGCGACGGCTCCCGTTGATGATTTCTTTGTTCAGCCGTTCGTAATTTATTGAAAAGTAGAGAACATCTGCTGACATTTCCCACCACATTCCTAGTACTTTCGCAGTTGCCACCTCGTCTGTGCTGAAGCTCTTCTTGTTGCTTTGGTTAGTTTCACCCAGAGTATTTAGAATATGGCTCGAGTTGGATTGCCAATTTCTTATTTGAAATCCAGCTTGTGCGTGTATATGTTTGACGTGGTGGGCCACTTCTGCAGCTTCCGCTTCAGTGTCGAAACTGTCCAACCAATCATCAACATAATGGTTGTCAATTATAGCTTGTGTTGCTCTCGGAAATGTGTGTGAGAATTCTCTTGCATTTATATTTTTCACATGTTGAGCCGAGCACGGAGAACATGTTGCTCCAAATGTCATCACTTGCATAGCATGCACTTCAATATCTTCGGATGAATTGCTGCGCCAGAGAAATCTTTGGGAGTCTTGGTCAGCTTCATTGATTTGAATTTGATGGAACATCTCTCGGATGTCACCCACTATTGCTATCTTATGCTCGCGAAATCTGTATAATATATTTACCAATGGCACTAACATGTCTGGACCCTTTAGTAGCATAGAATTCAATGATGTTCCATTTACAGACGCGGCCGCGTCCCACACTAATCGTATTTTTTCTGGTTTGTTCGGATTCGTCACTGTAAATATTGGCAAGTACCACGTGCGAGGACCGATTATTTGCGCTTCTTCGGATGAGAGTTTACGAGTGTAACCTTTTTCCTCATAACCTTTTATTTTTTCTTGAAGGAATTTAGCATAAGTTGGATCTTTTTCCATTTTTTTCTCCAAACAATACAATCTTTGTTTTGCCATTGGAAGACTATCTGGCATATTGATGTGGTCATAACGCCATAGCAGCCCGGTTTCATATTTGTTTTTGTTTCTTCGGGTGCGACTTTCCAATATTTCCCTAGCTCGTTGGTCATCTCTGGACTCAAGAATTTTTTCAGGTATTATAACACCGAAATTTTCTGTCGTGAAGAATTCTTTAACTTGTTGGTGCAGATCAGTGTCCGAACTACAACCACAGATGTGATAGTGGCTGTATTGCACTTTTTCTGATGAGTTTGATGTTGCTTGATGACCAAATATCGCCCAGCCCAGTCTGGTTTTGGTGGCGATGGGCTCCCCCCATTGACCTTCTCGCACTTCGAGCGGGAGACCTAAACTCCAATGCCGAAGACCAATTAAAATTCTAGGAATAGCTTTCTCGTAGTTTTGTATTGGAAGGTTCTTTAGATGGTTGTAAACAATATGGTTTTCATCGCCTTGCTGAAATGATTGCACTGGTAAATTTAGGCCTTTCACTGTATGCACATCGGATATACGGAATTTTTTGGCATTATCTTGAGTCCCGGATATTTCCAATGAAACTTTTCGGCTGTCATCTTCTACTCTTGTTGTGTCGCCAGTCCATTTTAAACAAAGATTTTCCCTTGGACCATTTAAATGTAATTTTTCGGCAACTTCTTCATCCAATAACGTGAGAGACGATCCTTCATCTAGAAAGGCAAAGGTTTCCAATGAATTTGTTTCACCATGCAGCGTTACTGGAATAATACGGAAAAGTAGACTGCTGCTCCGAGATTGTTGTGGTTCCATCAATGTATTGGTAGTGGCGACGATACCTTCTGCTGTTGAGTTCTCCTTGACTGTATGGATGCTAGGATCGTGCAGTGTTGGATGATGTTTATGTTTGCACCCATTTACATCGCATAACTTTGAGCGCTTGCACCTCAACGTGTAGTGTCGTTTGCTATAACATCTTCTGCACAAATTCTCCGCTTTTACAAAATCCCAGCGTTCTTTTACATTTAATGCTATTAACTGCGGGCATGTACTAGTGAAGTGACCGAGTTCTTTACATTTATAGCATTTTGGCTTAAAATTTTCATCAGTTTTCACCAGTTCTTCAACCTTTTTGTCTAAGCGTTGCGTATATTCAGTATGTGCTGCATGTGTATAGCTTCGTTTTGGTAATGGTCTTGCAGGCCTTCTATTTTCGACATTATGTGAAAAGGAGATATCGCTATAAGTTACACTGCTTGCAGCCTCAGCAATTTGGCACAGCCAATTACTAAACGTTGAAATATCTACGTTGTCTGACGAGTTCTTAAATATTGCCCAGTTTAGTTTTAAATTTGGTGATAGCTTTTCGACCAGGTCCTGCAAAAGCATGGGATTGTTTAGGTGATTGCATAAGCCTGATGCTAAAATCGTGTCGCTTAATGTTTGGACTGACAGTGAATATTTTATTATTGTTTCCAATTTGTTTTCTTGCACCACTGGTTCTGCTCCAATCTTTTTTGTGAGCACTCTTAGGATCTGCTCGGGCCTTCCGAACAGCATTTTCAAAGTGTTTATAACTTGCGGCACTGTTTCAGGAAGCACCAACTTACTTTTCACTGCCTCTAATGCATTGCCCTTTAGACATCGTTGGAGACGTCCTAGATTTTCTTCGTCTGAAAACCCGCATCGTAATGTTGATCTCTCATATGCGGAATAGAAAAGTGGCCATTCTGCCGGATCCCCATTAAAGGATGGTAAATCCTTTAAATATGCTTGTCGTGCTATTAATTCATCAGTAGACAACTTCTTTATGGTGCGACGATCTTCGTTGCGACTATCATGCGTTGTTTGGTTCTTGATTGTTGTGCTCAGCAATGGTAGATGTGAAGTTGTACGATGTGGTTGATGCGTTGGTTCAGTTTGAATTGGTTCATTTGTTTGTATGATGGTAGCTGGCAGTGGAATTTGCTCCATCTGTGTACGCACCCATTCACGCGTTCGCTTACTAGCTTCGCTTCGTTGAGATCCACTATTGCTTGAACACATATCGTCTAAAATCGAGTATTTTTCTTCAATATATTTCTTGTCTCTTGCTTCAGCCAGCTTGCGTTCTTCCTCAAGTCTATCCAGCGCCAGCTGTTTGCGTCTGTTAGTACTCGAGACTCGACTTAATGCTACGGATGGTGCTGACGGCTGGTTAGCCGTTGTGGTGGCTTGCTTTACGAATGTTGCACTATACTGATGAGTAATATTTGCTGATGTTGGCAGCTCTTGTCGCATAGTACTCCACTGATTCATTGCAAAGTTCGGTAGACCGGCAGTCATTGTTGTTGCTGGTAGCAGTTTCGATATTGCACCAAGTGATCTTGGTTTCTGAGACATAGTTATATCATGTTTCAGTTGTTGTTTGTTGGATTTTGACGGTTCCATTTTGGGCTGATCTCCCAGGTTGAATTTGTGATCCTCAGGTTTAGCTTTAGCAATCGATGGTGTTGATTGTATAGATGGTTGTTGCAGTTGTGATCGTTGTTGCTGCTGCTTCTGCAAATGTTGTTGTTGTTGTTGCAACTGCTGTTGCTTTAGTTGCAGCTGTAGTTGTTGCTGCTGCTGTTGTTGTTGTTGCTGCAATTGCTGTTGCTGTTGTTGCTGCGGCAGCTGTAGTTGTTGTTGCTGCTGCTGTTGTTGTTGCTGCAACTGCTGTCGCTTTTGTTGCGGCGGCAGCTGTAGTTGTTGCTGCTGCCATTGTTGTCGTTGCTGCAACTGCTGTTGTTTTTTATGTTGCTGCTGTTGTTGCTGTAACTGCTGTTGTTGTTGCTGCGGTTTAGATGTCTCTACGATTGCCTCTGTTATTTGTACTGGTTGTTGCAGTAAACTATTTGCAGATGGTTGCTGATCATTGTTTGATAAAGCGGCTGTAGGATCATCTAAATGTAACATGGATGATTGAATACCAGCGCACTTGCTACAGTCCCAATCTAGATTTTCAACAGCTTGAGTTACACCAACACATTGGAAATGAAACCATTTCTGGCATGTGTCACATGAAACCATTTCATTTGTATCCTCTTCCTGGCATAAACCACAATTAAAATCTAATTGTGTGCCGTCTGCATTGTTTGGCGGTGTACGATGGGTAAGATTCCCTCTCTGAAATGGATCGTGATCGTCGACGTCATGCTCGGACAGGTCACTCATTTTAATTGATTTTCTTCTTCGATAATAATTTTGAAGATGGTTTCTTCTTTAATATTATTTTTCTTTAAAATTAAATAAATAATAAAGAAATTTGAAGAATGTTGCGAAGTAAATAAACTATTATTTTTCGGCAGCTTAATTCGAGAGAACTTTATTAAAAAAGAACTTCAAATTTCCTAAAATGAAATTTGCAATACAAATAAATTACTTTTGGCATTTACATAATAAGGAAATAAACTATTTTATAACCTTTACATATAGTAATATAAATTAGTAAATACAACTAAAATAGAATTAAATAAATATTTACTTTAGTGCTCCTTGTATTTTAAAATTATTAAAATATACAATTTAAATTTTAATTCACTTCACAGTTTTAAGATTTGTTTACTTTTTGATGTTGTTGGATGAATTTTCCGGTTAAAAAGAAATAATATTTCCAGTTTGTCAATAATGTCAACTTTTAGCGCTATATTTTTCTATAATTTTCAAACTAGTGACATCTACCATTGAGCGTATCAAGCATTTGATGTTGATCTCCTGTCATGATCTAGTTACAGCGGTTACAACATATTTGTTTAAGATTTTTTGACATTTGTTGACGTTTACAATTTATTGAATATTTTTGTTGTTAGTTTATATTAAATTTTTTGGTTGATTAAATTGATAAAAAGGCTTAATTTTTAAAATAATAAAATAATTTGATTAAATTTAATTAACCCGTGATGACCATCGATAACAGATATAAAATAAGCTTCAATTTAAAAAAAAAAAAAAGGCTATGCCATCTTTTTTTCAATTACACCATTTTTTTCTTATGTTACACCGTTAAAAATTATTTCAAAAAATTAACAGTGTACATTTTTAAAAACTTTGTTCTAATACCTATTCAACGACATATCATTTATGAAAATCGATTGAGTAGTTTTTCTACAATCGCTCGTCAAAATGCACTCACATCACAAAATAACAAAAATTTAGGGGCACCCTGTGAAGACCCCTGATCGAAAAAAAAAATTCTAAGAGAACTTGTATTTTTTATTTATCAAAGACTATCTATAAACAAAAAATAATCAAAATTAAAAGGAGTCAAGTCAAAACGTTGTTAAATCTTCGTGAAATTGCTCATATAATTTCCTGATAGCAAAGTTTTTTGTGTAATATACTTACAGACACATTGGAAAATTCACTTTCGTTCTGCTAAATATCATAATGGATACGCCGGCCGGATTTCTACAGGAATTATTTTTTTATTGTACATATATAAATAATATAGAACACATTAATTGCCTCTTCCAAACTATGCAATATGGATGCCAAAAATGTACATTTATTGCTGTACAAATAATAAATTTTCCATGCAAATAAATTTACAACTTTGAAACGTTTGAACAATCGAAAAACGATTGATGGAAAACAATGGAAAAATGGTTAATTTTGTTTTATTTAAAGCAGGCCAATAAAATTAAAAGCGCTACTAGCGGAAAACTTTTGAATAAAACCTTAACAAAAAATTAAATTTGGATTCGCCTTGTAAAATGTGTCTTTGCTTATATCAATTACATCCATCTATTAAAACTTTTATCATTTAACATCACTCACATGAAAAATTTGAACGTCAAATGAGTGAGGTTAGATTGTTCAGTTGCTGACGACGATGAGTAGTGTGTCAATGAATAAAATATACCGTAGAAAATTCCATACATATTAAAACTCGCCTTTCACCAACAACTTCTATGAAAAAACTATTAAATTGCATTAGTATTGTAGTTAAATCAAGTGTTACCTATCCTCAAATTTTGTTAAACAAAACATTTTATTCACGTCATATATCAACAGCATTAAATTTAAACACCGAAAAGAAATCAGGTTGGGGCTCGAAAAAATCTCATCGAAAAATTAAATTACAAATTCTTAATCTTAAAGAGATGGCAGATCCAAAAATTGAAGCTGTTTTAGCTCCTCTACGAGCTGTTGTAAAAGAACAGGTAAGTGATAATAATTTTAACATAAATTTATATCTGATGCAATCTCATTTTTTTTCCTAGGGTGATTTGATTCGACAATTAAAAACTGATGGAGCACCTGAGCTGGATATTAAAAAAGCGGTGGCAGAGTTGAAATTGCGAAAGAAAATATTAGAGGATAAAGAATTAGATTTAACACCACAGTCGGCCTCATTTGATCGTTCCAAAATGGAAGATTTATTGAAACGTCGATTCTTTTATGATCAAAGTTTTGCAATTTATGGTGGTATAACCGGTCAATATGATTTTGGACCAATGGGTTGTGCATTAAAATCAAATATGTTACATGCATGGAGACAATTTTTTGTTCTTGAAGAACAAATGTTGGAAGTTGATTGTTCAATTTTAACGCCTGAACCTGTGTTGAAGTATAATCTATTTAACGGAAAATGATTTGAAATTTTTGTTTTAAATTTGGTTTATATTATTAGAGCATCGGGACATGTGGATAGATTTGCTGATTTAATGACAAAGGATGTAAAAACTGGTGAATGCTTCAGATTGGATCATTTAATAAAAAATCATTTGGAAAAATTAGCGTCTGAAAAAACTGCAACGACGGAGTTTAAAAATGAATGTGCTGATATTATTGTAAAGGTAAATATATGCTTTTATTGCTTACTGTTAAAATATTTAAAAAACATTGCGAGATGAACCCGGTGTAGTGATCTCATTTAGCATAACGAAAAATATCAGTTTGACTGATGGTAGACCAGCTAACCAAGCGAAGGTAGAGAGAAAGCTAAAAGTAACTAGTCCAATCAACATCCCATTTGTTTTAAACAAACTGGCACTCAAGATGAGCTGTAACCCCAGTGAACAGAATTTGGGTGGTGATTATCACATGATCGAAATGAATGTGATACGCGGAGCAACTTGAAGATGAAATAGTGAACATAAATTACAAACACGTTAGAACAACTGATATGGAAGATTTGAATAAAATTGTGGTTTGCGCATGTGAAATCACCCAGCGCTAATTCGATTTGGAACCAGGGTTCTTCCGATCACCTTACAAACCAAAAATTTTAAAATCATAAACGTTACCGTGCAACAACCCTTCCCATCCTAAGTTATTTGTTTAACAGTTAATATTTGTTTAACGTTATAAACCAAAAATTGATTACACCTACCTAGGTAGCTTTCTCGGCTAACGTACTCTCGCACCATACGTATCCGTCTATACTCTAGGATTAACTCCAACGTTTTAATTTGTTTGTTTTTTGGGCTAAAGTGCGGTTAGTGTGGGAAAAAAAATTTTTTTCTTTTAAATTTTTTTTTTTTTTTTTCAAAAAATTTTAGTTGTTAAATAAAACTCTGGTACAACAGATTCACTGAATATTCCGTAAAACAATTAATCTCATTTTTAATAATAGAAAAGATATAACATAGCGTTTTTAGAGTAAACCACGCTAACTGCACTTCCCCCGTCAAGGGCTAATGTTGAGCGTCAGTCGCCGGACCCGCGGTGGAACTAAAGGTGGCAGCATGCGAAAGTCGACATAAAAAATTTTTGTCCGAGTATTTTCATACCGTTTCATTTATGAGATTATATTTCAGATCATTTTTAACAAGAAAATAATCGTCAGCTGTATTGAAAAGGGTGGGTTATACGTCAGTCACGTATATAAACCATTCTGAAAACTTGTAAATATAAACTCATTTTATACCTTATGAAATTCATATAGCTGAATTTTCATACTTTTTAAATAATAAAACAAACCGTCAGCTGTACTTTTAACCGGTGTAAGGTCGTCACTCAGAGTCATAACATGCTGTGCGCTGAGTGCATCTCAGCTCAGCATAGTCACTTTGGCAAATAATCTGATGATGTTTCCACTTATAGACATACAGCTGACGACGATTTGCATTTTTTTAATAATAAAATTACTTTTTATATCAATCGCACTCAAAATTACATTAATTTAATATACGGACGTTAGTGTATTATAACTTACATCTTTTTAATTAATTTTTCAAACTTTTTTTTAAAAAAAGAAATGTAATTCAGAATAATCAGATTTTCTATTTCATGAAGAAACTTTAAGAATACACAAAGAGTTTATCTTGGCTTCTACAGCAAATATAAATGTATTCATTCGTTTGCGGTTATGACTGTGAGTGCAATTGAGCAAGTAAATATTGAAATTATGTTTTTGGAATATTTCCAAAGTTCAATAACTTCTGTCATCGGCTTTAAAATAAAGAATTCGTCATAAATCATTACATCACACGATATTGGTGTGATATAATGATGTATGACCATTGGTTCAAAGATTTGCAACCACATTGATTTCTCCTTTGTGCAAATCACTCCATCCAGATGGCACAACGCCAATGAAACTGGTGTCATTAGGTAAGTCAGTACTACGTAAATATTTAATTTGTATTCGGACAACAATAATTGGTGTGTGAATAAATTACGCTGCATCCGTACTTCAACTAATTTACCTGAAATGGCAAATTTTTTTTTTGGATAATTATTTGCAAAAGTTAACTTTTGTTCTAGTAATTGGTTTTCCAAATCTTTTAGGAACGATCAGTACTAAATTCTGTGATAAACTCTTCGCGTAGTTTATTTCCTGTTTTTCCACATTAAGCAAAAATTCAGCTATATATTTTTGAACTGCCTGACCTGTCCTATATTAAATAAGAATTTTTTTTGTAGTTATCCGAAAAAGGATTATTTTATTATATGTGGGAAACCAAATTTTCTAGTTGAATGTATAGCTTTTTAATTCGATTGTTGTCCAGATCGGCTTTAACATCTTGGCATTTTTTTTAGCCTGCTTGTTCCATTACATGAATTATTATCATAGCTGTGCGGATAGAATTAAAAAAATTACTACTTTGGGGATTTATGTATATTTTGTCTAATTATTTGTATATTATATGTATATTTGTATATTGATATATCTTGTGGCATGGAAGAAATTGACTTTCTTCAATAAAACCAAAGGGTCATGAATGAAAAAGGAAATGGCACGAAAAAAATGTTTGGCTCAAAATGGATTCAAAAAACTCTAATTGGAGTCAAACGGTAACACTGAATGGTTTAAGGTATACTCCCTAGGGTAAATTTTATCTGCAAGCTACTATAGCACATAATAATACCTTGTTACTAGAGCATATAATAATATAATTTAAATCCGACACAAATATAGTTAGTATAAAAATGTACTAAATGTTGTTGTGATGTTGTGTTGTTGTTGTGATAATAAACAGTAGATGCATTAAGCGCACAGCATTTTATGACTCTGACTGACGGTTTTCTTTTTTATTGAAAAAGTATGAAAATTAGGCTGCATGCGTTACTTAAGGTATAAAAATCAATTTATATTTACAAGTTTTCAGAATGGTTCATATACATGACTGATGTATAGCCCACCCTCTTCAATACAGCTGACGATTGTTTTCTTGTTCAAAATGATCTGAAATATCATTTCATAAATTTTGAACCGCTATGAAAATACTCGGACGAAAATTTATTATGCATGCTGCCACTTCTAGATCCACCGCTACCGGAGTAGCTGACGTCAAGAAATCTTATGTAGTAGGGGGAAACTATAATTCTTGTGATTTTCAGTCGGTATGAAATGACTCTTTCAAATGAAGCGCTACCTCCCGTACTATTAGCTATGCTAACATTATCAAGGATATTTCTAAACTCCTTGGCAGTTTAGAAATATCCTTGATAATGTTAGCATAGCTAACGAAATTAATTGGAAAATAAAAACTCAAATAGATATTACAAAAGTGTGTTTTAAACTCAAAATTAAAATATGTTTTTACTAGTTTTTTTTCTAAAGAAATTATTTTTTAGTTTTTGCTTCCTTTTGAATCGTTGAATATTTGGCATCAATTTACTATTTGATCATCATTTACTTTTCAAAAATGAAGAAAATCCACTGGAAACTTTTGAATTTTAATTACGTCTCTTTGTAATTCTACTACTTATTATAGGAAATATTTTATGAACAATTTATCCGCACTCATTTTTCCTGTTTTGTTTTTATGAAAGAAAGCCGATGTATAAGTTCTAAAACATTAAAATCTTAAACAAATTCCGAAGTTCTCCTTGAATAAAATAAACGATAATTTTCAAAACTTTATTATTACAGTTAGACGGTATGACCAAAGCTGAGATGGGAGCGGTATTAACAAAATTCAATATGAAATCACCAACAACCGGAAGCGAACTAACCGAACCAATTGAATTTAATTTAATGTTCGCTACCCAAATTGGACCAACCGGTTTGGTCAAAGGGTTTTTACGTCCCGAAACAGCACAAGGAATTTTCGTAAATTTTAAACGTTTATTAGAATTTAATCAAGGAAAACTACCATTTGCTGCCGCACAAATTGGTAATTCATTTCGTAATGAAATTTCACCAAGATCCGGTTTGATTCGTGTACGAGAATTTACAATGGCAGAAATTGAACATTTTTGTGATCCAAACGATAAAGCTCATCCGAAATTTGAACAGATTCAGGTGAGAAAGGTTTTTGATTGAGAAATATGTTTCGTTAAAATTGTTATTATTTAGGATGTAAAAATGATGCTTTATTCTGCGTGCAACCAAATGGATGGTAAAAGTGCAGAATCAATTACCATTGGTGAAGCAGTTCGAGCGAAACTGGTGGCGAATGAAACACTTGGTTACTTTATGGCACGAATCCAACAATATCTGATCAAAGTTGGAATTCTTCCCGATCGTCTACGATTCCGTCAACATATGAACAATGAAATGGCTCATTATGCATGTGATTGTTGGGATGCTGAATGTTTGACATCATACGGATGGATTGAATGTGTCGGATGTGCTGATCGATCAGCATATGATTTGACACAACATGCAAATGCCACTGGTATTAAATTAGTTGCTGAAAAAATATTGCCTGAACCAAAAACTATTGAAGTTACCGAAGCTGTACCAAATAAACCGGTTATAGGTAAAGCTTTTAAAAAAGATGCAAAAACAATAACCGATATGCTTGCCAAATTAAGTTTATCTGATTTAACTGAATTGAACAAGTCGCTGGAAGGAAATGGGTAAGGAGATTTTTTGGTATTTGATACAGAAAGAAGTTAAATTAATTTTTTATTTTCAGTGAATACAAATTAAATCTTGGTTCAGATTCCGTTACATTAAACAAGGATATGGTTTCTGTTAAATCATCATCAAAAACGGTATATGTTGAAGAAATTGTACCAAGTGTAATTGAACCATCTTTTGGTATCGGTCGTATTATGTATGCGCTTCTAGAACAAAGCTTCAAAATGAGGGACGGTGATGAAGCAAGAAATTATTTCTCATTACCATCTATTGTTGCACCACTTAAGTGTTCCGTTTTACCTTTGAGTAACCATCCAGATTTTGTTCCGTTCATAAAAAAAATATGTAAGTCTAATTTTAAAATTATTTAACAAATTAATTTTCTATATTTTTGTTTACAGCTTCTGCCTTAACCAGTGTTGATGTATCCCATAAAGTTGATGACTCAAGTGGATCAATTGGAAGACGTTATGCTCGAACCGATGAAATTGCAATTCCTTATGGTATTACAATCGATTTCGATACGTTAAAAGAACCATATTCTGTAACATTGCGTGAACGCGATTCAATGAACCAAATTAGATTACCGGTTGCTGATATAGCGGAGGTTCTTCGAAGTTTGGCTTATAATAAAATAAGCTGGATAGATGTTGAAAGTAAATATCCCAAATTTGAGCAACAGTCAAAATAAAAACAGAATCTTGCATCGAGCTTTTTATCTACTTATATACCTTTTTTTTGTTTAATTAAATCGTAAGACAATAGTTCTTTTTGTTAAATCTGAAAATAAATTATTATAGCACTATGTATTAGCTGGTAAAAAAGCTTATACCACACTCGCAACCTAGATAATATTTCTAATACATGTTTTTTTACAATAGTAAATAATGATTTTTTTTAACAGAAACTAACATAAAAATATAACTTTTTATTCATTTAACTTTTTATTACAATCTTCCAACGAACCAATTAAATCGTCTAATTTATTTTTATTTAATTCAAAATGTTTTAATTGAACTTCTCTATGACTATCTCTGCAATTCATCATAATCGTAGCCAACTGCATACGTTGACATGACAAAGCGCTATTTCCAATAACCCATTTACAATTCCAGTCGAATGATTCCAATAGAGGTGCCTCTTCATAGATATTCATTTCTTTAATTAAATATTCATAAATTTCAATTTTTCTTGAATCGACAACTTCTAAAATTTTAGCCTGTTGCTTTTTAGTTAGATGTAAGAAATGTGATACTAATTCCGTTTCATTTATTTCACTTAAACAATATTTTTTGTATAAATTATTTATGAATTTAATGGTAAATTCAAAATCATCAGCGTTTGAGAAATTGAATTTTTGTAGAGAATCTTGTGATGAAAAATCAATGGTTTTCAATTTAATTAGATCGTCAATGGCGAGATGAAGAATCTGAAAATATGAAACAAAAATATTTATAGGGTTTTATTTATGGAGATAAGTTGGTTGGAATGAACTAAGTTTTGAATTCTGTGGCCACGACCCGGTGCTAACATGATCAGGAAATGGAATCCATGAAACAGCTTTAATCAATAAACTATTGACAGAGAAGAGTTGTCTGTTTAATTAAGATGTTTAATTACGGCAAAAAGGGAAGACCAAAAATAATTTGTATTTACAATTTTGGAAGACTGACCAACAATAATATGGAATGTAGGTACAGCAGGGTATCAAAATACCGAATGTTTTTCTTACAACCCAGTGATCGATTCAGTTGTGAATCCAGAGAATACGTATAGAAGCTTAATATAACATACTACGCTTTGTGTGCAATATACTATTATTATATATATTTTTTATTTCGCATGGTATAAGTTTTTGTTGATTAGTAGTATAGTTTATTATTCAATTAGGAGCTAAATTGCTACTTTTTGTGTTGAGTTTATAGTTTGGCGACCGACCTTTGGGAGGCCGACTATTACAGAAGAAATACAAAAAGTTACATTACCCGGTCCAATATTTCCAGAAAATATGTATGGTGTAGGCATAAAATAAGTTATAAGAGCAATAATGATCCTTTAAAAAATGTGTATAAAAGAAAAAACCACAAAACTAATACTAACTATACAAACAAAAACGAGGGAATACGAAATATTTTTTGCATGCTTTCTGTCTTTTATGATTGTCAACATGAAAATAAAAACGCAAATGTTTCACGTTTATTTGAAACGATAACTAGTAAAAAAATTTTAGTATCGATTTAGCAAAATTCCTACACCCATGAATTTTTTTCTTTTGTAATATTCGTAGATAAGGGGAGGGACAAAAAAAATTTTACAGTTTTGAAAATAGGTCGAAAACTGTGCTTTCGATAATTACAAATAAAACTTTTACACAACAAAAAAAAATCACCTTTCATTTCACATGCCATAATCAAAACTATTTTTTTTTTCAAAATTTCTACTTTAAATCCCTTCTAATGAACATTTGAAATTATAACAACCAAAAAAAAATTACAGTTTCGATTTAGCAAAATCTCTACACCCATGAATTTTTTTAAATTTTTTCTTTTGTAATGTTCGAAGTTAAGGGGAGGGGGACAAAAAAAACCACTCGTTTTTGGTAATAACTCAAAAACTAAGCAGTCGAAAATTCAATGAAAATTTTTTTTGAAATACTCATTTTTTTCGATTTTTCTAGACCAAACTCGATTCCTTAAAAAAAACTTTTGTTTTACTATCTCCTTATCTATGTCCATAAAATATAGATAAAAAAAAATATTTGAATTTTTTTTGTTATCAGGTGTGGGAAAACACATTTAATAACTGTAGAAAATTTCAAGTTGATATCACTTATAGTTTGTGAGTAAATTGATTATGTAGAAATTCGGACGGACACCGAAGTCTCACCAATAGGGTACCGTTTTTACTTTTTCAAAGTACGGAACCCTAAAAAAGAAAAATTAAAAATTTTTCTCTTCTTCTGCCTTGCATATTTTGTTTAAGAGATGAGAAAAAATACGATAATTATAATATGTATACAGTAGTAAAAAAAAATACTCGTATCCATTTTTCTTCAGATGATCACCTTGGCGTTAAAGGTTCCTGGAAAATCAGTTGTTTTAAAAATTTACAAAACTTTGTTGTCCTTGATCTAGATGAAAATGACCAAGCTCACATTTGAAAACTTTTGCGCACATAGATACAACATAAATCAAGTCCAGAGATCACAAACCAAGTCCAGAGATCACAAACCAAGTCCAGAGATTGCAACCCTGGGGCTGTTGAAACGAATATAAACGCAAACGGCCATGTTTTCATCATTTTTGAGTTTATGTTATTTAAACTTTAGATTTTAGATAAACTTTTCATTTATAACCTCAGAGACTTTCAGCTTTCTGACCTAAGAGGTTCCAATGGAATTAGGGTTATACTAACATGATACGACACTCACGCCATACAATTTCAACAACAAATCCCATAACATAAGAAATAAATAAATTTTCTTTTGTTTCTGTTTCAGTTTTTATTTTTTTTCGCAAAAATTTAAATAAAAAGAAAAACAAAGTGAGTCATTCATTATTGTTTTGAATTAAGGAATATTTTCTTTGAAAATTTGGAAAAATTGGAAATTATTTAGTTCCAATAATTATATATTGATTACAAGTTCACAAAAGTTTTTCTAAATTGATAGATATTTGTATTTTTTGAGGTGTAAAAGTTGTTTGATAAATTTTGATTATAAATTATGTGTGGTGGTATTGTAGTTGTGACGTAGTGATTACTTTAATTTGCTCTTTGGTGGAGTTAATAAGTTATTAAAAGTAGTTTTAAACAAATTAAATTAAACTGTTCCGAAATTGCATTGATAAAGTAGTTTCGGTTAATGTATTGAATTTGGTTTGATAATTTTTTTGAATTACAGTCAAACTTCCATTAATCGAACTTCTATTATTCGAATTTCTCTATAAATCGTATTTATATTTCGAATTCAAATTTTGAATTTCTTTATAAATCGTTTCTATATTTCGAAATTTCCCTAAATCGAACAAAAATTGATGGCATGTAGTGGTTCGAATTACAGAAGTTTCACTGTATTCTGTTTCTACTTAAATTTTTTATTTAAACTAATCTAACACATCTAATTCTGTTTGTACACAAAACTGTCAGACCCCGAAATCTACCTATTTCTAGTGGATATACCTGCCGCTTAGACTTTTTTTTGTTGTCTAGATTGATATGATTTATTTTTTCATCTTTTAAATGGACTTTAACCATATGTTTTTTATTGTCCTAGGTCGTTGACTTTAGATTATCAAATCACATAGTTTGATTTTATTTGGTCGTGCTTTTTATGTATTTTATTATAATGTTTTAATACATAAGTTCTAAATGATTTTGAAATATTTTTAGATACATATTTTTAATAATTTTTCAATATGGTAATATTAAAAAAAATGGGTTTAAAGTTGTTGCGGCAATATGTGTAATTGTTCAAATCACTAACCTGTGACATAAAAAGGGAGAGCACCATAGTTTTTGTCATTCGACTATTACCGATATATGCCAGTTTAAAATGCTTAGCACAAATAAAATAATTTTTTATGTGTAATTATGTGTATGCTGTAATTTATTTTATTTGCAGCACGGTACGATGCATGAAATATATTGATGTATAGCTATTTCATGATTCACTAAATAAATATAATTAATCATTTATTATCTATAAAATATGTGCTGACCGTATTATATTATTTATATGGTTTGAACTAGAACGATTTAACCATGAAATAGAAGCGGTTATTATGGCAACGGGTTCCTAAACTTCTTTGTATTTTTTTTAGAAATGAACTATTAAGTTTAATTCAATGAATTATTTGTGATATTACATCACTTCGATGGAATTTATCCAATGATGAATAATAAGACTGAATCTAACAAAATATGGTGTGCAATTTATGAAATTTTTTCGCTATCCACAAAATTGTCGATCGATCTAGTTTCGAATCGATATCGATAAGAACTTTTTATTACATTTTAAAAAAGTATATCATTCTCATTAGGGCTAGCCGACTAGATACACTACCAAAAAAATTTAACGCTATATAAACTCAAATTTGGTCTACTACTCTAGCGAAGTATAAGAAAACAAAAAACTTTCATAAACACTGTTTATCAGATTCAGGTTTAGTCAATTTGTTTCTCTAGTTGATCACTATTGTTATACTCTATCCGAGTTAGAATTGGATAACAAACTTGTATCGGCGAGAAGATGACCATCTTCACTTGTGTCTATCGACACACTATCTACAATTAATTCAATGAATTATTTGTGATATTACATGACTCCGATGGAATTTATCCCATCATGAATAATAAGCCCTGTACGCCTATTCCGGCATTTCCCTGGGAATTGGGAATTGAGAAAAAAGTGCAATAAATGAAATAAAGAAATATTTTCTAATACGAATTTGTTATTTCCCGCGACACGGAATACTAGTTATGAAAAAATTGCTATAATTTATTTCTCAATTCCTATTTCACGATTTACCGGAATAGGGCTACTGATGAGAATGATATACTTTCTTAAAGTGTAATAAAAAGTTCGAACCGATAAGCGAAACTAGATCGATCGACAATTTTGTGGATAGCAAAAAAATTTCATAAATTGCACATCATATTTTGTTAGATTCAGTCTAACTATTATGTTATTTCGTAGTAATTGCATTACGTATAATATGGCGTAGGCTTGCAGTGTGTTTGGTTTTACATATATTGTCATACATTGTTACCATATGTTCTGTGGTAGATTTAATATTTTGCTTTTCGTTCGTAAAAACGTTCCAAAATAGCATAAATATAGTTTTTCTTATAACTAATTTTCTTTTTAAAGTATGTTTGATATGTGTCTTAAATTAGTTTTTTTTTATTTAAACTAATCTGAAGCATCAGATTCTACTAGTACACAAAACTGTCTGGTCAAGAAATTACCTATTTTCTAGCTGATATATGTATATCTATAGCGACTATTTTATATGAAATTTTTTGTTTTTCATATTTTATTTAAGGTCTGTTTTGAGGTATGACTTTTAAACCGTTTAAATTTGATATAAAAAGATCGGATGATATTGATAAATAAATTAACATACAATTATAATTATTTAATTTTTTAAGTCAGCTAATTCGAGGACTAGGACTCCTGGGGACACCTTGCTAAAAAAGCGCGTTGAAGGTATACCTCCTGCGTAACGTGGAAATACTTAAATTCAGGTGATATTATAGCGGCAACAAAATGTGAAGTAAACACATTAAACGGCAACACTCATATCAACACTTAACAATCACATAATTATTTATAAACAAGGGGCTAAACCGCAGTCGAATCCACTTTACTTTTAATCATAACTTAACTGTAATAAAAATAAAAATTATAATGTCGGCAGTAAATAGAATTGTACCAAAAACAGAAGAAGGAGTAGTATGCATAGAGGTTTTTAGGCCAGTCTGGAGGACTGGACAACCCACTGAGGTCAGTGGCGGTGGTACCTAAGGTTTCTCTGCGGAAATAAAGGGTTTGGAACGGAAAGGGAAGACCTGTAATGAAGCGCTTTCTCACTGGCGAACCAATGAGAAGGACATAGCAGGAAGCGTACCTAGCGAGATTAATTTTCTTGCCCCAAGCTAGCTTCAGCCCATGGGAACGATAAAGAAACCCTGCTACTTCAGCACAAATACAGAAATGTACGCTAATCACGAAAATTTTCAGAAATTGAAAAAAATACAAGTGGAAAAATGGAGACTCTGGCGACCCCTGTTGCGAAAGACCCACGATCAAAACGTCCAACCTCCCACGTTCACTCACATACGCCCACACACACACACACACACACACACACACACACACATTCACACCCCTAAATTATAAGAATAATAAAAAAGAAAAAAAAATAAACACAAAAACATTCAAATCGACTCACCCATGGTTATATCCTCCTAGCCTCCAAAATCCTGTTTAGTTCAGCCCTCCATCAGCTCGCTGGTCACGTTTGAAATCTCTCGAAAATACTTCATGGTGTCCACTATTTTTTCGAGACAAAATTCCCTGACTTTCCATGACTTTCCAGACCAAAAATATGGAAATTCCATGACTTTTAAAATAAAATAAAACTAATAATTTTGTAAACAAAAACCTAAAATGTATAATTGTTTTGACATGAGTCGATGTTACATGACATGAGACATGTTTTAATTCCAACAGACACACAAAATATTTGAAATTCTGATAAATATCTAATTACATAAAAGACCTAGTTGTAGAACTACATATAGCTTTCCAGACCGATTATTTTAATAGTGTGGTCAAATTGTAGAACTCAATGCTTGCTCGATGCTTAATCTTTGTTTTTTTCCAGAAGAATTTTCCCCATCTGTTTCTCTAGTTGACATGGTATATTCGGCTATTCGAGAGTCTAAATAATGAATTGAGTGCTAAACATGTTTAACTAATTAATAATAATAAACCGATATACTAAAAACAACAGCATCCAAGTTCGATAAATGTTTCACTTTTCAAAAATAGAAATCAATCATCATTGTTTTATACTGACGTTGTAAACGTTTTTGCTCAAAAATTTACTGAAACCATTCAATTCGGGATTAATAAATTGGTTCCCTTTTCTATAGAAACTCCAACTAAAAATGTATTCGAAGGCGACCAAATTGGCTTTTAGAAGCTAACGTAGATTATTTTCCTTTTGAATATATAAGAAAATACTCGTTATATCTAAAAGCTAACAGTATGAATAAGCCGAAATTAATAGAGCGAAAGCAGCATAACTTCCCGGGTAGGAGCTGACAGTATTAAACAACGAACTAGGGTTGCACCGATAAGCAAACTTGCCGATTACCGATTAATCGGCTTTCTTTATCGGCCGATACCGATTAATCGGCTGCCGATTATTTGATGGAAAAGTGTTAAACAAATCTGCGCAAAATATTAGACTATTAATTAGAACCCGGGACTTTTCACAAGTTGGGACAGTTCCACCCAAATCGGGACGCCTTGCAACTTTAGTTTACATTTTGCAAATGTCGCTTTTATTTTTTTTAATGGCAAAAAGTTGAAAGCGCTTTCTTGCATTTTTCTGGTAAATATTTTCCATTCGTAGGTGAAACAATCTGCAGTCCTCAGCTTATTTTGTACCTAATATCTAGGTTGACTGTGGCACATTTTGTGGATTCATGTATTTGGGAACGACTTCGTTGTCATTATTTAAAAAACTTAGAGTTCGGAATGATAGAAAAATTAATAAGTTTAATATGAAAAATACAATGTCTCAAGTAAGAATTTTAGAATGGATAAAACCAACATTCATAACAGAGTTTGGAGAAGGGCCATTTGAAAGAGCTTTTAATTAAAGTAACATCGGCAGTTTTTGTTGTATAATTTTATACTATACAGTTAGTAAATTAATGTCAAAAAAGGGTCACATCATGTATATGTATATAGGTCATATCATGTATAGTATATAGATATGTACATGCATAGTATATAGGTCGTATATGTATATAGGTCATATTATGTATATGTATATATGTATATATATGCCTCAATAAAACAATTTGAACAAATTTACAGCTAGTCAAGGAGTTTGGTAAAATTTAGAAAGACCTATATGTCGATGGCAGTGATTGAAGTACTTTATTTAAAAACAGCATCATTTTAAATTAACTTTTTCAAAAGTTAGAACTGTCAAGTTATCAAAAAAATGCAGAAATACATAAACAGATTTGATTTTTTTAAACAGTCCTCAATCTTATACGTTTTTAAAAAGGTTTTCAACTATGGCTGACTATGGTGTGTTAGAATTAAGAATTTGTTGTGTTTAAAATGCAATAAACAATCAAAAACGCATATGTTGATAATCGGCTGATTTATCGGACAAAAAAACCGATACTGATTAAACAGCAAAATGGTCGATATGGCCGATTACCGATTAACCGGTGCAACCCTACTACAAGCCTTGGTTAGTTAACTTCGGTTTCAGTCTGGTCCAGTTGTAAATCCATAAACTGAACCAAGATTCAGTTTATTAGATGCCGCGTTATTTACCTGTCTATTGCATTGTAAACATGTGAAAGTCATATTATGTTTATCTTTATTTTTATGAATGTTGCTAAAGAGTAACATTCATAAAAATAAAGATAAACATAAAAGTGTGGAAAGAGGTTGGATGCCACAACTTCTTTCCACACATTTAACGGAGGTCTGGGAAAAAAATTCGTTTGGTAGAGCTGGTACAAGTCTAATTTGCCAGACCTGGCCCCAGGAAATCAGTCCAAACTTGGATCAAGCTTGGGCCGTTTGAAAATGTTAAGCCTGGCCCGAAACACAAAAGCTGTAGCGCGGGCTAAGCCCAAGTTTGATCTCTTACCTCATTCTTACCTGGGTTTCGAATACATCAATTTGAAAATTGTTTACAGTGCCGTTAATTCTTATTCTATTTGTACTACTTTTTGCTACTACTTTACTTGTACTAAATCTTTTGACCTTCCTATCATTAAATGCTTTTGTTCGGTTCGAAAAGCTTTGCTTCAAACACCACTATTCTGAAAATTTCTAAATAAATACCCCTAATTCAGTCTACAGGAGTTTATATGAAAGAATTTCATTTCAAAATTCAAACCCAAAATTGTCAAAAAAACTTTTAAAGGCGGGTTAAATATCAACAAATCTGGACAACATCCAACCTATTATTCCGAACAAATTTTCAAAAGAACTTGCACTTTAACTAAAATTTTCTACAGATTTTATAAATCTATAGTATTTTTTTCTTCGTGCTAGAAGAAGCTCAATATCAGTCGATCCACAAAAAAGGAACAAGATGTGATATTTCAAATCATAGATAGACCAACAGCCTATCCATAATATATGAGCACTATATTCATTCACATATATCAAACTTTTTGGTAGTCAACCATTTGATATCTGATAGCTAATGTGGTTTTTGAAACAAAGCATCAACAGCCGTACTACTGTACTTTGTATACCATTGTTGGAACTGCATACTTGAAAAAGATGGTGTACCTCTCCTACGTTAGTACGTTGATTTTTATTCTTTACACAAGGTTAGTGGATTAAGAATTTGAAGAATTTTTTGAGGGGTTTATTTGACCTTAAAAAGCTTGGCATCTTTAGTTACCTACATTTGGTTATGTGAAAAGTGAATGGTTGACCAGAGGAATTTGCTATGGTGGGACGAAATAATGTAGCAAGCTCGGGTAAGAGTGATTTGATCTCCTTAGAAAAATGATCACCCATAAAGTATATGAAGAATATTGCAAAATTTGCAACATTTACTAAGATGGCTTTTCTTTTGAGTCTAAATTAATTAAATCTAGTGCACGCTAGCCCTAATTTTGCCCCCACTCTATTTTTAATTTATATAAACGAACTGTTGTAAATCCACAGTAACCCGATAAATAGTTTTGCAGTTGGTAAAACTGCACAAATCATTGGTCACCCAATCTTCATATGATAAAATACATCGTCCCTGCAGAGATGCAGCACTAAAAGTAAACTAGTAGCTTAAAATTCCGATTGGGGTAATCAAAATTCGATCGAGTTTAATTCCAAAAACACAGCTATTTTTTCTATTTTGAAAACTGAGTTTCCCAACGATATTTCAATCAATATGTGTGGAGATTAAATACGTTAATGCCAAAGCATTCGTTTATTGGGAGTCAGCATTGATGAGACTTACTGACTGCGCAGATGACTTACTATGAAACGATCATTTAATAACAATAACAAAGAGCATGTGTAGAAAATTCTGCCTCCTCCGTAAAAGTTAAAAAATACTTCACCACACATTAATGACTTAATATTTATAAGTCCTGCATGCGTCTCTGTATGAAGTTATTGCTGTCAAGTTTGGGCGCTGCATCTGTTTCCATTATGGCTGTCTTGGAGTTTGTTCAAAGCATGTTATACGAATTGTGCGCGATCAAAATTTAACAGCAGATCTTGATGCTCTTAAACTTCGTCGCACTGCAAACGTCACGTTGCAAAAAATATTAATTTGAACCTTTACATAAAATTTTAGAGTATCGAAAAATTATTAAGAACTGAAATTCAAAATATAACATTAGATATATTGTATTATAAACTATGTCGCTTGCAAAAATATTTTAAATACGTATAAAAGAGACATAAGTAAAATATTAAGAATGCATGCAATATAATTTTTATTTTTATAAAAAGTTTTTGTTAAAATAAAATTTTTCCAGAAAATAACAAAAATTCCATGACTTTCCATGACTTTCCCTGACCAAAATAAAATCCCCTGACTTTCCATGACTTTCCAGAATTCCATACCTGGTGGACACCATGTACTTGTATACCACGAACGTTGATCAAAGTTGCACGTACAAACGTTGTACCAAAATGTTAGGTAGAAACGTTCAATAAACAATCGATGTATAACGTCGTTGTATCAAAATGATAAACAGAAACGTTATATAAACTTGCAATCGAGGTATAATTTCGTTGAATCAAAATGATGAGTAGAAACGTTATATAAACTTGCAATCGATGTATAATTTTGTTGAATCAAAATGCTAAGTAGAAACGTTATATAAACTTGCAATTGATGTATAATTTCGTTGAATCAAAATGATAAACAGCAACGTTATATAAATCTGGTAATCAGCAGCGTTGATCAATTTGTAAATGTTAAATAAAATGTTAGGTAGAAACGTAATCAAACAGGCAATCAGCAGCGTTGAACAATTTATAAATGTAAAATAAAACGTTACATGAAAACGTTAATTAAACTGGCAATCGGCAATGTTGAATAATTTATAAATGTAACATAAAACGTTAAATAGAAACGTTAATGAAACTGGCAATCGACAGCGTTGAATAATTTATAATTGTAAAATAAAACGTTAAATAGAAACGTTAATGAAACTGGCAATCGACAGCGTTGAATAATTTATAATTGTAAAATAAAACGTTAAATAGAAACGTTAATGAAACTGGCAATCGGCAGCGTTGAATAATTTATAAATGTAACATAAAACGTTAAATAGAAACGTTAATTATACTGGCAATCGGCCACGTTGAACAAATCCCGAACCAATAATTGTCATAAATAATCGTTGAATCAAAACCACACAGGCGTCGTAATACGGGTGATGTTGATGTACAAAAAGGGAAATTCGAGCGATGCGACGAAAATGTAATTCAGTTGACCAAAATTGTGGTCGGTCGATGAATAAATCAGGTGTAGAAATAACGAGTTATATTGTTTACACTTAATTGTAGTAGTTAGAAGTTGAAGGCAATTGGTATCATATATTGCGATTGACTCCAAAGGTGGATGAATGATCAGCCAAATAGATGTAATAATAGTAAGTCCCACCATACATACACATTACATCAAAGTTAACGTAACGCAGCAAATCGCAACTCCGACCAAGATCGACAACTTGTCACGGATGGCACGATCAAAATTTCCTCAGCGCACTTTAATACGGGCTTAAGAACATCGCCTATTCCACCGATATGATATTACTTCAAAGAAATTGGTTTTGATTGATATTGTTCTTTATTCTAAGTTACAAAGAAATATTGGTTATCAATTATACAGTACAGTAATCCCTCCGACTGCGCGGTAGTTCCGTTCCAGAAAAACAGCGCGCAATACAAAACCGCGCAATGTGAACCCTATTTTGTATGAAAATGGGGAGTTCGGTTCCAAATTTTGAAATGAATTCAAAAAAAAAATAATTTTAAGTTATAATTAAACAAAAATGAATATATACAGCCTGAAAAACATGTATTACTCCGACAACTATTAAAAAGAAAACACTTCATAAGTTAACAGATAAATTAACATAAAAAACATTTTAAAAAACAACTCAAATGTAAAAAAATAATATCAATAATATGAATTTGTTTAGAATATTCTACCCTTAGTGGCTTGAAATTGAATTTGTCTATATTGAATGTTCCAGCCATACAGTTAAAAATAAACTGAATTTCTAATGCAAATTGCTACATATATGGGTCATTCTTTTACAAACCGCACATTTTTGATTTGGCTGAAATTTTTTTTAGGGCTTTTATATAGGAAAATTCCCAAATTCCCATTTCCCAAGAAAAAAAGATATGCTCGAGAATTTTTTTTTTCGAAAATAAAGCGGTTCTAAATTTCGAGGATTTCGTGATTTTTTGCTGGAAGACTTATTTGCAGATTCATAACTTCGGTTCTGGTAACGATAGAAATTTTTTTCTGTTTTATTTTAAAGCTAAAAGATGAACTTTAAAAAAAATTGTTATTTACAAAAATTATTAACAAATTCCTATGTGTAAACAGTTTAGCAATAAGTCAGACACTTTCTCTCTGACACCTGCAATTCTGCTCTCTCGTGTACGAGTAGCATTAGAAATAAATTAATTTATCGAGCGTGGAAAGACAAAAAAATTCCATAAATTTTTGTTGTCCCGCGCTGGATAAATTAATTTATTTCTAACAGTAAAACTATTTTCTCCATTTTACGTAGAATATCAAATACTCTTTATTTTTGTAGGGCAATCACTAAAAATCGATTTTAACATTTTATTTGTTTATAACAATCGGAATTTGCTAATAATTTTTATTGAATATATTTTTTTATTAAAATTCCATCTCTTAACTTTAAAATAAAATAAAACAAAAGCTTCTATCATTAATAGAACCGCAGATATGAATTTTTAAGAATAAGCCGTCAGGCCAAAAATCACGGAATTCTCGAAATTTAGATCGCCTCTATTTTCCAAAAAAAAAAAATCCTCGAACACGTATATTTTTTTCAAAATCATACCCATAAAAAATTTTTTAAGCCAAATCCCAAATGCGTCGGTCAGATTTTGTTCAAATCTGTTCGATTTGTAAAAGAATGACCCATATGGCAAATGTACTTTTTTTTTCATTTTAATTGTACTAAATTCACCTACATATTCTAAAAAAAATTTTTAAACGTCGCGCAGTGTGAAATTTTAATCGCGCAGTTCGAAAATTAGTATTGAAAACTTATCTCGCGCAGTGGAAATCGCGCAGTTAAAACCCGCGCAGTCGGAGGGATTACTGTATAATATTATCACCGTCACCTTGACAATCGTTAAGTTACTTGTATTTAGCTAACTTTTCTCTACTTAATTTAATTAGTTATTTAAAAGTAGGTTCGAATTTTATTTATTATTAAAAATTCATTAAACATAAAAAAAAACTTTCGAATCATAACCAGAATTTGTGTAACTTAATTATGATTATAGGTTATGGTTTTTTTATAGAACTAACCGCCCTCCGGTATTACACCAAATGTACATTACTTCATATTTTCTAGATATAATGTTAATAAACATTTCACTAATTAAGTTCACGGTATTTTATGTTAATTAAAATATTCTAAGACAAAAACAGGAATACAACAAAAAAAAAAAACATGCCGGACTTCAGATTAATAAGTTAACACATATTTATATTTTTTTCTAGCTAACACAACTCATGAGGTACTTTAGGACTCGTACTCTGTTTCTGGTAAACCGAATCTCAATCCATTTTACTACCCGGATCATTAATAACAATTTTAGATGATAGTCTCGTTTTATGAATTAAATTTGTTTTAATTGGTTACCTGTATATCATGTACATAGATCGATCGTGGGCAAGACATCAATACATCAGCCACACGTAACGGATCTCTCCGGATTTCCAAATACGTACTTTCACTCGGATATGTTACTATAATTTTTCCTAATTATCACTGAATTCCTTTATCAAAATCACAAAACTGCATATATTAATTTCGGGCTTCATTTAAAACCAAGAACAGAACAAGATTTTTACGTTATTTATCATATATCTCACCGACAGTAAAACCGCACCCAAAACCAGATGTCAAAATAAAACCAACGAAATAATCGTGTGGAATGAAAATGATCGAATACCCGTCATAATAGGTTAATATTAATAGCGCGTTTACATGCGTAGTAACTTTCAGTTATATATTTTGTTTTTTATTTGTTTTAAATTAACTAGTACGGCACAAACATATAGAAATCTTTTCTTTCAACTTTAATTGATGGGACAAACATACATATATCTTTTTTTTTTATAAACTTTTCGAATTCAATTCCGGTAATAAACGAAACTTCATTAATTGAACTGTATAACTTATAAATTCAAACATTTCACTACTTAAGGTAATTAAAGAAAAAAAAAACGCAACGTGGTTTACAAGCGAGTCCACCAAAATTTTTGTTATTCACGAGACAAGTTTGAAAAAAGCAACAAGAGAAGGAAAAAATTACAGGGGCTCATTATATAGCAAAATCTTTTGGTCTCGAAACAACTCGAATACAGTGTTTTAGATGTGAGATAATTAATTTACATCAGATTTTCGATTGTTGGGAACTTTTTATAGTTACACAAAACCGTTTGCTATTTGATATTATTGCAAAAAAATAAGGTTGTGACACAAGATATTTCCGACACATCCATAACATTTATCGTTGAATTTAAAATTAATTAAATGCAAGTTCGATCAAGGTTATGATGTTTAGACATTTAAAAAAAACTACAATCTACTATATCAGTACAGTGAAGCTCAGTTCAATAACGGAATAATGGTTGGAAACAAAATATGATATTCATACAAAGATAAATCGGATATTTTAACAAAGCAAGATAGTAATTCTTTGTATGTTGACGATCGAAAAAAAATACGCACAGCTGTTATGAGGTTTGAAAATTTCGTTGTTTCATTACGGTTGGTGTTTAGAAAATTCAAAGTCAAGTAGTATAGTGAGAATAATCGAGTGGAAGCATAGCGCGCGTCAATTTTAGGGTGTTGTAAGATCAAAATTTTAATGTTTATATGGATGATAATTAAAGAAAATTATTAATTAATTCAAATTAACCAATATTATGTTATATTAATGAATAAATAAAATCAGGGTAATTAGTGCAATTTTCTTTCTCACATATGTTTGTCCAGCTATTGAAAATTTAGTTAGACCCCAAAAAAAAATAAGGAAACTATGGGTTAAGGGAACTATACGAAATATGACTATTGATGATGAATGGATGAGAAACTATTATGAGCGGTACAGATTAATACAAGAAATAACAACTAAGGAAGCTGCGACTATAATACACTATGTTCAGACATTAGTCCAGACTATCCATTACAGACCCCAACCATCGGAGAATAAAACAAAACAGACCAGAGTCCACGACGCCGTCGCATGCAGTGAAGAAACCCAGGAAAGCCATCCTTCAGGAGAAAAAACAACATCTCAGGCCAATCAGCAGCTATGCTGGAGCAATTAAGGAAACTAACATGGCTATTCCAGACGATGCTTAGCTGGGGACTGGGGTTAAACGAGGTGAGTCAACCAGCGATAGGATGTACTGTTCACAGAATCTGGTGTGGGCCGTGGGTTAGCCACTTCAAACCTGGTCACGTGGTGGTAGAGTGTAAGGTCGAGCAGACTGTAAAATTGCTCGTGTCTGTTTAACCTAAAGTGAAAGTCGATAAACATTCGCTTGTGACGAAAATGGGAGATTATATTACGATTCCTCAAAAAATTACTTCAAGGAGCGCTGTGCTGGCCAAACCAGGAAGACATCTCTCGCGCTGTCAAAACAGCAAAACGCCATTTTATTTGTCAAAGAGGCCATAGGCCAACCGCTGACTGAACTAACTGACGGCAAGGCAAACAAAGCCTTGTCGAGGGTAAGCCATACCCTTAACTACCGGTTTGGAAATTGTAGAAAAAACGGAAGAAAAGGGTGTTGGCGGCATCTTAAGGGAAGTACCTCCGATAACATCACCCATAGAGGTAACCGCAACCTTAACGACACCCAGTGAGCTGGAAAATATCGTGGGAGAGGTTGAGGATGCTGCTGTAGAACACCGCAGTAGCATCGAGGAAGTGGAAACTTGGGAGGAGGAGAGGTTATTTTTGTCTTTTACATTTTCTTACCAAGGACGTCATGGCCATATCAACTACTATCACACTCGAAGACATTCGTTCCCAGTTAGTGGGAGAATTAGCATACTGTGCAGGGGACAGGGTATTGATACCACCTACATAGGTACAGGTGCTGGTAGAATGGGGCATTAACAAGAAGTGAGTTTGTGTTTGAATATTTAATTAAAGAAAACCAAAGCGTGTTTAACGTTGGGAACACACACACTTTTGCACAAGACCAAGCCAGGAACTGTTAGATCTAATGGTAGGAAGGTTCGATGGTAGGACAGTTGATAAAGAACTGGTGAGTTTCAAATGAACCCTTCTTGCCGGATCATAAAATTATTCTGTTTGAACTGGATAGTACGAAAGAAGAACCACCCCCGATTCGGAGCTTCAGGAACACAAGGTGGGATCAATTTGAGGAGAACCTGAAGAGTCTACAGCTCGTAACGATTAGTTGGGACAGTTAAATACTATACCGCGCTGCAACAAGCAGTATCGGCCGTAAACGTAAAAGAACGGAGGGACGCGTTTTGATGGAGTAAGAAGTTGTCAAAATTAAGAACAGAAGTACGGAGGCTCTTTAATAGATCAAAACAATCTGGAAACTGGCAAGAATATACTAGAGTGCTTACCACCTACAATAAAGAAATCAAAAGGGGTAGCGTTAGAAACTTGTGAAAATTGATCTCGGTGGACAACAAAGAAGTTCATGTCTGTGTCTTTCTAAACATTGAAGGAGCATTTGATAACACCTCACATGGATCAGTCAAGATGACTCTAAATGAGAAAAAGCTTAACAGCACCACAAACGACTAGATGTGTGAGACTAATAACTAGAGCAGCAGAAACCACAACTGGTGATTGTAAAATCCGCTTTGGCACCACTAGGGCTTGTCAGCAAAGTGGAGTTTTATCATGCCCAATGTAGAGTTAACTGGTGGATGAAATTCTGACTATCTTAACTAACCAGGGCATTAAATGTCTTGGGTACGATCGCCAAAGATAAGTTCTAAAGGACACTTGTGGAATATCAATTCCACAGAGGGGACTAAATCTGGTAGACACTTGGTTCACATATGTGCGACTAAAACTCAATCTGACTAAATCTACGTTGGTCCCGTTCTTCAGCAACGAAAACTGATGAAAACCACTCACTGTCATAGTGACAGAATGCAGAGATTTCTTTGTCCGTACATCGTACAAATGGTATGCTTTACCCGAATCAATAGTCTCAAGTTTGAAAAAAGCGTTCAGGAAAATAAAAGCGCTCAGCTTAACGCTGGGAAAATTGGAAAAAGTGCAAACGCTGCCATGCAACTGCGTAATCGGGCAATGAGAACATGCCCTACCGCATCAACAGAAATGCTTTTAGAACTGGATCGACTCTACGTGCAGATAAAGAGCATAGTCAGGGAAACCATACTGAGATTTTGAGAGGAGAATCCCTTGTTTGAGTTTCCGAATGATAAAGCATTTCAACTTCGATAGAAAGTATACGTAGCAGTTGAGCAAAAAAAGTGGCATGGAGATCAACGTCTGAGTAATCAAATGTCAAACTGTCGCCAATACAGTTGGTTTTGGATTTCATTAAACTTACAGAAAGGTTTGTGGAATAGTTGTTATGAGACCAAGCTCGGACACGGCGCTATGGACCGTAGAGTCTGCGTGCCAGGACAAGTTTGCCTCATGCAACCTGTCCACCCCTTTATAATCTAATCTAATCAAATGGTACACGGATGGTTTATAAACCGAGGTAAGGATGATCGCAGGACCAAAAACCAAATACTTTGAGCCCATTACCCCCTACCCGTCTCTTCCAAGCAATCGAAAAATGCGCAAAGTTCAGCTTAGGGAGGAATTATCAGAACAAGAGAATTGCCATCCTGCCGGACAGCAGCACATACAAAATTGTTAGAGAAAGTGTGAGCAAGCTAAACAAGCTTAGCTATGGTAACAAGGGTCCTGGTCATGCGGGTATCACAGGTAATGAAGAACTCGACAAAATAGCAAGGCGCATTAACATCTTTTGTTAATAAAATGTATTGTGTAGTAGGCATTACAGTATATGTCACAACAAATAAAACCCACTTAAAACCAAGGTCCCACAACAACATGCGTTTAACAACTTGTTGTTGCACGCAAATCTTTTTTTATATTTTTTGTTAAGAAATGGATAACTAAACAATAAATCCCTTCACGTTAAAAATATGACATAGGCCAATATTTCATGATTAAAAGTTAAGTTAATCTATAAACAGTTCTCAAAGAACAAAAGATTCTCCCATTTTCTTCCATCTATCTCTGAACATAGCATTTCTTCTAAAATTGTTGTCGAATTCAAAAATTTCATCGATCCACTTCGTTCTTGGGCGGCCTTTTCGTCTTTGTTTGTTTGGTACCCATTTTTCAATTTTTTTGTTCATCTTCCATCTATTTCTCTCAACATATGTCCAGTGTAATTCCATTTTTGTTGTTTTGCAAATTTTATCACATCGATTATCTTTGTTATCTTTCTTAGCCTAATGTTGCTTATTTCGTCACTTCTCTTATTAAGAAAAATTCTCTCCATTTTTCTTTGTGTTGTTGCAAGCCTTTCTTTTTCGTTATTTGTTAGTCCCCAGCATTGAGATCCGTATGTTAGGATTGGTAGGATGCAGCATTCATCAATCTTCGTTTGTGGTATATTGGAATGTGTCCTTTAAAAAATCTTTTTAGTGACCGGAAGGACTTCCATGCGTTAGCTATTCTGGAGTCAATTTCTTTAACGCTGCTCTTATTGAATGATATTAATCTACCAAGGTATTTGTATTCTTCTACCGTTTCAATAATTTCGTCGTTTACTTTGAAGTCGGTCTCTTGTGTATTTGTCATTATCTTGGTTTTTGTAATATTGATCGTAAGCCCCGCTTTTTTTGATTCTTCTAGCAGTTGTAAGTTGTAACATTGAGTCTTCAAGTTTTTCCTTTGTTTGTGATATTATTACTACGTCATCTGCAAACCTCAATTCACTCAATAACTCATTGTTGATTTTTAAGCCTGAATTCCCTTTTATGTTGTTAAATATTTTTTGAATTACGCTGTTAAATTCATTTGGAGAAATATAACATCCTTGTTTAATACCACGATTGATCTTAAATTGTCTTCCTTCTTTATCCAATTTTAGACATGCTGTTGAATTTTCGTAAATCTTCTTGATTATTTTAATATGTTTGTCGTTTATTTCTTGTTCCTTAAGCGTTTGCCACAAAAACGTATGTTCAACTGTGTCAAATGCTTTGTTGAAATCAATAAAGCCAAGAAAAATTGGAACATCGTATTCGTAGCATTTTTCTGTTATTTGTTGAAGTGTGAACATGTGATCTATTGTAGAGAAACCATTTCTAAATCCTGCTTGACTTATCGTTTGATGTTTTTCTAAGGTTGACGATATACGGTTGAGTATTATTTTTGCGAATAGTTTATACATTTGTGAAGTCTTGGTTATTGGTCGGTAATTTTTTATATCTGATTTATCCCCTTTCTTGAAGATTAGAGATATTGTTGATTTGAACCATTCAGATGGTATCCTCGTTTTCCAGTATGTCATTGAAGATTACTTGTATTTGATAGATTGCATCTTTGCTTATTTTTAAAAGTTCTGCTGAGATTTCATCGTCACCTATCGATTAACTGTTGACGACTTATCGAGGATAGGCATAAGTTTTTCTTTTTCTTCATTCGAAATTTGACTTGAGTGTAGTTCTTCGTAAAATGTGGTTGCAATTACACAAGTACACAAAACTGTCTGGTCAAGAAATTACCTATTTTCTAGCTGGTATATGTATATCTATAGCGACTATTTTATATGAAATTTTTTGTTTTTCATATTTTATTTAAGGTCTGTTTTGAGGTATGACTTTTATTACTTCAAGGAGCGCTGTGCTGGCCAAACCAGGAAGACATCTCTCGCGCTGCCAAAACAGCAAAACGCCATTTTATTTGTCAAAGAGGCCACAGGCCAACCGCTGACTGTACTAATTGACGGCAAGGCAAACAAAGCCTTGTCGAGGGTAAGCCATACCCTTAACTACCGGTTTGGCAATTGTAGAAAAAACGGAAGAAAAGGGTGTTGGCGGCATCTTAAGGGAAGTACCTCCGATAACATCACCCATAGAGGTAACCGCAACCTTAACGACACCCAGTGAGCTGGAAAATATCGTTGTGGGAGAGGTTGAGGATGCTGCTGTAGAACACCGCAGTAGCATCGAGGAAGTGGAAACTTGGGAGGAGAGGTTGTTCATGGATGAAGGGCGGATACGCGCTTCCCTACAACATTTAATGGACGCGACAACAAAAACAGGGTGAAGGTCCTCGCAAACAATGAGGCAAAGGTAATATGGGATAATAATGCAAACTCACGTAGAGCATCCATTAATTATTTTTGTCTTTTACATTTTCTTACCAAGGACGTCATGGCCATATCAACTACCATTACAGTCGAAGACATTCGTTCCCAGTTAGTGGGAGAATTAGCATAATGTGCAGGGGACAGGGTAATGATACCGCCTACATAGGTACAGGTGCTGGTAGAATGGTGCATTAACACGAAGTGAGTTTGTGTTTGAATATTTAATTAAAGAAAACCAAAGCGTGTTTAACGTTGGGAACACACCCACTTTTGCACAAGACCAAGCCAGGAACTGTTAGATCTAATGGTAGGAAGGTTCGATAGTGGGACAGTTGATAAAGAACTGGTGAGTTTCAAATGAACCCTCCTTGCCGGATCATAAAATTATTCTGTTTGAACTGGATAGTACGAAAGAAGAATTACCCCCGATTCAGAGCTTCAGGAACACAAGGTGGGATCAATTTGAGGAGAACCTGAAATGTCTACAGCTCGTAACGATTAGTTGGGACAGTTAAACACTATACCGCGCTGCAACAAGCAGTATCGGCCGTAAACGTAAAAGAACGGAGGGACGCGTTTTGATAGAGTAAGAAGTTGTCAAAATTAAGAACAGAAGTACGCAGGATCTTTAATAGATCAAAACAATCTGGAAACTGGCAAGAATATACTAGAGTGCTTACCACCTACAATAAAGAAATCAAAAGGGGTAGCGTACCACAAACGACTTGATGTGTGAGACTAATAACTAGAGCAGCAGAAACCACGACTGGTGATTGTAAAATCCGCTTTGGCACCACTAGGGTTTGTCCGCAAGGTGGAGTTTTATCATGCCCAATGTAGAGTTAAGTGGTGGATGAAATTCTGACTATCTCAACTAACCAGGACATTAAATGTCTTGGGTACGATCGCCAAAGACATGTTCTAAAGGAGACTTGTGGAATATCAATTCCACAGAGGGGACTAAATCTGTTAAGCTCACCATTCATCATTCGGAGTCAGACGAGTCGACGTCTCCTAAATTTTAAAATAAAAAGAACAAAAAACATAATAATCGAAAATAGATAAATAATAGTGTTATAAGTGTTAATAAGTGTTAGTAAGTGTAGTAGCTAATAAGTAAATAAGTGTTATAGTGTTTGTGTTAATGTTTATGAAAAATAAAAGTGTTGAAGAACGGACGCGTACAATTATATAATTGGTGAGATTGTTCTTTATTAAAAAATTATTTGGTATTTTGTGTTCACTATTACCAAGAGGTAGGCAGGTAAAATTTTACCTTTTATTACTTTGATGTAATAAATTTATTTATTATTTTAAAGCATTTGTCTTGGTAATAGAAACCCAAAAATTTTGTTTTAGTTGTTATTGATTTTTTTGGATTGCCTGGGTTTTTTTTTTATTTGAAGTTTTGTGACATGATCTAGCTCCTCCCACCTCGGACTTATTTTGGGAGTTGGAAAGTGTCAGTTGGTTGATTGTGAAATGTTTTTTTTTGACAAAAGTTAGGAATTTCGAATTTAACCCTTTATTTGTGCTCGTCAATTTTGTTAGTGTATTTTGTGTCCCTATTTTTTTTTGCTTTTCTCTTATCGTGCTACTGTTGCATGAAATCTGCTACCGTGTTTTTGTGACGGAAATGCCCAGTTTCTTTTGTACTGTTTAGTGTTGAAATTTAGGCCTGGCCGAATTTCAGTAGCTATGCCTGCAATGTCAAAGGGTAAGTCTTTGTCTCAACAAAATGGCCGCAGAGTGAACCAACAGCTTAGCATTGACTTCACCAACATAAGAGGTCTCAATTCGAATCTAAACGAGGTTCATCACTACATCGAAAAAAATAAACCTGACATATTGTTTCTTACCGAAACAATTGTTAGTGGCAAAGCATCGAAGTTGGATCCCGACAAATACCGGATACCTAGTTACGAATTGGAACATTCTTTTTATAACAAGCATGGTGTCTGTGTATTTGTTCGAGATTCACTTTCATGTATGAGAATTAAGGCCTACGAGTTGAACTCTAAGCACCATAATTCTATAGCACTGAAGATCTCAGGTGTTGATGAAACTATGTTTATAATAGGATTATATAGATCCCCAAATTCTCCCCCAGGATGTCCCTTTTTCGATCAAATATCGGCTAATCTAGACAAGATTACCACGGACTACCCCAAAGCAAGACTGGCCATTCTTGGAGACTTTAATATTCATAATAAAGAATGGCTTAAGTATTCATCGCGCACTGACGACGTAGGAAGACAAGCCGAACTGATTCTCGCAGATTATCACGGTTTGACGCAAATGATAGAGTGTCCCACTAGAATCGCAGACAATTCACATCATTACAATAATTTGCTGGATCTGTTTTTGACAAACGAACCAAATACTACGAAGACAAAAGTTGAACAACCCCTCGGAACATCAGACCATTTACTAATATCAGCAATAGTGCAATTTACATCACCGACACAAATTAAAGCAAATCCTCGCCGGGTTTGGAACTATAAACGCGCTGACTGGGAGGGACTGAGAAACTTTTATGACGAAACACCTTGGAAAACTATTTGTTGTGTTGATCAAGATCCTAGCACATCGGTAATAAGAATTTCTGAAATCATAAAAGAAGGAATGCGGCGGTTTATTCCAAATCGATTAATCACTCCTAAAACTGAGCCTTGGTTCACACGGGATGTTGATGAGGCAGTGAGGAATAAACGCAAAGCATTTAAGACGCATAACGCTAATAAAACACCTGAAACCCATAGCGCCTATAAGAAAGCCAGAAATATTAGTAAATTCAAAATAGACTTGGACAAAGACGCGTTTATCCAGAAGAAAGCAAAGAAATTCGCCGAGCACCCATCTGGCTCACGTAGTTTCTTTCAGGCAGTTAAATCAGTCCAGAGCAATTTTACTCGATCCTCTATTCCAACCTTAGTTCTGAATTACATTCCCGTGAGCGACTCGAAAGAGAAAGCGGATCTATTGGGTCGTATTTTCGCAGAAAACTCAAACATAGTTGAACCCCCCCATTCTCCTACACTCATTCCCCCAGTTGTAACGAAAATGAAACCAATTATTTTTCGTTGCAATATTGTACGGAAAATGCTTCTTTCTATCAATATCAACAAATCTGCTGGCCCAGACGGTATTCCACCCCTCATTCTTAAAAACTTTGCTAGGCAACTAGCTCCAATTTTAACAAAAATTTTCTATTTATCTTATAAAACCGGAATATTTCCCGATTCTTGGAAGCTGGCCAGCGTTCAACCCATATCAAAGAAAGGCAGTAAGATAGACCCTAACAATTATAGACCAATTGCAATTCTGTCGGTTTTAGCTAAAATATTTGAAAAATATGTTAACTACAATTTGATAGATTATTTGGAAATGTCGCAAATTATTGATGATAAGCAGTATGGTTTTCGTAGAAGTCATGCAACAGGTGATCTGTTAGCCTACGTATCCCATCTCTGGAACAAATCGCTGGAAAACCACGGTGAAACATTCAGTATTTCACTTGACATTTCTAAAGCATTTGATAAAGTGTGGCATAAAAATCTTATAGCTAAATTAAAATCTTATGGCATAGACCATCTTACTGTCTCATGGATTCATAGTTTTCTTACAGGTCGCCAATTTCATGTTAATTTAGATGGTATCACATCCAATATTTTCACAACCAATGCTGGGGTTCCCCAAGGTTCGGCACTCTCACCAACCTTGTTTCTTCTATACATTAATGACTTACTTATTTCCACAGTGCACCCAATCCATAGTTTTGCTGATGACAGCACATTACATGCATCACATGCATCTCCTAAATTTCGATCTCATACTGCAGTTACCACTGATAGAGAGTTGCTAATTGATTCCATCAACAAAGATCTGGAGCGTATAATGGAATGGGGTGATCGTAATCTCGTTTCATTTAATCCAACCAAAACCAAATTATGCCGTCTTTCACGAATGGAGCGACATAAAAATTTTCCTATTAAAATAAACCAAGAGGAA
This sequence comes from Diogma glabrata, assembly GCA_963693315.1. Taxonomy (NCBI): domain Eukaryota; kingdom Metazoa; phylum Arthropoda; class Insecta; order Diptera; family Cylindrotomidae; genus Diogma; species Diogma glabrata. Next base: position 44,330,036 of record OY856186.1, read on the forward strand.
TTGCGTGAGGTTGAATCAGTTAGACTTCTTGGAGTGGATATTCAAAATAACCTGAAATGGAATAAACATGTGTTCAACCTCGCTAAATCTGCAATGCAAAAATTAGGATTCTTGAGTCGATGTAAAAAGTATTTCAATCCCGAGCAAATTTTGCTAATTTTCAAGTCCTTTATTCGTCCATGTATGGAGTACTGCTGTCATGTTTGGGGAGGTGCTTGTCAGTCAACAATAAATTGTTTAGACTCTGTACAGAGAAAAGCAATACGGTTGATTGGTAATACCGAACTAACGGACCGGCTTGATTCACTCCAGCACAGAAGAAATGTGGCTGAATTGTCAATATACTATAAATATAACTTTAGCGAATTCTCCTCTAAGGAAATTCAAAATATTCTTCCATCGTGTGCGCAGTATAATCGACAAACAAGAGCTGCCGAGTTATCCCATCCATTTGTTGTACAAATACCTCGTTGTAGAACTGTGTCCTTCCAAAACGACTATTTCAATAGAGTGGCCAAATTATGGAACTCATTGCCCTCCTCTGTATTTCCCGATGAATTTTCTCCTCAGGCATTTAAAGAAAATGTCCATTATCATTTAAAAAAATTAGTATAGTTATCCCTATATCCCCATTCCTTCCATTCCTTTATAGTTGACATGGTATCTTCGGATATTCAAAGAGTCTAAATAATGAATATTTCATATTTAGTGTGCTAAACATGTCTAACTAATTAATAAAAAAAAAAAAAAAAAAAAAAAAAAAAAGCACTTGGTGCACATATGTGCGACTACAACTCAATCTGACTAAATCTACGTTGGTCCCGTTCTTCAGCCAAGAAATCTGATGAAAACCACTCACTGTCATAGTGACAGAATGCAGAGATTTCTTTGTCCGTACATCGTACAAATGGTATGCTTTACCCGAATCAATAGTCTAAAGTTTGAAAAAAGCGTTCAGGAAAACAAAAGCGCTCAGCTTAACGCTGGGAAGACGAAATTGGAAAAAGTGCAAACGCTGCCATGCAACTGCGTACTCGGGCAATGAGAACATGCCCTACCGCATCAACAGAAATGCTTTTAGAACTGGATCGACTCTACGTGCAGATAAAGAGCATAGTCAGGGAAACCATGCTGAGATTTTGAGAGGAGAATCCCTTGTTTGAGTTTCCAATGAATGATAAAGCATTTCAATTTCGATAGAAAATATACGTAGCAGTTGAGCAAAAAAATTCTGCGTGCCAGGACAAGTTTGCCTCATGCAACCTGTCCAACCCTTTATAATCTAATCAAATGGTACACGGGTGGTTTTTAAACCGAGGTAGGGATGATCGCAGGACCAAAAACCAAATACTTTGAGCCCATTACCAACTACCCGTCTCTTCCAGGCAATCGAAAAATGCGCAAAGTTCAGCTTAGGGAGGAATTATCAGAACAAGAGAATTGCCATCCTGCCGGACAGCAGCACATACAAAATTGTTAGAGACAGCGTGAGCAAGCTAAACAAGCTTAGCTATGGTAACAAGGTAACAGTTTACCTGATACCTGGTCATGCGGGTATCACAGGTAATGAAGAACTCGACAAATTAGCAAGGCGCATTAACATCTTTTTTTTTAATAAAATGTATTGTGTATTAGGCATTACAGTATATGTCACAACACATAAAACCCACTTAAAACCAAGGTCCCACAACAACTTGCGTTTAACAACTTGTTGTTGCACGCAAATCTTTTTTTATATTTTTTGTTAAAGAATGGAATAAATCCCTTCACGTTAAAAATATGACATAGGCCAATATTTCATGATTAAAAGTTAAGTTAATCTATAAACAGTTCTCAAAGAACAAAAGATTCTCCCATTTTCTTCCATCTATCTCTGAACATAGCATTTCTTCTAAAATTGTTGTCGAATTCAAAAATTTCATCGATCCACTTCGTTCTTGGGCGGCCTTTTCGTCTTTGTTTGTTTGGTACCCGTTTTTCAATTTTTTGTCCATCTTCCATCTATTTCTCTCAACATATGTCCAGTGTAGTTCCATTTTTGTTGTTTTGCAAATTTTATCACATCGATTATCTTTATCTTTCTTAGCTTAATGTTGCTTATTTCGTCTCTTCTCTTATTAAGAAAACTTCTCTCTATTTTTCTTTGTGTTGTTGCAAGCCTTTAGTTTTCGTTATTTGTTAGTCCCCAGCATTGAGATCCGTATGTTAGGATTGGTAGGATGCAAGCATTCATCAATCTTCGTTTGTGGTATATTGGAATGTTTCATTTAAAAAATCTTTTTTAGTGACCGGAAGGACTTCCATGCGTTAGCTATTCTGGAGTCAATTTCTTTAACGCTGCTCTTATTGAATGATATTAATCTACCAAGGTATTTGTATTCTTCTACCGTTTCAATAATTTCGTCGTTTACTTTGAAGTCGGTCTCTTGTGTATTTGTCATTATCTTGGTTTTTGTAATATTGATCGTAAGCCCCGCTTTTTTTGATTCTTCTAGCAGTTGTAAGTTGTAACATTGAGTCTTCAAGTTTTTCCTTTGTTTGTGATATTATTACTACGTCATCTGCAAACCTCAATTCACTCAATAACTCATTGTTGATTTTTAAACCTGAATTCCCTTTTATGTTGTTAAATATTTTTTGAATTACGCTGTTAAATTCATTTGGAGAAATATAACATCCTTGTTTAATACCACGATTGATCTTAAATTGTCTTCCTTCTTTATCCAATTTTAGACATGCTGTTGAATTTTCGTAAATCTTCTTGATTATACTAATATGTTTGTCGTTTATTTCTTGTTCCTTAAGCGTTTGCCACAAAAACGTATGTTCAACTGTGTCAAATGTACAGATGTAAAGGTAATATTACCCATGGTAAAATTACCGGTAAAATTGGTAATATTACGTAATATTACTTAGGCTTGGTAAAATTGGTAAAATTGCAATAAAATTTTATTAACCTTTGTTTAATAAAAATCAAAGTTTGCTTATTTGGTGGAATTATAGAACAACAATAAGAATATTTATCACAACAAGATGCCTCTGAAAACCTAGATCTTAGTCCAAAATGCATATGAGGTATTGAACACTTTTTTAAACAGCTGTAGATTGAGGCCATCCAAGGTAATTGATTCCAGCAAATCATTTCATTTCAGATGATATGCAGTTCAGTTCAGCAGTATATCTTTGTGCAGTACCCACGGGCGAGCAATTGATACGAATGAAAGAGTAAATCTTATGCATTTCATCGATACACTGCGGTGAACTGTTTTTTAATTGCAGTACGCGGTGTGACAGATCGAGTGAATTAAAAACATTCTGTTGGAAAACCATAATGCTTCATTTGGCTCTATTGCAGTTGCAGTATAGACGGATTTCTATATAATTTCTTCGCTTTAAATGTTAGATTGAATAATTTTGTGAAGTTTGTAGATGTCTTTCAAATCTTGATTCTTATATAGTAAGTTAGAATATTTGGAAATAATTGGAAAGTAATTTGGTTCGCGTTGCAATTTTACTTTAAACAAAGCAGCAACAGCAGCAGATCGATGGAATTCTCAAACGGTTAGGAACACACAACGCAACGAAACATTATCAGCATTTTTCTGTTATTTGTTGAAGTGTGAATATGTGATCTATTGTAGAGAAACCATTTCTAAATCCTGCTTGACTTATCGTTTGATGTTTTTCTAAGGTTGACGATATACGGTTGAGTATTATTTTTGCGAATAGTTTATACATTTGTGAAGTCTTGGTTATTGGTCGGTAATTTTTTATATCTGATTTATCCCCTTTCTTGAAGATTAGAGATATTGTTGATTTGAACCATTCAGATGGTATTTCCTCGTTTTCCAGTATGTCATTGAAGGTTACTTGTATTTGATAGATTGCATCTTTGCTTATTTTTAAAAGTTCTGCTGAGATTTCATCGTCACCTATCGATTAACTGTTGACGACTTATCGAGGATAGGCATAAGTTTTTCTTTTTCTTCATTCGAAATTTGACTTGAGTGTAGTTCTTCGTAAAATGTGGTTGCAATTTCGAGAATCCATGATTGGATAGAGAAAATAGAAATTAAATAAGATGAAATGCAAATTTGTTTTAAAAATTTGCAGCAACAACACTAAAATGGGGTTTTGAAAATAATCCAACTAGTGGTATATTCCTTGATCATGTGACGTACTGTCTTTCGAAATTATTAAAGTCCAGACATAGTTATATGAAGGCTCGTTTCTTCGACCAAGCATTAGTGTTTGGTCGTCCCCGAGCTCTTATATGAACTAAGAAAATTCATTCACGAAAGGATGAGAAAAGTAATTATGACGGGATAGTCCAAAGTCTGGTATAACACCGCAGGCTTAAGGATCTTCAACGTGTTGATTGGATCGTTCAATCAAAAGAGATCAGTTATGTACTCCAGGCGGAATAAGAACCTGAGAATAGTTACAGGGGTTTGCACAAAAAACTAACTAAGAAAAAGTCTTAAGAACGTTCAGGTAGAGCCAAGAGACGAATGTAGATTGTCTATTGGAAGAAGAGACTCAAGTCCATCTTCTCAAAAATTTTGGAGCCTTGATCTACACGAGAAGATTGCTTCTGAGGGAGTATTATATTGGAGGATATGACCAGCATAAACGTAGATTCCATATCCTAAAGTTCCTAAAGGATGTGGGATTGGAGAAGGAGTTCTAACTGGGTATTCACCAGGGAGTAGAAGAGTGAGTATATAGATCATTTTAATAGGAGTACAACATATCACCACCAAATTTAATCTAATCTAAACTAAACTTATTTGCAACAAAATTTTAAATTGTTATAACAGTAAATAGCGATCACTGAATACATGACTCGAGTTGCGGATTATAATTCTCTATAGATCAACATCGACTATTCCGTATCACCAGATGCGTACTAGCGCAATTAAAAGCGAATATTAAACACTTGTAAGGAAACTTGATCCAACAAATTATTGAAAAATCCTCAGTATATGGACTACAACAAATTATTGAAACTACAACAAATTATTGAAAAATCCTCAGTATGTGAACTACACACACCGCATGCCGCAACAGTTACGCGTTCCTAAAGGCTTGAAACCACATACAAAAGAAACAGAATTCCATACAAATTTTACAGAAACAATTTTTTTCTATCAAATTTGTATGAAATTCTGTTTCTGTTGTATGTGAATACCCGGCTCTAACACTGTATACAAAATTCCACAACAGCAGCATAGAAAATAAACTACGTTCCAGTTTGTTTAATTGGCACAAGTTTGTAAATGCTTGACAAAAAACTACAACACTCCATCATTTGTTTATATTTCTCATATATAAAATCTCGCCATTGTTTATAAAAATTTAAGGAGTAAAATTCAATAATAAAATAAACATACCTCAATTAAGTGTTCTGAATTATTTAAAGTCAATATAGATTCCTGACTCATTTTATATCTAGAAAAATGGTTATAAAAATTAATTAGAATTAAATTAACTTTCTGAAAATAGAGCTTCGAATTTATTGATGGGAAAAACAAAATGTCAATTGTCAAACAAAACACAACCGATTTGAACCGGTAAAATATAGCAGTGAAGAGTATTGTAGTTTAGTTTATGAAAAATATACAGTCGTCAAATTGCAAGACGTAACAATGAACAATTTGTGACTCTCAATGTAATATTTATTGATTATGCTCAGTATTCTTCTCGAGCGAAGCTAAATTTTAACAAGGTCTCCACAAAAATACAGATAAAACTGAAGCTAAAAAATGTATGTAGACATTTGTGTAGAGATAAGTTTTGACTGTTGTCTGACATTTTAGCCATTAACCCATTTTCAGTCTTTTTTTCCTTTTAATTTGATCTACACGCTCAACCTCAAGAGCATCATTATTTATTTCGTTGTTGGTACTCTCGAAAACGTTTTCAAAATACGAATCATCTAAATATTCGGCTTCAAAATACATTTTGAAAACTAAAAGGATACTTTTTTTTACAAACGCACATTTGCTTTAAACACACAATTACTTTAAACGCACAATTACTAAATACAATAAAAATGTCAAAATTTAGCGTTCAAATTAATGTCTCGTGCATTTAATTTGCTGCGAAAACTGTGTAGACATTGTAGTAGAGCCATCTATATTACAATGCGCAAACTATTATTTTGAAATTATTTCCACGTCGAGCAGCATACTGTTCAGCGAACTCATTAGCAAAATTTTTTATTTTATTTTTTAAGAGCTAAATTTGACGTCAAATTTATATGAAATTTTTAGCTTCGCTCGAGCAGGATACTGAGCTTTATAAAAAACCCAATTTTGTTATTATTTTTTTTTTAGTTTCTGTAATTATTCTATAATTTGAGTAATAGAACAGATATGGAGTAAAGCATTACTCATTATTTATTTTCAAATACATCTCTGTAATAAAATTAACTTTTTATTATGCATCTTTTTCTCTCGTTGATTCACAAACGAGTCATCTCTTTCTAACTTTTGTCAGGTGTTAAAATAATCATAAACAAGAAGTGCCAAAACTTTACTATGGTCAACATGACTTTTGATAAATGTAAATATATTACATTAGTTATTTTTAATTAAAATTCAATTGAGATTTGAGGATTCATTCAGATATAGACCACCTCAACAATGTTAGTTCTTACTAAATTAGTTAAATTCTCTATTTCAAGTAAGTTAAATTAATTGAAATTTTCGTTTTTTAAAGCTAATCTTGTTATTGTGGTTAATTAGATCAATTAAAGATTTTGACACGAAGAACATTTTCAACACTTGAACTATCCAAAGATGAAATCGCGATACAAAATTTATGTCAAGATTTTTCAAAAAATGAACTTGAACCAGTCGCTAGGGAGTTAGATCGAAATGGAAAGTAAGTTAACCCACAATAAAAAAAATGTTTTAGACATTAAATAAAATAATATTTTAAGATTTCCACAATCACATATTGATAAAATTTCAAAATTGGGTTTAATGGGAATTTGTGCCGAACCGAAATATGGTGGTTCAGGTTTAACAACGTTAGCGTTATCGTTAGCAGTTGAAGAGTTGTCAAGAGGATGTGCTAGTACGGGGGCTTTAGTATCGATTCATAATTGTTTGTATGTTAATTTAGTTCAACGAAAGGGAAATGAAAAGCAAAAAGAAAAATTTCTGAAAACATATACACAGAAGAATATTGGAGTTTTTGCGTTAAGTGAATTAGGTATGAATATTTAATTATCACTACTTTTTTATCTATAAATTTCAAAGATAGAAATCTTTATGAGTAATGAGTTTATGTTATGACAGGTTTTGCTTGTAATGTTTCTGGTTTTTGTTTTTATGAATAAATATATATTTCTTCTGCATAATATTTTTAACCGAAAGGGTTCCTTATTTAACTAGTACGCTCTCTGTGTTTGATCTTATGATTCATGATTATTTTTAAATTATAAAAACAAATTTACTGCAATAGCCATTATAGTTTCCAGATTGTAAAAAGTATTCTCCTAGTTCGTCTAGAAAATCTACCGGTGAGACTATTTTACTTATTTAAATTCTATTAATTTTCTACAATCTTTAGTGTAAGTGATGCTGCAAATCGTTGCCGCTGTGACACAGGTTACGAACCGTAAATCGAACTTATATTTGGTACAAAAGTTCGTCTGATATTCTGAGATGTGAATGCATATCATGATTTATTGAATTGATTGCTGTAATTTTGGATTCCTCAACGAACCGGATTACAGATTGAATTTCAGAAATACGAAATCAAAAACGAGAACACTCAGAAAAGAGGTACCCTTAAGGTGGAGTTCTCTCTCCATCACTCTTCAACCTCTACCTGAACAATTTACCTACTCCACCAGAAGGTATAACTATCATATCGCATGCTGACGACTGTACGGTCCTTGCCACAGGAAGCAATCGGGAACAACTCACCGAAATGTTGAACAAATACCTTAACTCCCTCAATGAATAGTTTAGAAGCACAAAGCTGATATACTATCATCAAAAAAATGCACTACCACACTTTTCATCACTTGGGCGAAGGAAGTGACAGTTGACAACGTGCTCCTTCCTACAGTTGAAAATCCGACATTCCTGGGAGTGACATTTGACCCACTGCTAAGGTTCAATGCCAACGCACAACAGGTAAACACGAGGCTGAAAAACAGAAACAATTATAGAAAGCGCTAGCTGGAACTTCATGGGGCAAGGACAAGAACACAATTATCACAACTTACAAAGAAATAGGTAGATCCATTCTAAATTACGCAGCAACAATATGGACACCTCAATTTTCTGATACGCACTGGAAGAAGATGTAAACCTCACAAAACGCAGTTTTGAGAATCGCTACTTGATGCCACCTATGGCGCATAGAGACATGAAGAATGTAACCACTTACATGAAGAATGTAATATCTTGCACAATGATATGCTATCTAAACAATACATATGGTCCTGCCACAAAGAGCAACATTCATGCAATTAGAGTTTGTATTCCCGGCACAATTTGCTTGGCAAATCCCGGGATCCCGGAATTTGTGAAGCATATTTTCCCGGGAATACAAACTCTACAAGCAATGACATCCTGTTAATGGTGTCACCACCTAGAACCATTAGAAAAAATGCTAAGCTCTTTCAAACCGATGTTAGAGAAGCTCCAAAAACCAGAAGTATCGATGAGTTTACATACAGAGGTGGTTTAAATAGGCTTCATACTAAGGCGGTAGAATGAACAGTCAACAACTATGTTCACAATCGGGTTCTGAATGAAAAACCATTACAAGTCGCTGCAGAAGAAAACCAATTGCCTCGCAGCACTAGATGCATTCTGGCTCAACTATAATACGGTTGGTTGGTCACTAATATTAAATCACTACATGAACCGAATCGACCCCTAAATTATTGACAAGTATCCCGCATGTAAAGGCACTCACCATGATGTTGACCACTTATTTACATGTCCAGAGAATGCGACGGACCTGACGAAGAAGGATCTGCGGTATCACCCAAGGGCAGTAGCAGAGCTTCTGAATTTAGAAAAACAATCGAATGAGTAGCACTTTATCAACGTCGCTACAACAACAACCAAAACAAAAATAGGTCACAAATAACTCGTGCTCATTTCCAGATGTTTTTCTTGGCTGCATGTCACTAATATCAATTGCAGGATGGCGAACCGAACTTGCATTGGGATCAGATCATGTGCCGATCATAATCACCTTAACCGTCGACCAAATACAATCTCAAAAGAAAATCTACATCAGTTTTAACAAAACGGAGGGATGATTTTGCCAGATTTACTGATATTGAATTCAGTAAACAATTTTCACCACTAAAAACTTTTAGAGATACTTAAAATAAAGCTAGAGCACGCTACATCCTAGTCGATAAACTTTAAAATGTTAAACCAAATTCTTCACTCTCGGACCTTGATAAGCAGATGCACCCAGATTACCAGATTAGCAACGGGACACAAAAGAAATAAATGGAGAGAACTAGTATGTAGGTCATTAAAGATCACTTATCCTCTGCAAGTTGCAAACGACAGCATGACCTCCTTGAATGATATTCCAACTGAAAATCATAAAACATGCGCAACAAAATTTAACACACAGTTTAGAGAAAAGCTACGTTAAGTCGAGAAAAAACCAGATCAGTGTCAAGATATCTCAATAACCCGGCAATCTAAATACTGATGACTATAAAATAAAACGCTCGTGTCTTTGCCGTATACATGGTTTTCAACGCATACCCAAAACTTCAGTTAAAACATCTTTCGTTTTCGTGTAAAGTTACACTTTACAAAGCATTAATACGATCTGTACCAACCTCGAAAGTGAAAGTTGGACATACCATCAATTGTAGAATTCTATCAAAATTCGAGATGCATTTGATACGAACAATTTATGGTCCATGCAAAGTTGCTGGAAATTAGTAAATAATCCTACTAAATAATGAAATCAAATAACTCCTTAAAGGCTGCAATGAAATCAAATTCATTAAATCCAACCGGATTAAATGGTTTGGTCATGTAGAAAAGTTCCAATTAGACAGAATGATTAAAACGTTGATTAAAACGTTTCAGTAAGCAAATTTTACCAATTGACGCCCTCTCTGGGGAAAGAAAATTCAGAAAATTTTTTTAACAAAGCTAGATCTCGTTTCATTCCAGCCGGCAGAATACAAAATATTAAACTACACTTCCCACGAGAAGCTTGTGTACTCTCTTCCCAAAGGGATGATATCCGTAAGGCAGATCCAACCGATTCTAGAATTCCGAGCCTGAACAAGCAGATTAATAAACTGGTAATGGAACATAAACGTAACAAATGGAAAGATTTAGTGAGTAAGTCAAACTTTGGCACAAATAAAAGTCTGTGAAAGGTGATTAAGGGTTTAACATTTCCGCGTCAATCGCATAACAACTGCATGATCTCCTTCGATGATATCCCAACCGAAAACCATAGAAAATGCGCAACAAAATTCAACACGCAGTTTACAGAAAAGCAAAGTAAACATGAAAAAGAAACTAGGTCAGTATTAAGACATATGCGCCAACTTAATACTAAAAAACTGGAGGATATCATATTTTCCGAAGGAGATGTTGGAAACGCAATAAAAAAATCCAAACCATCTAAAGCTATTGGAGCTATTAGATGGCATCTCAGCCATTATGCTAAAACACATTGGACCCAAAGGATTGAACTTTCTCACTACCATACTCAACACATCTCTAAATACGCTCCAGATACCAAATATCTGGAAAACGGCTAGTATAAGTCCCATTTTGAAACCTGGCAAGCCTGAAGAAAAGGGAGAATCCTATAGACCGATCTCTATCCTTTCATCGGTCGCAAAATTGATAGAAGCACTACTACTACCTCTGTTAACAGAATCTTGCAAATTGGCGTCACATCAGCATGGTTTTAAGAAAGCACACAGTACAACCACCGCGCTTCATAGAATCCAAAACCCAATCAACGATAGTCTAAACCAAACACAACCCTGTGCTAGAACAATTTTAGTTGCTCTTGACCTGTCAAAAGCTTTCGACACAGTGTCACATGCTGCACTACTGAACGACATATTCAACACCAATCTGCCAGGTCTAATAAAGCGCTGGTTGTGCAATTATCTAAGAGGCCGCCAAACATACGTTGAGTTCCGTAACTCTAGATCTAAGATGAGAGTGCTCAGACAAAGAGTTGCACAAGGTGGAGTTCTCTCGCCTTCATTATTCAATCTTTAACTAAGTAGTTTACCTGCACCACCGGAAGGAATAACTATCACGTCATATGCATACGACTGCACGGTGCTTGCAACAGGAAACAACCTGGAACAACTCACCAATGTCCTAAACACCTACCTCAACACCTTGAATGAATGGTTTAAAACCAAAAAATTGAAATTGTCCACTGAAAAGTCCACTTCCACACTTTTCACCACATGGACGAAGTAGGTAAATACAACACTCAATATCTGCATTGACAACATACTAATTCCTACTGTGAAAAATCCAAAACTGCTGGGGGTAACATTCGATCCACTACTTAAATTCAACGCTCATGCTCAACAAGTAAATACAAAACTTAAAATCAGGAATAACGCACTAAACCTAGAAAATGGCGTGAGGACATCACTCAACACCTTCGTCGTATAGAATGTGAAGACTGGCATCAATTAGTGATGTAGCGAGATGAATGGAACGAGGAAGCTGCACGAATGATAAAATCCCTCGAAGGAATGTAAAACCCAGGGAGAACAGTCTAGTCCAGCAAGTTTGCTTTCTATTCTTCTTCAAATAATGGTCCACACACAATATGTCGCTGCTTAATATGCAAAAACTTAAGCAAACCTACGTATCAGTGAAATGCAACGGTTGCCATATGAATGTCATTTAAGGAAATGCTCTGAAATAGCACATCACACACCTTGGAACACAATCCAAATTGTGCCTAATTCCTTTAATATAGCCAACAACATCAATACACATACGAGTAGCAGTAAGAACGCGTTTAATAACGCATCATTCAATTGGCCCCCAATCTATCAAATATCATTAAATAAGTAAACGTCCAATCAAAAAGGGTATACATTTATCTCAGAAATTAACTAGGATGGCTTTCATGAACAACTTGAAGAAAAAAAACAATTCATATACGGACCAATAACTCTCTATGTCAAAAAAATATGCTCCTCTAAGCCAAATTAAAATAAAAAATTAGATAACGAAGATATAGGTGATAAGCGGAGAAAACTAGAGAAAATTAGCGTTACAACATAAACTGAAGTCTGAACGATATATAGACACCATTTTGTTTGTTTTCTATTCGACTGAGTCTCAACAGAAATGTAATACGACAGACCCGATAACCTTTTCCCCACTCTCTGTCCGTACTCTGCCAAAGCAAGCTCTTGATAATTTCAACACGTGAAACACACAACAAGTGAAAATAGCACAAACTTAATTTCCAACAATTTTAAAACTGTTTATTTAATTATTTAAAGCTGTTTATTGCGATCCCTCTCTATTTGTGACTTTAAAGTTTATTCTTTAAATAACAATTTGTTTTATTTCTTCTGCATACCTAATTGAATAGTGTTTATATACTTCTCCGCTGAAAGGGGAGTGCTGTGGCGAACACTCAAATTATCAGTTTTGATTTTAGGTTGTTCATTTATTTCCAATTCAATATGTTGGGTTTTGTTTATTTCAAAAGAAAATAGATAAATACTGAAAAGGTAAATAAAACCAAAACTAAAACTGCTATAATTGTAAATGATATAATTTATCTCGTATTCGCTTATCTTCTAACTTTTGCAAGACCACAATAATTATTAAATTTTTTTATCGACTCAGATTATTATTAAAACTAAAAAATCAAAAATATTGTTAGTTCTGATTGCAATGAAACTTGAAATATTATATAAAGGTTTTAAAACTGCCAATAATTCGAGTTCTAGAACTTCCGGTTTGTCACTACCACTTCTTTAAATATTTAGGTTCCCCTGCATACAGTTTTAAGTTGCAATTTTGCTTAATCTTCGTACATAATTTCTTGATCGAAATCAAAACGACAATCGTTCCCAACCGGTGCAATTTTTGAGGTTATGAAAAAGCATTGGAAGCATTTTTTTAAAATAATGCATTTTTTGCTTTCCTAGTAAGTTAAGGACTACATCGGTAGTGGGTGGCGCTATAAGGCTGGAGTGAAGTTCTACTATATTTTAAGTTTTTATCCCGATCACATATTTTTGTTTTCCAAAAACTCTACGGAATTGCCCTAAGTTTGTTTAATTTTCAATTTTGCTTAAGTACCATTTTCAGAACAGGGAATATTCGTTTTAAAAATGAACAAAAATTAATCCGTTACCTAAAGGGCACGAGAGTGAAGTCTCTCGTTCACAAGTCCCAAATTAAATCTCACCTGGTATTTAGCAACTTCTTTGGCCATTGTAAGTTGGTGTTTCGAGACAATTAATACAACCTTTGAACTCCACTGTCACTATATTATTGAAATTCTCAATTCTATTTGTGACATTAGATTTTTCTTCATTTTTAATAATTTCCATAGAATTCTGTCTAGTATGTTACTCTTGTATTTTATCTGAATGTTACTCCTGCCCATCTCTGAAGCATTTGTTTCCCGATATCCGATTTTACATTCTCCATTGCTTCTGTCCACAGCTAAGAAATTGACCCTTTATCCCTCCACGATTCAAGCCATTCTTCTTCGTTTAAATAAATGGGCGTTTATTGGCTCTCATCTTTTACTTGAAGGTGTCTCGCGTATTTTTGTAACATGTCAAGAGTATTTTAATGTATTAATATTTTTAAAGTAATTCGGTCGTTAACGGTCCTTCGAGCCTGGTGAGTGTTTATTCCATGATTTTATCTCCTTTTGTGTTTATACCTAAAATCACGAAAGTTATCTTAGTTTCACGATGAAATTCAAGGTTTCTGTTGGTACCTATACTCCATTTTTTTTTGATTAGTAAAATATGTTATGTAGTAGGAATTGTATTATTGAATTGAATTTGTGTATCACAACAACACATAAAACCCTTTACACACTGTTTATGGAACAAAGTTCATCCGCCAGCACCCCTAAGATATCACCTTGGCTAGTGACATCTCACTGCTATTGCCAGTAGTATGTGATGTCTCACGTTAACTCGTATGTCAATAACAGGGACTGTAGTACACCGGGTTGTCACACTTAGATAAAAAATAAAATTTACAAACCAACAAAATTTAATCCCTCCATTTATCTATGCTACACAATATCTAAGCAATTATATTTTAATATAAATTAAAAACAAATAATAAACTAAAAACCAATATTTTTTAACGTTTCAGTTGCTGGTTCAGATGTTAGTGCGATCTCAACAACCGCGACAAGAGATGGTGATCATTGGATATTAAATGGTGTTAAATCATGGGTTACTTCAGCATTCGAAGCAAAAGCAGGCATCATTTTTGCAACAATCGATAAATCGTTAAAACATAAAGGAATAACAGCATTCTTCATTTCATTCGACACACCGGGCATAACACTCGGCAACAGAGAAGATAAATTAGGCATACGTGCAACTTCAACGTCTGATATAATTTTAGAAAATGTTCGAGTCCATTCAGAGAATGTTGTAGGAGATTTGGGTGGTGGTTTTCGTATTGCAATGAAACAATTAGATCAAGCAAGAATTGGTATTGCATCACAAGCTGTTGGGATATCACAAGCTGCCCTAGATACAGCGATAAATTATGCAAGTGAACGAATATCATTCGGTGAACCGATTCTTAAAATGCAAGCGGTACAATTGAGAATCGCTGAAATGGCATTAAAAATTGAATTAGCTCGATCATTAACAAGAACTGCTGCGGTGTATTACGATACTTTACCAAATTCTACGAAATGGAGTTCATTCGCAAAACTAGCAGCTAGTGATTGTGCTAATTTCTGTACAAATAATTGTATTCAAATATTAGGTGGTATGGGTTTTATAAAAGATTTACCAGCTGAACGATATTATCGAGATGCAAAGATAACAGAAATTTATGGTGGGGTTACTGATATTCATAAATTAATTGTTGCTGGAAAAATTATTCAGGAATATGGGATTAAACTTTAATTTTTTTTAAAAAAACTTAAATGTGATTTTAAAAGAATAAAATAGGTGATAAGAGTATTAAAATAATATTATGCGAATTGTAACGGATGTTTGATAAAGTTTTATTTTTATATAATAAATAAATACAATACATATATTTTTATAAATGAAAATACAGTTAAAGTTTTTGAAAAATATTTAAGCTCAAGATAATATGGGAATTATGTAAATTCATTACAGTTTCTTACTCAACTTTATTGCTACGAATTTATCCGTGATTTGGGTATATATCTCAATTCAGTACATGTAAGTTCGTACCATTGGTGACAGTGGTGAAATAGTCTTTGAAATCATTTTAAAAGTTTGCTACGAGTTCTCGAGGTATACAAGGAACAACATAAAGAAATATTAACAATGGAAAGCAGAAGTTATGCCTTGCGAAGCTTTACGAGTTTGAAATTAATTCACGGATTCATGGGGGTACTGAAAAAATAAAACCAATCCGAAAAAACGTACAGTAAATAAAACGAAACTTAGTCGATAGCAAAGATAACTCAGCCCAACAGAGGGAATTGGTTACTTTGTCGTGCCTCCCCTTTCTATACAAACAAAAAATTCGTAAATTGTTAGGAAATATTATACTAATCCAGTATCCATACAATATTGATGTGATGGATGTAGAGTTGATAGATCTGATAAAAAACTAAAACCAGGAAATTCGATACAATCTTTTTTCAAAAACTATTAACACCAAGTCTTCGACCCAAGCCGCACGCTTTTTTCAAAAACAAAAATGTCATTTTTAATGAGATAAAAGATTATTATTTTTATAAGAAAAATATGAAATGCAAGTGGGTTGAAAAATCCAATAGCAGATACGATAAGTAGCGGATGAAAAAAAACTATGTTGATTCTGATTGGTACATTTCTAGTTCCTATTTTAAAATCATTTCTTTTCATTCTCTTCTTTATTGAATCACCAATTCATATAATTTTATGTACAGAATAACTCATGTTTTTGGCCGCTGCTGCTGTCGATTGGGACTCTAGTCCAGTCCAGTATATAATTACCATACAGAAAAGGTAATTAAAATTATGCCCGGGGTGAATAGACTTATGAGGGGGGTAATGCTACGACAGTGTAAAATTTTGAAAAAGTTACGGCTCGAAATTATTAACCATCATCAATATATGATACCTCAATATCGATGTTATCATTATATATTCGAACGTTCATTTACAAACTATTTCCCATTAATTCTTGTGAAATAAAACCTTTATGAAACTTCCATCGTTATCTAATCCATAACTTATCACTTTGTTTACATTTTTTGCGTCACATTCATAACGATTACAAATAACGATATTATCAAAAACTTTACTATAATCAAAAGTAACATTTTTTTCCAAACCATTCAGTACTTAGATAGATAACGTTAAAGAGGTTAATCGTGCAGATGCAATTTTTAACATAAGAATGCAAATTATTTTTCTCCTAACAAAATGTATCTTTTACACATAATCTTAATAATTATATCGATTATAAATTTTACAATTTCTGATGTTTGTGATTATTGTAAGTGTTCGAATTCATATCAAAATAAAAGTGGCGAAGAAATTTTAATAATTCATTGTGATGGTTTAACGGATAAAAAATTAACCGATGATTTAAATTTAAAAACAATCGAATGGCCAAATACGGATATGGATATAATTGTAAAGTTAACTGATTTTGAAATATTTTATTTGCCAGAGTAAGTTGATATTTAAAATATTTTAAATTAAATTTAATTAATTTTTTGTTGTTTAGAATAATTGGACCAACGAGCTTAATTGGAATTTATTTAGAAAATAATTCGATAAGAAATAGTGTGACGAATCCGTTCGCGCAATTAAAATATTTACAAGAAATATCATTAGCGAATAATCATTTAATTGAAATAAATAAAGGTAATATAATCGATATAGTCATTTTGTTTTCGAATAATTTCTATTTTGTAGACTATGCAAATAGATAGTGAAAATATATATAAAAACTGATAAGGGATTTATGATTTGATATTAAACATTATTACGTTTCGTTATCGTGTGATAAGAATGTTGTATCAATTTATTGTTTGTGTTATTAATTCAATTTATGTTGGTGTCAATATGAAACATTTATTTGCACAGTTAGCAGTGAACTAACGATTTTAAAATTGAAAGCATTGTAAGTCACAAAAATATCAGTTACTTTTAAACAACAAAAGAAACAAAACTAATTTTGATTAGTCAAAAATATGTAGTTTTCAGTTTACATCTATTTTTGTTGCTGTTTTGAGTGAAAAAAATCGACATTATCTCAGTACTTTTCGGCAATCATAAAACATTGTAAAAATTAAAAATAAAATTCAATTTGCCGGGCAGTGGCATATATTAGTCCCAACGATATCTGCAAACAAATTTATTTGTTTTGATAGATTATCAGGTTTATTCCACGCATTGGCCTATGTAGTTATAACTTATAAGACGAGGTTGCATTAAGTGGATGACAACTTTTATGGTTCACAAAAAACATTTTTTTTTCACAAAATTGTAGCATGATGCGTAATAGTGTTTGATCAATGCAAGTGACCGTTATCTTTTGGGTTGATTCCGAAGTTTTTGAACTTGTTCGCAAATATTTTCGAAATACACTCACATTAAGAAACTGTAAGAAATGAGAAGAAATCCAAAAGATAACATTTTGCTACTCCCCGTTTCCTGGTTAAACGAAAAAACTTGTATTAATAGCTTTGATGTTGGACTTGATGTGACGAATCACAGACGACGCGCTCTCGTATCGATTAGCCACACTATCGATTAGCCACACGTATCGATTAGCCAGGCATAAATGGACGATTAGCCAGGCATAAACTGAAGACAATGGATAATATCAAGTTTGAGCATAGCGTATAAAACGGTCAGCTGACCTGTCTTGTAATGGTGACTGTTAACATCGAAGAAACTCTTAGGAAAAATAATTAAACAACATCAACTTAAGTTTAAAAAAATATAGGCGCTTGAAATATTGATATGATCGTTAAGTAGTGTGAAACAATGGCGGTTTAGCTATTACTCCAAAATTGAAAAATCTGGATCTTTTAGTTTACTGGTTCACATGAAGGAGTCATTTGTTGAAATGTTGAATCTTTAAGGGGCGTAATAAATTTAGATTTATAGTTGAGAAAACGACAGTAAACGCAGCACTAAAAACATACGAACATTGTTGCGGTCCACTGAGCTACGCACCTTTAAAATCAAAGCAGGAGTCGGAGTGCAATATGGCTCAAGTTTTTCTTTATGGCGGGCAAGGATATATTATCACTTCCTGAAGATTGATAAGGCGTAAAATTTGACGATCACAATTTTTCTCTTTGTCTGCTGCTAGTGAAAAATGCTTCTTCAGCCGAGTTTTAGGCCTTGGCATGATCTATATTTTCAATTGAATTTAGGAAGGTTTTACTTAAGCACTTATTGGATCGGATAAATCTGATCAAAAGCAAAATATTAGTTTTGTTGCTCCAAAGTTTTAAGCAATCAGACTCTGAAAGGAATCTATATGGCCATTGGACATATTCCGCCATCGCTTTTGACCAGCTTAATAGTCTTGCTTGTTTGTCCTTAAATTTTGGCCATACGTTGAAGTTCATAAACCATTTCAAAATTACGCCATTGCAAAGAAACTAACAAATATCGACGATGGTCTGTTCCATGAAGTTTACGATTGTTCAACCGAAATGTCGAATTGCATTAAATCGTTTGGCGTCGAGGGTGATTCAACAAAAGCATTACGGCAAAAAAGTTACGAAAATTGGTTCAATTTAAAATACCAAGGATCAGGAGCTATACATTTTCGAAAATACACTCCAAGTAACGATTTTATTTACAACAAGAACACATTATCCTCATCAGAATGGGTTGCAGCCATCAAACTCAATTCAAATTACGCTAATCTGAATGGTGTGCCTGGTAATGTCTCTCTTTTTGCCCTCTGTCGCAAATTCAACTGAGACATTGAACCTATTGCTCATATAACCGGAAGTTGTCAGTCAAATACACAGCTAATCACCGCTCGGCATCACAAGATCAGACATCAGCTTGCAAATCTGTTGGAGGAAAAGGGACTAATATGTTTCATATAGAGAAATATGCGATTGACTCCGAAGGGCGGTCGAGATTCAGTGACATCGTGGCGTTCAATACAAAATTGAAGAAAGCATATATCATTGACCCCACAATCTGTTACGAAATCAATGATCCGGAACAAGATACAAAAATTGCCAACGAAAAATATTCAATATATGAAGGATGCGTCCCGTTTTATAAAGAAAAATACAAAAATATATACAACTTTAGTGACTGGACAGTTAGAGGATTATGGTTTGGAAGCAGAGGGACATTTGGTAATAGCGTTTTACAATTTTTCGAGCATTTTGGGCTAAACAAATCAAAATTAAAATAAATAACAACAGCAACCACATCTATAATTAATTTCAAACTAAAATTCTAAATTCAACATTTCGTTAGTAATAATATTTTCTTTTTGATCGATCGATATGCTGTGTAGTAAAGCAACCTAGTTAATTGGGCAGCACATTTATTGTTAAAATAAATTATTTTCTCTACACTCTAAATCTCTTCCTGCAGTTATTCAGGAGTTGAGCTTTTTTACCGAGGACTGAAATCGGCCTTCTTTTGTTGGTAACTTATTTGGAAAATACTTTTTGTGAGTTATGATAGGCAAAGCTAAGATACCATTAAGTGGATCGGATAATATTTCCATCCTGACTCTTGATTTCCTACTATTGTTTCTTACTATAGAGAAGTTGGTTCGTCGAAGTAGTTTTTTATAATTTTGTGTCGTGATTCATATTTCAGGTGTAGGTCTTTTGCAAATAACGATTGAGCTGTTTTTCTGTATATGTTTACTACATTTACAACTTGAATCTCGTCTTTTCCATGCGCAATAAATTACCAATTTTAAATTGGTAGTTGAGCTGTAAAGGCTGATTAATTAATGCTTGCACTGTTGTGCTTTAGAGCACGTCTTATACTCTTCATCGAACAGCATTTGATTTAGTAATCGAATTTCGTATAACACCAGTCTCTTAGCTAACACTAATTCTAACGTCTGACCTGCTTTGTTAGAATAGACATCAGAGGACGTAATAATTGAAGCTGGTGACATAAATTGAAACTGATAGGCTCCAAAGAGCAAAGAAAAATGTGGTGACTGTAGTATCTCTATTTTTATATCTTTATCACACACTATTCTTATAATTAAAAACAAGAAAGATATATTTAATATATTTATTTAAGTATTAATTCAGAACGCGATCACTTTAAGACTAGCCTAACATTTTTCATTTTATTATATATATTATTATTACGGTACTAATTGATGTCGATATTTCAGATATCGATATCGATATTGATTAGTACCTTTATTGTTATATCTAACAGTGACAATACAAAAGAAATAGTAGTATTAACGATAGTATTGCCATGATTGCAGTAAAGCAGTAAACGTACAAATTATTAGAGCATAATGTTGTCAAGATATCTCACAACAATTTTACTGAGAAACTGTTTAAATTTGAGTAAACAAATACCATTCTTCGAATATGCTACATCTTAGCTTGTTTTTATTGAACTTTGTATATTCAAATTATTTCAAATAATTTTTTCTCATAATACATATTTTTGAATACTTCTCAACCCGTAATAATTTCGATAGTATGGTTTCAATAATATTACGTTTTTAATTTAATTTAAAAACGAACAAACAATCAATAGATCTTGTGCTTTACTAACAAACAACAAACAAACTCAATGGAAAATAAACAATCAGATATATAACAAATAAATTTAAAATAATGCCATATTTGTGACGTGCTTTTATTAAAATAAAGTTAACATTATAGCAATGTCACTGAAAATGGGGTGTATGTGTTCATTAAATACATAAACTAGACTAAACAAAATGGCCCAACAAAAGGGGAAAAGCCGGAAAAAAAATTTTGAGTTTATATTTTTTTTTATATTTTTTTTAAAGAACATAATTGATACTGAAAAATGACATATCAACAAAATTTATTTAGACTTTCATATGGCGTGGTAGCTTGGTTGTTCACTAGAGAGCAAATATTAATTTAAAAATTAAATGGGTTGATTGTATTGAAACTCTAACTCCGGTAGCAGTGTAGCACTATAGAACTCGATGTGTTTTGATGAGTTTCAGTTCGAATTCCACACAAAACATATCAAGAAGTTTGTTCAAGAACATTATCTAATATGAAATAAAAAATAATTTCGAATAGCAAAAATCCACATTATTCCAAAAGTTATTTCACTTTAATCACCCACGAATATCCCCCGAAACAATATTACCAAATTATTAATTATTAATTTATACTAAGTTTACACCAGTATCTAATTTGGTACGAATCAAATTTGCTAGCTATTTTCACCATCATACTTTTTAAATTTGATACGGTGATGTAAACTCTTATTAATTAGGTATGACACATTAATTTTTAGCGCGTCCTTTTCATTGTTAATTTTTTGGTTAGGAAAAAATAATTTCCATATATATTTTTTATAAAAACTGAAAACATTTATTATATTAATGCTAAAATTTATTTTACTTTTAATTTCAGCAAAAAAAATCACATCAAACATAAATATATATTTATAAAATAAGTTGATTTATTTTTATTTTAAATGTCATACCTAATTTTACTGTTCACACCGTAAAAATAATACCTATTTGCTACGTACCTAATTTGATACGTAGCAAATCATCCTACCAAATATTTGCTACGTACTTTTTTGATAGCTGTTTACATCGACCATAGTCGACCTAATAAGTATAGTATGTACCTATTAGATCCTGGTGTAAACTTAGTATTAATTTATGACATAGTGCCTTATCTGACTTTGATCATAGATATTTATTTTTATAAATAAACCGACATTTTATATTTGCAAGTGTTGGAAGAAATACTCATCAATCATCATCAATGCAATTTACGTTAGTTTATTTAGTTTTATTTTTTTACACCAATTACAAAGCGTCGCATAGTGTCTGCTCTACGCAATCTACACTGTCATGACAGTTGAATGCAATGAAGTTGTTTCACATTCAACTCAATATTCAACTTCATTACACCCTCACACTTGTTTTAATCTAAAATTCAGCGTTTAATAAATTTATTTGTATTAAATTAATCTTAATTTTTATTTATCATATATTTGCTTTTTAAACATTTAACTTCTCAGGCCGGCGTATTGTCCTCTTCGGTCTACTAGGATTTATTATCATTCCTGTGTATTTATCTGACGCAAAACCAGCAAAATCTAAGTTCTCCTCACTAAAACTTCTCTCTGCGTCATACTCTATTCCTTCACAAATTTGGTGTGCTATCTCTTCATTATCTAGTCTTTCTATATCCCTTTTAACTGGAATACTCACCGCTTTGGAAAATTTACCTGGTTCTACTCTCTCTCTGGCTCCTATTTCATCATTCTCTTCTGTTACTATAGATCTATCTAACCTTAATTGGTCTAAATGTCTTCTAATTACTCTTCCACTACCTTTAAGAATCGCCCAATATGAATCGTCCCAATATGGAACCCAATTGTTCGGTTTGGATTGCTGTAATCTTTCGCTATCACTCTATCACCTTTATTGAATCTCCATTCCCTTTTGCCTTTAAAATTTTTTACCTGAGATTCCTGCGCCTTTTAATGTTTCGTTCGACTTCCGTATCTGCATTTTCATCGTTAATATTCTTCGGTCGAAGTAAATCTAATCTCGTCTTTACTTTTTCCCTCAACATCATTGATGCCGCAGATTTCTTGGTCGAACAATGTTCTGAAATCCTATAGCCTAACAAAAAATTTGCGATTATATCACTTACATCATTTCTTTTGTCTTCAAGTAAAGCTTTATTAAATGAATTTTTAAATACTTTTACGCCATTCTCTGCAGCTCCATTTGTCGCTGGATGGCCTGGAGGTGTTAATTTGTCAACACCATTTCTAGCTAAAAACTCAGAAAATTCTTTTGCCGTAAATTGAGTTCCGTTATCACTAACAAGTGTATCCACTAAACCAAACCTACTAAAACACTCTTTAAACTTTTCTAAACTGAACTATGTTGTAATAGCTTTGGTGGGGAATATTTCAACCCATTTACTAAATGCATCCATTATTATAAAAAATATATATTATTCTTAGGGCTTGCAAAATTTATATGAATCCTAGACGCTCTTTTAGGAACCTCCCATGGGATTAACATCGCTAAATTAGGTGCCGCGCTTTCGTTTAAACAAGGACGACATTCACTGGAAAATTTACGATGTCTTTTTCCAGTGACGGCCACCACACATATGACCTAGCAATCGTTTTGCTCTTTGTATTTCCCAAATGAGACCTATGTATCTCCTTCAAAATTAACTGCCTCATTTTTTATGGTATCACAACTTTTTATCCTCGCATCACAATTCCTTCTTCTACATATAGCTCCTGCTCTAGCTTTTGATACGGTTTATATACATCCTTTTAATTCCCTAATGTTCCCGGCCCCAATACACGGTTTTACCCTTACCAAAACTTCATCTGATTCAGTTTCTTTTTGTACCATTTTAAAATCAATAAAAGCATCCCCTTTTGTTGCCATAAATTTAACATACCCTTCCTCTTCCTCTCCACCTTCTGTCGAATCGACAGGAATTCTAAAAGTTAAATCTGCAATATTATCAGTTGTCTTAACATGCTCAATTGTATAACCAAAAGAACTTAAAAAATGGGCCCATCTCTGTATTCTGCTTGCTGAAATAACAGGAATAGATTTATTCGGATAAAATATTGATACTAACGGTTTATGATCGGTTCTTATATTAAACTTATTACCCACTCAATACTGATAAAATTTCTTCAAACCATAAATTATTGCTACCCCTTCTTTATCTATAACACTGTAATTATATTCTGACGAATTTAACGTACGAGAAACAAAGGCCACCGGTTTCTCAGTGTTACCTTTATTCTGCAACAGAACTGCAGATACACCTACATTTGAAGCATCACATGCTAATACTAACTCCGCTGAAGGATCAAAATGCGTAAGAGTTAATATCCCTGATAATTTCCTTCTTAACCAACGCAAATGATCGCTAGCACTCATCATTTCAATCAAATGTATTTCCCTTTCGTAAAAGCTGATACAATGGATTCATCAATGTAGCTAGATTTTCTATGAACTTTCCATAGTAATTTACTAGTCCACAAAAAGCCCGAACGTCTGTGACATTACTCGGTCCCTAGCATTTAATATCGCACCAATGCGTTCATTGGTCTTAGACAAACCTTTAGAACTAATTCTATAGCCCAAATAATTAACTTCGTCTTGGAAAAACAAAAATTTTTCCCTTTTCAATTTCAATCCGGCGCCTTGAAGTCTCCTTAACACTTCGTCCAACGTATCTAAATGGTCTCTATCATTCTTACCGGGCCACAAAATATCGTCCAAAAATATAACCACTCCCGAATCCCCGCAAGTAAACGCTCTAATTCACCTTGCAAAATCCCTGAACCTAGTTTAACTCCAAAAAGCACCCTATACATCAAATACATTCCCTTATTTGTTGATATCGCACAAAGGTTTTTAGAACCCTCATCCAGTTCGAATTGGTTGTACTCAAATCCAACTTTGAAAATTTCTGACCGCCATTCAATGTAGCAAAGACATCCTCTATACGCTGCAGCGGATGTTTCACTTCTTCTATAAACTTATTTACTGTGACATTGTAATCTCCACATAGTCTGATGGTCCCATCGGGTTTGATAATCGGAACTATAGGAGTACCTCATTCCACATTACACCACGGTGTTATTACGCCCACTTCTTCCATTAAATCAATCTCTTTCTCTATCTTATCTCTTAATTTAAACGGTACCGTTCTCGCTTTAAAAAATGCTGGTTTTGCTTCCGCTTATAAAAAGCATAAGCCAATATTGATTTGACGTTTATTAAACTTAACCAGGCCATCCGAGAACAAATCGTTATATCTCCCCACTATTTCCCGAATCAATTTATTCATTTCAAAAAAATCCACATTTTTTACCGTAAGATTCTGTTCTATATCTTCTATCAAACCAAATGTCCGTAAAAAATTCCTACCTAAAATCGGCGGCCCGCCATTTGATATAACCACTATTGACACTACTCTTTTTATTCCCCTGAGTTCTAAAACTGGATCAATAACCCCTACAATATCTAACTTATCTTTACCATAACCATGAAGAACCAGTTCTGTCTTACGCAACTCTACTTTACTCAATCTATTTCTATAAAATGACTCAGAAATTGCTGTAACTACGGCACCAGTACCTAATTCCATTAAATAAGATCCACCTTCTATTTTTACTGTCAATTTAATAGGACAATCCACCTGCCTGAGACTTTCCATATTACAAATTAAACAATTTAGCCTACCCCGGTCATCTTCTTCAGTAAGGAGATATTGGTGTTGCTTCTGCATATTATCCTTATCCGTAGAACTTTTCTTTGTTGCATCTATTGTTTCCTTCATCTGCTTCCTTATAGAAACAATCTGCCTAGTTGTGGCCAATTCTTCCGCACACAAAACATGCCGTAATCTTATTACGTGCTTGATCTCTTTCTCTTGCAAAACCTTTGTTAACATAACTAACCATAACTGAAGCCTGTGATTTTCAATCTGTATCTTCCTCATACTGTAAAGCTAACTCGTAAGCTTGATTAAGACTCAAGGTTTGTCTTTTTCACAAATCGTCTCAAAAGATTTGCCTTTCACTCCCATTTGTTTAATAAATTATCTTTCAGCGTACCTCCAAATTTACAATTTAAAGATAAGTTTTTGATTCTCACCATCGACATATTCGCCTTCATCCCTCACGTTGTAAAAAACTTCTTTCTTTCTTTGAAAACGACTGTAATCGTTGTAAAATGTTTTGTCATTTTCTTGAAAAACTCCTCATACGTTTTCGATGTAGGTTTATCTGGAACGCATAAACTTTTGATCAACTCGTATGTTTCACCATTTAAACATTCTATGAACTTTGCTCTTTTTTCTTTCTCGGTTTTCCAATCTTTCTCTGTACGATTCCCATTTGTCCACTCCTAGAGCGAATGGTTTAAAATATTAAGCCGTTGCCATTTGACACTTTATTTTTCTGTGAGCAATATAACCTCACCTTTTGTCTATTGTATTTTCCTCCCTTATTTTATTATTTGCTTTTTATATTTTTCACTTTAATTGATTTCGCGTTTTATTATTATTAGGCTTGTATATTCGTCGCCACTGTGATACTATTGAAAGACGCAATTTACGTTAGTTTATTTAGTTTTATTTTTACCAATTAGAAAGCATCGCATCATGTCCGCTCTACGCAGTCTACACTGTCATGACAGTTGAATGCAATGAAGTTGTGTCACATTCAACTCAATATTCAACTTTATTACAATCAATAAACTAATTAACAACTTTTTTATTTCTTCCGTTTTTTTCAGATTTCTTTAAATCAAAAACAGATTTAATCTCCTTAAATTTATCCAACACATCAATATCAGATATTGATTCAGTTGTTGTTTCTGGATTGAAGCAGTTAAAAAAAATTGATTTAAATCATAATTTAATTTCAAAAATAACCACTCAGGTTTGCATGAATTTTATATCAATTTATTATAATATCTGAAACAAATGTTCTTTCTATATATATTCTAGTTTTTGGCCTCCATCGAAAATGTTGAAACTTTAACCATAACTTATAACAAAATCTATTCCATCGAAAAATCAACAAATTTAAAATTAAAATTAAAAGAACTAAATTTATCGAATAACATTTTGCGCGTTATTATTCCAGGAATGTTTGACAATCTTGAACATTTGAGATCATTGGATTTATCCTACAATTTAATAACACAAATTGATGAAAATTCATTTAAAAATATTCCAAAATTATTCGACTTAAACTTATCGTTTAATAGCTTAAATCATATAAACAATATAAATGATATCGATACCGTGGAAGTTTTATCGTTGCAAAATAATAAATTAAATAAATGGAACTTTAAAACTATTCCGAAGGGATTGAGAGTATTATACATACAGAACAACGATTTGGACGAGATTAATGGGGATCAGTTTCAACATTTGAGAGTTTTAAATTTATCCAACAATCAGTTCTTCACCTTTCCGAATATTTTACTACCCTCACTAGAAGTTTTAGATATTTCGTACAATAAGCTATCATCGGTTCCACAAGGATTAGGACTGAACTCACATTTATTAGAAACGATAACTTTAGATCATAATCCAATTGAGATAATTCGTTTTACGGATGAAATTCAACTGAAAAAAATATCTTTAAGTTATATGCCATTGTTATGGTCATTGGATGGGGATCCGTTTAAAAATATCAAAGGACGTGGAGTTCGTCCGAATAGTAGTACAGCTTGTATTGAACTAGTTGTATCACATTGCATGGAACTAACAGATATCGATGAAAACGCATTATCTGGAGTAGATCTGTGCAAACTCGATTATAATAGGATTAGTTATAATAGGATTACTACATTATCGGAAAATTTAACCGATTGGAAATCAATTGAAAATGGGATAAATATCCAAGGAAATCCGTTTCACTGTAATTGTTCTTCGCAATGGATGGACGATAACATTCTTAACTATTTATATCAAAACGAAGATCTTCAATATTTGTTGAAAGAATTAAGGTAAGTTAGGTTAAAATTACGATATTCATCGTTATATTTTTTTTTATTATTGTTTTGCAGATGTAATCAACCGGAACAATTTCACAATCAGCGATTGGACTTGGAAATTTTTGAATATGTTATAGTTTTTGAAATATTTTTGGAAAAATGAGAATTTCGGAAAAAGTTTTAATTTTTGTTTTTGTAAGAATTTTTGGAATATTTTTAGAGTTTTGAAAAATTTTTAATTTTTGATTTTATTATAATTTTTGGAATTTTGAAAAAATTTTCAATTTTTGATTTTGTAATAATTTTTGCAATATGTTTAGAATTTTGGAAAAAAGTTTGAATTTTTGGATTATTATTGGAATTTAGAAAAAGTTTAAATATTTGATTTTATTCTAATTGGCAACATCATCAGCGTAAGCGATCAGCTCTATTAAGATAGCGGACTAAAAATGGCGGCTACAACCAGGACCTAGTCAGGCATTTGTAGCCAATTTGTAGCCAATTTGTTACGCCATTAAAAAATTTGTAGCCCCTGCCAATTCTGAGAAATTCAAGAAACCGCTATCTTAAATTTAAGCTAGCGGTTTTCGCAATATCTCACGTTCTATTCATCCAATTTTAATTCTTAATACCTTATAATTTGTTGCCGGTTAGGCTACAATTTGTTACGTCATCAAAATGTTTGTATCCCCTACCAATTCTGAGAAATTCAAGAAACCGCCATCTTAAATTTAAGCTAGCGGTTTT
Organism: Diogma glabrata; assembly: GCA_963693315.1. Lineage (NCBI taxonomy): Eukaryota > Metazoa > Arthropoda > Insecta > Diptera > Cylindrotomidae > Diogma > Diogma glabrata. The sequence goes on from OY856186.1 coordinate 44,358,694, forward strand.
CGCAATATCTCACGTTCTATTCATTCAATTTTAAATCTTAATACCTTATAATTTGTTGCCGGTTAGGCCACAATTTGTTACGTCATCAAAATGTTTGTAGCCCCTGCCAATTCTGAGAAATTCAAGAAACCGCCATCTTAAATTTAAGCTAGCGGTTTTCGCAATATCTCACGTTCTATTCATCCAATTTTAATTCTTAATTAATTCCTTAATTCCTTATAATCTGAGGCCGGTAAGGCTACAATTTGTTACGTCATCAAAATGTTTGTAGCCCCTGTCAATTCTGAGAAATTTAAGAAACCGCTATCTTAAATTTAAGCTAGCGGTTTTCGCAATATCTCACGTTCTTTTCATCCAATTTTAATTCTTAATACCTTATAATTTGTAGCCGGTTAGCCTACAATTTGTTACGTCATCAAAATGTTTGTAGCTAGTGGCAATTCTGAGAAATTCAAGAAACCGCTATCTTAAATTTAAGCTAGCAGTTTTCGCAATATCTCACGTTCTATTCATCCAATTTTAATTCGTAATACATTATAATTTGTAGCCGGTTAGGCTACAATTTGTTACGTCATCAAAATGTTTGTAGCTCCTGGCAATTCTGAGAAATTCAAGAAACCGCTATTTTAAATTTAAGCTAGCGATTTTCGCAATATCTCACGTTCTATTCATCCAATTTTAATTCTTAATACATTATAATTTGTTGCCGGTTAGGCTCCAATTTGTTACGTCATCAAAATGTTTGCAGCTCCTGCCAATTCTGAGAAATTCAAGAAACCGCTATCTTAAATTTAAGCTAGTGGTTTTCGCAATATCTCACGTTCTATTCATCCAATTTTAATTCTTAATACCTTATAATTTGTAGCCGGTTAGGCTCCAATTTGTTACGTCATCAAAATGTTTGTAGCTCCTGCCAATTCTGAGAAATTCGAGAAACCGCTATCTTAAATTTAAGCTAGTGGTTTACGCAATATCTCACGTTCTATTCATCCAATTTTAATTCTCAATACCTTATAATTTGTAGTCGGTTAGGCTTCAATTTGTTACGTCATCAAAATGTTTGTAGCTCCTGGCAGTTCTGAGAAATTCAAGAAACCGCTATTTTAAATTTAAGCTAGCGGTTTTCGCAATATCTCACGTTCTATTCATCCAATTTTAATTCTTAATACATTATAATTTGTAGCCGGTTAGGCTACAATTTGTTACGTCATCAAAATGTTTGTAGCCCCTGCCAATTCTGAGATATTCAAGAAACCGCTATTGTAAATTAAAGCTAGCGGTTTTCACAATATCTCACGTTCAATTCACCCAATTTTCATTTTTAATACATCAAAATTTATAGCCGATTCATTTTCACGTTGACGTTCTATTTGTGAAAATTCAGTTTCAATTCATGTTCTATTCAACCAAATTTTAGGGTTCCGTTTTTTATACGGAACACTATTGGTGAGAGGAATAGTACATTTCGTAACAAGTGCAGAAAGTAAGTTATTTCAGCATTGGTGAAAGTTTGTGCACGAGCGATAGCGAGTGCAAACAATTCACCAATTCTGAAATAACTTACTTTCTCCACGAGTTACGAACAGTGCTTTTCATAATTTCTCTGGCCTTTTTCGGTTCATACCCATCGTTCTTTTTGCGAAGAAAAGATTTCAGCTTTTGATATCCTTCGATTTTCATGTTTTGGTATAAATCAATAGTGCAGCGTAGCATAGACCAAATTGACCACAACGTGTTGGGGGCATACTTTTGTGATAACTCTTTAAAATAAACCAGTAAAACATTTTCCGACGGTGATTGAGCTTTTTTCTCTTTCATCCAAGAGCAAAACGTGTTGTATGTTGCTATATATTTGTCTCTAGACCTGTCCGGTAGAAGCTCTAAATGAATATTTGCAGCAGCTTCACCAAATTCATTAGGTCCACCATCACTCAAGTCACTTGTAGGATCTTCCATTTGTGTTTTGTTTCTGTTTCTGCACTGAATCAATTTACAAGGAAGTTGAACAATGAACTGAAATAGTTTGTTTGACAGGAATCACTCGCGTACTTTGATTTAAAAAAGAAAATTTGAGGCCAAAACTTCAGCAGTTACGATAAGTAATTGACAGCGGTTACGATATGAACTTATCTAAACTGCTTTGATATTGACAGCTTTCGCAACGCTGGACAATTAAAGCAAAGTGTACTTTTTAGAGAGAAATTATGAAAAACGAGTTTTTCACATTATATCGCTTATTTCGTAAACTATAAATGCTATGGACTTGAAATTTGAGTTGCGTATAAAACTAATCTGTCCACATGAAATGACGGATACAAATAAAACTAAAGTGGTTTTCGTTTAGTTTACAGGGCTACGATGTGAGACTTTTGAGAAAATACATTTTTTTATAGATTCAAATAGGGTATCATATGAAAAGGCTTCATTTCAGTATTCCTTAAAAGTTTATTTTGGAATTTTACACCTCACCATTTTTTGAATAATTTTGAATAATGATATTTTTTTCGTGTTTTCTTACCTCGATTAGCTCCGAACCTATCTGATCAAAAATTTTCAAATGTATTTGGAATGATAGAAAAATTAGTACGTTTTTAATAAAAAATATAAAAGAGTGTCATATTCTCATACTTAGATTTATTAAGGGGGTGGAAATGAGGAGGGGTTAAAACACTATTTAAAATATGGTCAAGTGGGGTGTCATTTGAAAGAGCACTTAATTTAAAAAGCAAAGCAATTTTTTTTAGAATTTTGCGATACCCAGTTTTTGAGTTATATTAAAAAAGTGCGACTTTCAGACCGCCCCACCCCATACGTTTCGACACTGATTGACCGAAAAATTTGTCAAAATTCACAGAGTTAGGAAATTTGCTAAATTTTGTACGAAAACTATAGCGAAGTCTCCAATAATTATATTTCTGTGTGTTTAGAGGACCGGGGTAGAGGGGGTAAAAAAACCTTTTTTTTTACCCAAGCGAATGGGTCATTTGAAAGAACACCTAATTTAGAATTCATTGCACTTTTTTTAAAATTTTGCGGTGCCCAGTTTTTGAGTTATATTAAAAAAAGTGCAAAATTCAGACCGTTCCCCCCATACCTTTCGACACTGATTGACAGAAAAACTTGTAAAAACTCCCAGAGTTAGGAAATTTGCTAAATTTTGTACGAAAACTTTAGCGAAGTCTCCAATAATTATATTTCTGTGTGTTTAGAGGACCGGGGTAGAGGGGATAAAAAAAAACTGTTTTTGACCCAAGCGAATGGGGTGTCATTTGAAAGAGCATCTAATTTAAAATTCGTTGCAATTTTTTTTAGAATTTTGCGGTGCCCAGTTTTTGAGTTATTGTCAAAAAAGTGCAAAATTCAGACCGTTCGACATACGCCATACGTTTCGACACTGATTGACAGAAAAATTTGTTAAAATTCACAGAGTTAGGAAATTTATTAAATTTCGTACGATAACTATAGCGAAGTCTTTAATAATTATATTTCTATGTGTTTAGAGGACCGGGGTAGAGGGGGTAAAAAAAAACCTTTTTTGACCCAAGCGAGTGGGGTGTCATTTGAAAGAACATCTGATTTAAAATTCGTTGCAATTTTGTTAGAATTTTGCGGTACCCAGTTTTTGAGTTATTGTCAAAAAAGTGCAAAATTCAGACCGTTCCCCCCCATACGTTTCGACACTAAATTACAGAAAAATTTGTAAAATCTCACAGGAGGAAATTTGGTAGGTTTTGTATGAAAACTACAGCACAGCTTTTGAGTTATGGATAAGAAAGGGCAAAATTCAGATCGTGCCATCGCCTTCGTTTCGACGATAACTGACAGAAAAATTTGGAAATATTGACAGAGACAGGAATATTGGTAAATTTGGAATGAAAATCATAGCGAAGACTCAAATAATTATATATTTCTGTGTGTTTATGGGATGGGTGTGGGGAGGGAAAAAAGCCATTTTTGACCCAAATGAGTGGGGTGTCATATGAAAGAGCACTTAATTTAAGAAATATTACAATTTTTTTTAGAATTTTGCAATGCACAGTTCTTGTGTTATTGAAAAAAAATATATTTTTAGTATGTAGCCTTTCCACCCCCCTAAATTTCAACACTCGATTGAGCGAAAAAATAATAAAATTTAATCCATTTACAAGCTGGTGTAATTGAATCTTTTTTAAGTTACCAAAAACATCTATGGATAATATTTAACCTGAATTAACATTTTTTTTGCCATTTTTGATTAATGTAGATTTGATTGTAATTTACTATTGACATTTACAATTTAACATTTATTTTGTTATGTGTCTATGGTCTGGAACACAACACAACTTTTTGTCAATAATTTTTGATATTGTGTTCTTTTACATTCACGGAACCCTTGACGAGCGAATTTTATTCGCACTTGTCTGACTCTTTTATTTTTAATACATCAAAATTTGTAGCCGATTAAGCTTCAATTTATTACGTCATCAAAAAATTTGTAGCCCTCTCCAATTTTCCCATAAACCGTTATCTTATATTTAAGCTAGCGGTTTTCCAAATATCTCACGTTGTATTCATCTTACTTTATTTCTGAATACATCAAAATTTGTAACCAATGTGAAATTAATTTGTTGCGTTATCAAAAAATTTTTAGCCCTTCCCAAATTTGAAAAAACCGTTATCTTATATTTAAGCTAGCGGTTTTCCAAATATCTCACGTTCTATTCATCTTACTTTATTTCTAAATGCATCAAAATTTGTAGCCAATGTGGAACCAATTTATTACGCCAACAAAAAATTTGTAGTCCCTGCCAATTTTAAAAACTCAAAGAACCGTTATCCTGTATTTGGGCTATTATTTTGAAAACGTACATCGAAAAAAAAATAACTATTTTTTAAAAATCTGAAATTTTGATATATTGTTGGTATTGATGAAAGGAAAAAAGTGATTTCTGCTTTTATTTTTTGTGTACTCTGAATCGGAGTTATGCGCGGTTGAATTTTGAGGCTTTTTCACGTAGTTTTGGTAATGGTGTCAATGTTTTGTGAATAAGTGCCACAAATTTCATCCGACTTACGTATATTTTAGCACGTAAAAAGGAAAATAATTGAATAATTGAAATAAGTAAGTTTAAAATTAATAACTTTTCTCTGTTCCGCTAGGCGGCGCGTAAAACCATGGTTTACTTCAAAGCTCATATCTCAAAAAGTCCCTTTTTTTTGTTTTGTTTTTCACAATTTTTAAAGTAAACATATGCAGCTATGAAATTGAGAAATAAAAAGTCCGCAATTCAATATGGATTTTTTCTTACGATTTTTTAAAGTTTGGTATATGAAAAATTCACATGTGTTTTTTTATTAAGTTAATAATCCTGTACTAAATATGGATCTAATAAATCAGACATTTCATATTTTAACACCTGCAATAAATTTGAACCACTTTCTGTGCGGTTAAATGGTTAAAAACTTATTAAAAAAAATTAAGTTAAGTGGTAAAATAAAGGAATTCAACATATAAAAAGGGTCTGTAAAATGTTTATTCATTTTAAAAAATGTCTATTCAGCCCCTTTTTACTAATTAAAATCTCATAAGAGACTCATAATTTTAACATTTAAAATTTCTAATGACGCCCACAAACGTTTTTTGGAACAAATTATGCTTGCATCCAATCAAAATATATTAAATTGTACCTACCTAATTTTACCTGATTCCACATATGTCACAACTATTTAAAGGGTATATATATTGATGTGATTGTCTTATAGCAAGTATATTCAAAAATATTTAGAAGACATAACGTTTAGAAAAGATAATAATAGAAATGCCTTTTAAATTACCAAAACTACGTGAAAAAGCCTCAAAAATTCAACCGCGCATAACTCCGATTCAGAGTACTCAATAAATAAAAGCGGAAAACACTTTTTTCCTTTTGTCAATACCAACAATATATCAAAATTTCAGATTTTTTAAAAATCAAAAATTTAAAAATCAACAAAAAAATGTACGTTTTCAAAATAATAGCCCATTTAAGCATGTGGTTTTCAATGTTTCTCACGTTCTATATATCTTACTTTCTTAATACATCAAAATTTGTAGCCAATGTAGAACCAGTTTGTTACGTCAACAAAAAATTTGTAGCCCTGCCAATTTTGAAAAATTCAAGAAACCGTTATCTTATTTTTAAGCTAGCGGTTTTTACATTTCTGAATACATCAAAAATTGTAGCCAATTTGGAACCAATTTGTTACGTTATCAAAAAAACAGAGAGCGTGCTTAAGACCGCACGGCAGAGTGAAAACTTCATTGGCAATCGCAATCAATTGATATTGTATTAGTAGTATTTGGATCGTATTAGTAGAATAAGTTAGAAACAAGTCAGAACGATAAACCGCTAACTACACACACTAACCTCACAATGTAAACCAAATAATTGTCAAAATAGCACTCATATGCCAATAGCAGGGACTAAAGTACGCGTGGTTGTCACACCCATATATCAACAAGTTTAAATTTTACAAATCTTCCTGCAGAAAGCTACGCAAATCCATTTTTATTAATGCGCATTCTTGCAGTTTGCAAATCACTATCGGCTAAGTGCCACCATTTTTAATTATTTTATTTATCATGATTGCCATTTATGTTTAATCAAACATAAGCTATGCTTCTTTGTATAGAATTTATGCGATTTCCGTCTCGTAATTGTGAGCTTTAAATCGATATAATTGATTTTATCAAGTTACAAGTATTAATTCTTCACTTAATTTTAGAAACATGTAATACATATAATTGCAAACCGACAACATATTTAGTGAAGATGATAAAATTCCAATACTTTCCAATTCCAAATTCCAATTCAAAGCATGACGGATCAGACTAACTTACTACCTACGGAAAAATCTGTGTGTGGTGCGCCTAAAGAAGTTTTCACTTCAAAAATTACCTTTTATACTTTCATGAAACTTTGGAGGCCCCTTTGTTACCATTTGTTACCTTTACCCCTCGCGGGCTCTTAGTCTAGACTAAGAGCCCGCAACGGCCAGACCTTCGTTATTTTATAAAAGCTGAAAGTTTCTCTGCGCATACCCCCTACTCAGGTAGGAACAATAAGCGACATATGAAGTTTGGATCATGGAGGCTTTGGTAGGGAGCAGGTAACAAAGGGACCTCTAAAGTTTCGTGAAAGTGTATAAAAGGTAATTTATTTATATATTCTTCGGGATAGTATTAGCAGTCACGTCACCCATTGCCAGACACTTACTATCGTGGCAACTCCCTGCCAGACACCCTTAAACTTTATCAATTTGTTATTAAGTTAATAAGTTTTTTTATTAAGATAATAATGCTGTATTAAATGTGGTTCTAATAAATTAAACATTTCATATTTTAACACCTGCAATAAATTAAAAATTTGAACCATTTTCTGTGTATTTCTGATTGAGAAACAGGTTTTTATTCAGAATAAGAATTGGAGATCCCAATGATCGAAGATTTTGTTATAATTTCAACATCACCAACACTAACATTAGAAAAAAACACTAAAAAAATATTTTTCCTCTAAACATTATATTTTAATCAATATTATAAATAAATGCATTAAAAAATTAATTTATATAATTATTTTTGCCTTTAAATTGAAATATTTATGATTATCAGAAAAAGAAAACATTTTGGCAATTATCTTATCGGGTGTAGTGTTATCGGGTAAAAAACAGTGGAATCCTTGAGTTCCACTTATGGTTTTAATGTCCAGAAACCGCATCGAAAGAAATTGTTCCTGTAGTTCGATATCTTCTGAAGACACATATGAAAACTTCATAACGTGGTTGGTTTTTTTCGACCAAATTTCCGCCCATTCAAGATATTTTTTCTCCTCTAAGCGAAGATCTCCGGGCTTCTCTTTTAAGTGTTCCTCCAATCCCATCAGATGGACCCTTTCCGTGGGCAGTTGCAAGGAAATGCCATTCTGAAGGTATTTTAAAATCATCAATATGTTTGCAGAGATTTATGAAATTCTTCTTACTTTTATATTGAGCTGCTGAACCATCAGTAAAATATAAAAAAATGTTTATACTTGGATATATTTCTTGCTGTTTTTCAATGAATTCAATACACCTTTCCTCGTATTTATGAACTGCAACTGTCTTATGCATTAAATGATCAGATACAATGACAAAAGATAAGACCTCTAGTTTATCATTACATGATTTGTAGTAAACTACGATTGGGTGGACTGTGGCTTGAACTTTATTGAAATGTGCAGCTTGTATCTCATTCTGCGTTATCATTGAGTAGTTTTCTGAAAAATCCATAATAAATACGTATTCGCCGTGACGTAAGTTTTGTTTCGTATCCTTAAGAAACTTTGATTGCTGCCTTGCGATGAAATCATGAATTTTTAATTTGTTTACCGATGTATGTACTAAATCTTCTACAAATTCTTCCTTATTTTTTTCCATGCGTTCTAACGAATATCTATCTTGCATTAACCATTTCTCATAATGTATTTCTTCGTAAAATTCAAGAGATTCCAAAATTGCTTCTGTGTAAGCTTCCACGATATTTTTACAATCATTGCATATATTTATTGCACAATCCACTGTATTATTAGAACAACTCAGTTTCTTAAGCAGATCTTTTTCATTTTTTACTAAATTTAAGAGCGGCTTACACATTAAACGTACATTTTCATGTATCATGCATATACAGAGATTGTGTGTTCCAGTAGGTCCGGCTAAAATACATTCCTACGGTCGCAACGTAGTGAACTTTGAGAAGCTGATTTTGACATCTGGTTTTTCTTCCAAGAACATTTCGTAGATGTCGGTGAGGGTCCATAACACCAATCGCTTTGATTTCCTAATTTTTGTTGATCCTTCTGTAATAGTTACAACATCTTTAAGGCCAGGCATTGTTCTACTAATTTCCTCTGATAAGAAGTATGTTTGAATTTTTGAAGTTATACTTCTTTGCGCTCGTTGTAAATATTTTGATGGGGTGTTAATCGAGAAACCGCGTCACGCTTGTTTAAGTTATATTTTAACCTTTATGCTGTATGGTAATAAAGACGAAATTTGTAAATCAACCTTATGCTGTATGGTAATAAAGAAATTACTAAATCAATCATATTTTATAATAATAAAACATTATTCGCTTAGTTATCTTTGATCAATTTTTTTTTTCACTTTTCGGAATTATCATTAAAAGGAATAGCTAATGTATAATGTGACAAACAAATATGTACATTTATATGAAAATTATGTTAAATTATTTTTTAACAAATACATATTTCTAATTTACAACAAATATGTTCTTATGGTTTGCAATTATATAAAATATGTACATATTTCTATGCATTAGCACCAATACGATACATCTAAGCATTGTTTATATATGATTAAACAAACCTGCTTGCATTAGCAGAACTGCCCTCACATGTTCCAAAAATTGGAAATTGACGTTTCTTTTCCTCTTCTTAGAAACATTGATTAACCAAGAATTTGCATTGGAACCTTAGTACCGAAGAAAAAGATTATGAACAATATCAAAGCTACAGGTTTAAAGTGGTTTACTTATTGAGTGAAATATGCTTCTCCATTACTTTCAAAACTATTATTGTTATTGCAAGGGATCTATAAAATATATGCAAATATGTGAACAAATGGTGTGATTTGACTGTTTTAATAATAATATATAAGTCTGAATTTACAAATGAAATTAGTCTTATTATTATTTTTTCCAATTTTTGTTTTAAGTTGTGGGAAGGAATGTCGAAATAAGACGATGACTATAAAGCGATAAAACCCATTAAACGAAAATATTCACTAAAAATGGTGGTATTCTTTAACCGGCCGGCGTATGCATCAATGTAGTAGAGTATTGCAGACAATCGATAAAATATATTTGCAAATTGTAATACGACCCTCTTCAGAACAGCAAACTTTCTGGATTGATAAATGATTATAAGTCTACAGGAAATAGGAAGCTAAACCAATAGCAATGAACCAGTGTACCTATTTTGTATGACGAGTACGGTGGTTTCGGAGTAAGTAATTGACAATTGTGACATCCAATAAACAAATATATTTACGCTCACCTAATTGTTCGTGACACATTGAATTATTTGAATTAAATCTTTGGAATAAAATTTTAACTTTTTTCTAACCTTAATCTTTTGCCATCTACATTTATAAAAATTATTTAATTATTATTTGTCTGTCAAATGTGTTTTAATTTTAACATACATTCAATATGTAAATTTATCTATAGCTTTAGAGACATTTACTTAATGGCTTTTGCTGACTGTAAAATGATACTATTACATTTTTTTCAAACTTTTTATATACATATTACTAATAAAATAAGTTTAATTAAATGACATTAAAAAAAACTATAGGAGAATTTACTCAAAAAAAAAAACAGTTTTCAACCACTTTATCTGGGAAGCACGGAAATCGCCGTGCGGGTACCTTCTAGTAATTAATAATTATTAGTTTTTTGAATAATATTTTTTTTGAATAATATTTTTTTTTCTTTTTGGATATTATTTTTTTTTTTGAATATTTTTTTTTATTTTTTTGACTAAGAAAACTAAGAAAAATCGACGATTATACGTTCTTATACTTTTTGAATAATAATTTTGTTTTTCAATAATATTTTTTTTTATTTATTTTTTGAACAGTATGTTTTTTTTGCTTTTTTTTTTGAACGATATTTTTTTTTGTATTATATTTTTTTCTTTTGAATAATATTTTTTTTTTTGAATAATATTTTTTTTTTATTTTTTTTTTTTTTTGAATAATATTTTAGTTTTTTTTTAGTTGTTTTTTTTTAATGTATCCTATCTGTCTGTCTGTGTGCGTGTGTGCGAGCGAATGGCCAAAGAAGTATAACTTCCACCGTCTGGTCCGACGCAGACCCTACTTTTTTATAACTTCCTGTTGTAATATGTTTTTGCTTGATAGAAGATTCGGCTAACCTTCCAAGAACATTGTTAATATCTTCTAGTGTCATTAAGTAGTTCAGGAACTGGTGGAGATATAGTATCACCCGAAACTGGTGATGGATCTAAAGATGCTGGAGGTATTTGAATATTTTCGTTCGTTGGAACACTTTCAACATCCTGATTTATAGAAATAATTTCACTATCGATAGTTTCCGAACATGAAAGCTGCTGTAGAAAATATTAGTTGCATATGAATTTTTATTCATTTGAATAAAATAATTAAATTTACCTTATTTTTATAGATTTAAGTGCAACATGTTTCACATATAAACTGGTCATCACGCAAAGTAAAATTTAGGGTCGCAGCTTTTTGAATAACAGCTGGTGTGACCAGTTTCATATTTTTTTACAAGCTACAGAACAATTTAAAAGGCATTTCTATTATTATCTTTTCTAAACGTTATGTCTTCTAAATATTTTTGAATATACTTGCTATAAGGCAACCACATCAATATATATACCCTTTAAATAGTTTTGAATATGTAGAATCAGGTAAAATTAGGTAGGTACAATTTAATATATTTTGATTGGATGCAAGCATAATTTGTTCCAAAAAACGTTTGTGGGCGTCATTAGAAGTTTTAAATGTTGAAATTATGAGTCTCTAATGAGATTTTAATTAGTAAAAAGGGGCTGAATAGACATTTTTTTTAAATGAATAAACATTTTACAGACCCTTTTAATAATTTAAATTCCTTTATTTTACCACTTAACTTAATTTTTTTTAATAAGTTTTTAACCATTTAACCGCACAGAAAGTGGTTCAAATTTATTGCAGGTGTTAAAATATGAAATGTTTAATTTATTAGATCCATATTTAGTACAGGATTATTAACTTAATAAAAAAACACATGTGAATTTTTCATATACCAAACTTTAAAAAATCGTAAGAAAAAATCTCGAGGATATCATATTTTCCGAAGAAGATGTTGGCAACACAATAAAAAAATCCAAACCGTCTAAAGCTATTGGACCAGATGGCATCTCAGCCATTATTCTAAAACACATTGGACCCAAAGGATTGAACTTTCTCACTACCATACTCAACACATCTCTAAATACGCTCCAGATACCAAATATCTGGAAAACGGCTAGAATAAGTCCCATTTTGAAACCTGGCAAGCCTGAAGAAAAGGGAGAATCCTATAGACCGATCTCTATCCTTTCATCGGTCGCAAAATTGATAGAAGCACTACTACTACCTCTGTTAACAGAATCTTGCAAATTGGCGTCACATCAGCATGGTTTTAAGAAAGCACACAGTACAACCACCGCGCTTCATAGAATCCAAAACCCAATCAGCGATAGTCTAAACCAAACACAACCCTGTGCTAGAACAATTTTAGTTGCACTTGACCTGTCAAAAGCTTTCGACACAGTGTCACATGCTGCACTACTGAACGACATATTCAACACCAATCTGCCAGGTCTAATAAAGCGCTGGTTGTGCAATTATCTAAGAGGCCGCCAAACATACGTTGAGTTCCGTAACTCTAGATCTAAGATGAGAGTGCTCAGACAAGGAGTTCCACAAGGTGGAGTTCTCTCGCCTTCATTATTCAACCTTTACCTAAGTAGTTTACCTGCACCACCGGAAGGAATAACTATCACGTCATATGCAGACGACTGCACAGTTCTTGCAACAGGAAACAACCTGGAACAACTCACCAATGTCCTAAACACCTACCTCAACACCTTGAATGAATGGTTTAAAACCAAAAAATTGAAATTGTCCACTGAAAAGTCCACTTCCACACTTTTCACCACATGGACGAAGTAGGTAAATACAACACTCAATATCTGCATTGACAACATACTAATTCCTACTGTGAAAAATCCAAAACTGCTGGGGGTAACATTCGATCCACTACTTAAATTCAACGCTCATGCTCAACAAGTAAATACAAAACTTAAAATCAGGAATAACGCACTAAACTTAGAAAACGGCGTGAGGACATCACTCAACACCTTCGTCCTATAGAATGTGAAGACTGGAATCAATTAGTGATGTAGCGAGATGAATGGAACGAGGAAGCTGCACGACTGATAAAATCCCTCCAAGGAATGTAAAACCCAGGGAAAATAGTCTAGTCCAGCAAGTTTGCTTTGTATTCTTCTTCAAATAATGGTCCACACACAATATGTCGCTGCTTAATATGCAAAAACTTAAGCAAACCTACGTATCAGTGAAATGCAACGGTTGCCATATTAATGTCATTTAAGGAAATGCTCTGAAATTGCACATCACACACCTTGAAACACAATCCAAATTGTGCCTAATTGCTTTAATATAGCCAACAACATCAATACACATACGACTAGCAGTAAGAACGCGTTTAATAACACATCATTCAATTGGCCCCCAATCTATCAAATATCATTAAATAAGTAAACGTCCAATCAAAAAGGGTATACATTTATCTCAGAAATTAACTAGGATGGCTTTCATGAACAACTTGAAGAAAAAAAACAATTCATATACGGACCAATAACTCTCTATGTCAAAAAAATATGCTCCTCTAAGCCAAATTAAAATAAAAAATTAGATAACGAAGATATACGTGATAAGCGGAGAATTCTAGAGAAAATTAGCGTTACAACATAAACTGTAGTCTGAACGATATATAGACACCATTTTGTTTGTTTTCTATTCGACTGAGTCTCAACAGAAATGTAATACGACAGACCCGATAACCTTTTCCCCACTCTCTGTCCGTACTCTGCCAAAGCAAGCTCTTGATAATTTCAACATGTGAAACACACAACAAGTGAAAATAGCACAAACTTAATTTCCAACAATTTTAAAACTGTTTATTTAATTATTTAAAACTGTTTATTGCGATCCCTCTTTATTTGTGACTTTAAAGTTTATTCTTCAAATAACAATTTGTTTTATTTCTTCTGCATACCTAATTGAATAGTGTTTATATACTTCTCTGCTGGAAGGGGAGTGCTGTGGCGAACACTCAAATTATCAGTTTTGATTGTTCATTTATGTTCAATTCAATATGTTGGGTTTTGTTTATTTCAAAAGAAAATAGATAAATACTGAAAAGGCAAATAAAACAAAAACTAAAACTGCTATAATTGTAAATGATATAATTTATCTCGTATTTGGTTCTTAAAATCGTTAGAATCTCCTCGCTTATCTTCTTACTTTTGCAAGACCACAATAATTATTAAATTTTTTTATCGACTCAGATTATTATTAAAACTAAAAAATCAAAAATATTGTTAGTTCTGATTGCAATGAAACTTGAAATATTACATAAACGTTTTAAAACTGCCAATAATTCGAGTTCTAGAACTTCCGGTTTGTCACTACCACTTCTTCAAATATTTAGGTTCCCCCGCCTACAGTTTTAACTTGCAATTTTGCTTGATCTTCGTACATAATTTCTTGATCGAAATCAAAATGACAATCGTTCCCAACCGCTTCAATTTTTGAGGTTATGAAAAAGCATTGGAAGCATTTTTTTACATAATTCATTTTTTGCTTTTCTAGTAAGGTAAGGACTACATCGGTAGTGGGTGGCGCTATAAGGCTGGAGTGAAGTTCTACTATATTTTAAGTTTTTATCCCGATCACATATTTTTGTTTTCCAAAAACTCTACGGAATTGTCCTAAGTTTGTGTAATTTTCAATTTTGCTTAAGTACTATTTTCAGAACAGGGAATATTCATTTTAAAAATGAACAAAACTTAATCCGTTACCTAAAGGGCACGAGAGTGAAGTCTCTCGTTCACAAGTCCCAAATTAAATCTCACCTGGTATTTAGCAACTTCTTTGGCCATTGTAAGTTGGTGTTTCGAGACAATTAATACAACCTTTGAACTTCACTATCACTATATTATTGAAATTCTCAATTCTATTTGTGACATTAGATTTTTCTTCATTTTTAATAATTTCCATAGAATTCTGTCTAGTATGTTACTCTTGTATTTTATCTGAATGTTACTCCTGCCCATCTCTGAAGCATTTGTTTCCCGATATCCATTTTACATTCTCCATTGCTTCTGTCCACAGCTAAGAAATTGACCCTTTATCCCTCCACGATTCAAGCCATTCTTCTTCGTTTAAATAAATGGGCGTTTATTGGCTCTCATCTTTTACTTGAAGGTGTCTCGCGTATTTTTGTAACATGTCAAGAGTATTTTAATGTATTAATATTTTTAAAGTAATTCGGTCGTTAACGGTCCTTCGAGCCTGGTGAGTGTTTATTCCATGATTTTATCTCCTTTTGTGTTTATACCTAAAATCACGAAAGTTATCTTAGTTTCACGATGAAATTCAAGGTTTCTGTTGGTACCTATACTCCATTTTTTTTTGATTAGTAAAATATGTTATGTAGTAGGAATTGTATTATTGAATTGAATTTGTGTATCACAACAACACATAAAACCCTTTACACACCGTTTATGGAACAAAGTTCATCCGCCAGCACCCCTAAGATATCACCTTGGCTATTGACATCTCACTGCTGTTGCCAGTAGTATGTGATGTCTCACGTTAACTCGTATGTCAATAACAGGGACTGTAGTACACCGGGTTGTCACACATAGATAAAAAATAAAATTTACAAACCAACAAAATTTAATCCCTCCATTTATCTATGCTACACTATATCTAAGCAATTATATTTTAATATAAATTAAAAACAAATAATAAACTAAAAACCCATATTTTTTAACGTTTCAGTTGCTGGTTCAGATGTTAGTGCGATCTCAACAACCGCGACAAGAGATGGTGATCATTGGATATTAAATGGTGTTAAATCATGGGTTACTTCAGCATTCGAAGCAAAAGCAGGCATCATTTTTGCAACAATCGATAAATCGTTAAAACATAAAGGAATAACAGCATTCTTCATTTCATTCGACACACCGGGCATAACACTCGGCAACAGAGAAGATAAATTAGGCATACGTGCAACTTCAACGTCTGATATAATTTTAGAAAATGTTCGAGTTCATTCAGAGAATGTTGTAGGAGATTTGGGTGGTGGTTTTCGTATTGCAATGAAACAATTAGATCAAGCAAGAATTGGTATTGCATCACAAGCTGTTGGGATATCACAAGCTGCCCTAGATACAGCGATAAATTATGCAAGTGAACGAATATCATTCGGTGAACCGATTCTTAAAATGCAAGCGGTACAATTGAGAATCGCTGAAATGGCATTAAAAATTGAATTAGCTCGATCATTAACAAGAACTGCTGCGGTGTATTACGATACTTTACCAAATTCTACGAAATGGAGTTCATTCGCAAAACTAGCAGCTAGTGATTGTGCTAATTTCTGTACAAATAATTGTATTCAAATATTAGGTGGTATGGGTTTTATAAAAGATTTACCAGCTGAACGATATTATCGAGATGCAAAGATAACAGAAATTTATGGTGGGGTTACTGATATTCATAAATTAATTGTTGCTGGAAAAATTATTCAGGAATATGGGATTAAACTTTAATTTTTTTTAAAAAAACTTAAATGTGATTTTAAAAGAATAAAATAGGTGATAAGAGTATTAAAATAATATTATGCGAATTGTAACGGATGTTTGATAAAGTTTTATTTTTATATAATAAATAAATACAATACATATATTTTTATAAATGAAAATACAGTTAAAGTTTTTGAAAAATATTTAAGCTCAAGATAATATGGGAATTATGTAAATTCATTACAGTTTCTTACTCAACTTTATTGCTACGAATTTATCCGTGATTTGGGTATATATCTCAATTCAGTACATGTAAGTTCGTACCATTGGTGACAGTGGTGAAATAGTCTTTGAAATCATTTTAAAAGTTTGCTACGAGTTCTCGAGGTATACAAGGAACAACATAAAGAAATATTAACAATGGAAAGCAGAAGTTATGCCTTGCGAAGCTTTACGAGTTTGAAATTAATTCACGGATTCATGGGGGTACTGAAAAAATAAAACCAATCCGAAAAAACGTACAGTAAATAAAACGAAACTTAGTCGATAGCAAAGATAACTCAGCCCAACAGAGGGAATTGGTTACTTTGTCGTGCCTCCCCTTTCTATACAAACAAAAAATTCGTAAATTGTTAGGAAATATTATACTAATCCAGTATCCATACAATATTGATGTGATGGATGTAGAGTTGATAGATCTGATAAAAAACTAAAACCAGGAAATTCGATACAATCTTTTTTCAAAAACTATTAACACCAAGTCTTCGACCCAAGCCGCACGCTTTTTTCAAAAACAAAAATGTCATTTTTAATGAGATAAAAGATTATTATTTTTATAAGAAAAATATGAAATGCAAGTGGGTTGAAAAATCCAATAGCAGATACGATAAGTAGCGGATGAAAAAAAACTATGTTGATTCTGATTGGTACATTTCTAGTTCCTATTTTAAAATCATTTCTTTTCATTCTCTTCTTTATTGAATCACCAATTCATATAATTTTATGTACAGAATAACTCATGTTTTTGGCCGCTGCTGCTGTCGATTGGGACTCTAGTCCAGTCCAGTATATAATTACCATACAGAAAAGGTAATTAAAATTATGCCCGGGGTGAATAGACTTATGAGGGGGGTAATGCTACGACAGTGTAAAATTTTGAAAAAGTTACGGCTCGAAATTATTAACCATCATCAATATATGATACCTCAATATCGATTTATCATTATATATTCGAACGTTCATTTACAAACTATTTCCCATTAATTCTTGTGAAATAAAACCTTTATGAAACTTCCATCGTTATCTAATCCATAACTTATCACTTTGTTTACATTTTTTGCGTCACATTCATAACGATTACAAATAACGATATTATCAAAAACTTTACTATAATCAAAAGTAACATTTTTTTCCAAACCATTCAGTACTTAGATAGATAACGTTAAAGAGGTTAATCGTGCAGATGCAATTTTTAACATAAGAATGCAAATTATTTTTCTCCTAACAAAATGTATATTTTACACATAATCTTAATAATTATATCGATTATAAATTTTACAATTTCTGATGTTTGTGATTATTGTAAGTGTTCGAATTCATATCAAAATAAAAGTGGCGAAGAAATTTTAATAATTCATTGTGATGGTTTAACGGATAAAAAATTAACCGATGATTTAAATTTAAAAACAATCGAATGGCCAAATACGGATATGGATATAATTGTAAAGTTAACTGATTTTGAAATATTTTATTTGCCAGAGTAAGTTGCTATTTAAAATATTTTAAATTAAATTTAATTAATTTTTTGTTGTTTAGAATAATTGGACCAACGAGCTTAATTGGAATTTATTTAGAAAATAATTCGATAAGAAATAGTGTGACGAATCCGTTCGCGCAATTAAAATATTTACAAGAAATATCATTAGCGAATAATCATTTAATTGAAATAAATAAAGGTAATATAATCGATATAGTCATTTTGTTTTCGAATAATTTTTATTTTGTAGACTATGCAAATAGATAGTGAAAATATATATAAAAACTGATAAGGGATTTATGATTTGATATTAAACATTATTACGTTTCGTTATCGTGTGATAAGAATGTTGTATCAATTTATTGTTTGTGTTATTAATTCAATTTATGTTGGTGTCAATATGAAACATTTATTTGCACAGTTAGCAGTGAACTAACGATTTTAAAATTGAAAGCATTGTAAGTCACAAAAATATCAGTTACTTTTAAACAACAAAAGAAACAAAATTAATTTTGATTAGTCAAAAATATGTAGTTTTCAGTTTACATCTATTTTTGTTGCTGTTTTGAGTGAAAAAAATCGACATTATCTCAGTACTTTTCGGCAATCATAAAACATTGTAAAAATTAAAAATAAAATTCAATTTGCCGGGCAGTGGCATATATTAGTCCCAACGATATCTGCAAACAAATTTATTTGTTTTGATAGATTATCAGGTTTATTCCACGCATTGGCCTATGTAGTTATAACTTATAAGACGAGGTTGCATTAAGTGTATGACAACTTTTATGGTTCACAAAAAACATTTTTTTTTCACAAAATTGTAGCATGATGCGTAATAGTGTTTGATCAATGCAAGTGACCGTTATCTTTTGGGTTGATTCCTAAGTTTTTGAACTTGTTCGCAAATATTTTCGAAATACACTCACATTAAGAAACTGTAAGAAATGAGAAGAAATCCAAAAGATAACATTTTGCTACTCCCCGTTTCCTGGTTAAACGAAAAAACTTGTATTAATAGCTTTGATGTTGGACTTGATGTGACGAATCACAGACGACGCGCTCTCGTATCGATTAGCCACACTATCGATTAACCACACGTATCGATTAGCCAGGCATAAATGGACGATTAGCCAGGCATAAACTGAAGACAATGGATAATATCAAGTTTGAGCATAGCGTATAAAACGGTCAGCTGACCTGTCTTGTAATGGTGACTGTTAACATCGAAGAAAATCTTAGGAAAAATAATTAAACAACATCAACTTAAGTTTAAAAAAATATAGGCGCTTGAAATATTGATATGATCGTTAAGTAGTGTGAAACAATGGCGGTTTAGCTATTACTCCAAAATTGAAAAATCTGGATCTTTTAGTTTACTGGTTCACATGAAGGAGTCATTTGTTGAAATGTTGAGTCTTTAAGGGGCGTAATAAATTTAGATTTATAGTTGAGAAAACGACAGTAAACGCAGCACTAAAGACATACGAACATTGTTGCGGTCCACTGAGCTACGCACCTTTAAAATCAAAGCAGGAGTCGGAGTGCAATATGGCTCGAGTTTTTCTTTATGGCGGGCAAGGATATATTATCACTTCCTGAAGATTGATAAGGCGTAAAATTTGACGATCAAAAATTTTTCTCTTTGTCTGCTGCTAGTGAAAAATGCTTCTTCAGCCGAGTTTTAGGCATTGGCATGATCTGTATTTTCGATTGAATTTAGGAAGGTTTTACTTAAGCACTTATTGGAACGGATAAATCTGATCAAAAGCAAAATATATTAGTTTTGTTGCTCCAAAGTTTTAAGCAATCAGATTCTGAAGGGAATCTATATGGCCATTGGACATATTCCGCCATTGCTTTTGGCCAGCTTAATAGTCTTGCTTGTTTGTCCTTAAATTTTGGTCATACTTTGGAGTCCATAAACCATTTCAACATTTTGCCATTGCAAAGAAACTATCAAATATCGACGATGGTCTGTTCCATGAAGTTTACGATTGTTCAACCGAAATGTCGAATTGCATTAAATCGCTTGGCGTCGAGGGTGATTCAACAAAAGCATTACGACAAGCATTACGGCAAAAAAGTTACGAAAATTGGTGCAATTTAAAATACCAAGGATCAGGAGCTAAACATTTTCAAACATACACTCCAAGTAACGATTTTATTTACAACAAGAACACATTATCCTCATCAGAATAGGTTGCAGCCATCAAATCAATTCGAATTACGCTAGTCTGAATGGTGTGCCTGGTAATGTCTCTCCTTCCGCCCTCTGTCGCAAATGCAACAGAGAGATTGAATCTATTGCTCATGTAACCGGAGGTTGTCAGTCAAATACACAGCTAATCACCGCTCGGCATCACAAGATCAAACATCAGCTTGCAAATTTGTTATGGAGGAAAAGGGACTAATATGTTTCATAGAGGAATATGCGATAGACTCCGAAGGGCGGTCGAGATTCAGTGACATCGTGGCGTTCGATACAAAATTGAAGAAAGCATACATCATTGACCCCACAATCCGTTACGAAATCAATGATCCGGAACAAGTTACGAAAATTGCCAACGAAAAATATTCAATATATGAAGGATGCATCCCGTTTTATAAAGAAAAATACAAAAATATGTACAACTTTAGTGACAGTTACAGGATTATGGTTTGGAAGCAGAGGGACATTTGGTAAAAGCGTTTTACAATTTTTCGAGCATTTTGGGCTAAACAAATCAAAATTAAAATCAATAACTGAAGAAATTTTAAGTGCAACAATTCACATAATTCATAACTACATCTATAATTGTTAAGTTCGTCGTAGCACGCAATAATACACAATTGTTATATTTATTTAATATATATATTTCACAGAGCTAGCTTTACGTTAATGTTTTTAACACACAAGTTGAACGAAGGAGCCGGTTGTGACGTCACGTTTATATACGATATACGATTATGTACGAACCACGAACGAATAATGAATGCGTTCAATTATATTCAGCGTTCGTAAAATAACAGAACATCACAATAATTAATTTCAAACTAAAATTCTAAATTCAACATTTCGTTAGTAATAATATTATCTTTTTGATCGATCGATATGCTGTGTAGTAAAGCAACCTAATTCAATTGGTCAGCACATTTATTGTTAAAATAAATTATTTTCCCTACACTCTAAATCTCTTCCTGTTATCCAGGAGTTGAGCTTTATTGCCGAGGACTGAAATCGACCTTCTTTTGTTGGTAACTTATTTGGAAAATACTTTTTGTGAGTTATGATAGGCAAAGTTCGATACCATTAAGTGGATCGGATAATATTTCCATCCTGACTCTTGTTTTCCTGCTATAGTTTCTTACTATAGAGAAGTTGGTTCGTCGAAGTAGTTTTTTATAATTTTGTGTCGTGATTCTTATTTCAGGTGTAGGTCTTTTGCAGATAACGATTTTCTGTATATGTTTGCTACATTTACAACTTGAATCTCGTCTTTTCCATGAGCAATAAATTACCAATCTTCAATTGGTAGTTGAGCTGTGTAGGCTGATTAATTTATGCTTGCACTGTTGTGCTTTAGAGCACGTCTTATACTCTTCATCGAACAGCATTTGATTTAGTAATCGAATTTCGTAACACCAGTCTCTTAAATAACACAAATTCTAACGTCTGACCTGCTTTGTTAGAATAGACATCAGAGGTCGTAATGGTTGAAGCTGGTGAAATAAATTGAAACTGATAGGCTCCAAAGAGCAAAGAAAAATGTGGTGACAATACGAAAGAAATAGTAGTATTAACGATAGTATTGTCATGACTGCAGTAAAGCAGTAAACGCACAAATTATTAGAGCATAATGTTGTCAAGATGTCTCACAACAATTTTACTGAGAAACTGTTTAAATTTGAGTAAACAAATACCATTCTTCGAATATGCTACATCTTAGCTTGTTTTTATTGAACTTTGTATATTCAAATTATTACAAATAATTTTTTCTTATAATACATATTTTTGAATACTTCTCAACCCGTAATAATTTCGATAGTATGGTTTCAATAATATTACGTTTTTAATTTAATTTAAAAACGAAAAAACAATCAATAGATCGCGTGCTTTACTAACAAACAACAAACAAACTCAATGGGAAAATAAACAATCAGATATATAACAAATAAATTTAAAATAATGCCATATTTGTGACGTGCTTTTATTAAAATAAAGTTAACATTATAGCAATGTCACTGAAAATGGGGTGTATGTGTTCATTAAATACATAAACTACACTAAACAAAATGGTAGTGATGAGCGGGTAGTAACTATTCGGTACTTTTTACTCGTTACTCTGAATACTCGAAAGTACCGATTACTCATAAAATAAAGTATTCGTTACTAATACTAAGTTTACACCAGGATCTAATAGGTACATACTATACTTATTAGGTCAACTATGGTCGATGTAAACAGTTATCAAAAAAGTACGTACCAAATATTCGGTAGGATGATTTGCTACGTATCAAATTAGGTACGTAGCAAATAGGTATTATTTTTACGGTGTGAACACTAAAATTAGGTATGACATTTAAAATAAAAATAAATCAACTTATTTTATAAATATATATTTATGTTTGATGTGATTTTTTTGCTGAAATTAAAAGTAAAATAAATTTTAGCATTAATATAATAAATGTTTTCAGTTTTTTATAAAAAATATATATGGAAATTATTTTTTCCTAACCAAAAAATTAACAATGAAAAGGACGCGCTAAAAATTAATATGTCATACCTAATTAATAAGAGTTTACATCACCGTATCAAATTTAAAAAGTATGATGGTGAAAATGGCTAGCAAATTTGCTACGTAGCAAATTAGATACTGGTGTAAACTTATGTCGTGTTCTTTGGCAAAAAAAAATTGATCTGAGATCAAAAAAACTTGATCTGAGATCAAAAAAATTAGCTGTCAGATCAAATTAGCTGTCAGTTTGTGTTCTTTGGCAAAAAAAGATTGATTTATTTTCTGATCTAGATCAAGTTTTAAAAATCTAGATTTTTTGGTAGATTTTACAAATACATTGATATATAATTTTTAATTGTCAAATTTATGTAAACAAAAAAACCCGCCAATTTAACTATTTTTATTATTTTGTTTAAAAATAATTTATTATTATTTAAATTACTAATTAATAATAAAGTTATTACAAATAAAATGATAAAACGTAAAATCTATCATTTTCAAATGTAAACATAACCAAACATATCAACTGATAGAACAAAAAGTCAAAACAATTTACTACTACATTTACAAAAGTAGATTGATTTATTTTAAGCTGTTCGTTGGCAAGCAAATAAATCAATCTTTTTTCGATCAAGCCAAAGAACACGACATTAGTATAAAAGTACCTATTAGATACAATACAAATACGATTTGTTTTTTCTTTATACAGAAAGAATGAAAGAAAGAATTGAAAAATAAAGTATTCGTTACTTTTTTCGGTATTTTATTTTATAGGGCGATTTTTCTGTTCTGGTGTTTACCGCAATGGCGCTGCAAAAGGGGGATAAGAGAAAAAATTCAAAAACTTTTGTATGGGATTTCATACAAAACACAACTTGAATAATTTAAAAAATTATCTATGAAATTTCTCATTTTACCACAATTGAACAATTTTAATTTGCTTATGGAGTATTATTGACTATATTTTAAACGTAATATATAAAACATTATCCGTAAGTCGCTCAAAAAAGAAACATAAAAATTGCCAAAATTACCCATACAAAGTTGTATGAAAAATTTAACCTATTTTAGTATTTGTTTTACGAACATAATAAATAAAATATTTTATATATTATACTTAATATATAGTCAATAATAGTTCATAAACAAATTTAAATTATTTAATTGTAGTAAAATGAGAAATTTCATAGATAACTTTTAAAATTATTCAAATTGTGTTTTGTATGGAATTCCATATAAAATTTTTGTGATTTTTTCTCTTATCCCCTTTTTGCAGCGCCATTGCGGTAAACACCGGAACAAAAAAATCGCCCTATACCAAATACATTTTTTGTTTTTTCTTTTGTGTTTGAGTGTTAAACAAATACTTTATTTGCACTTGCTATTTTTATAAGCAAGAAGAGCAACGATATATGTTTAAAATAACCTTAAAAAGTACATATTTTTATTCGAGATGCAAACAGCTGATATTTGGAAATATCTTGTTCAGGTTTTTTTAATTAATTTAAATTTTAAAATAAATATTTAAGTTTGTTAGATTTCCACAACCTAATTTAATAATAAATTAGAATTTACTTGGATTGGAATATTCATTTATTTATCGGAAAAATTCAATAATTTTTTGTAAAAACTTAAAATATATTTAAAATAAAAATAAAATAGCCTTTCTTTTAGTCAATTTAATCAATTTTAATAATGTATTTTACATACATCGTTGTATCTATTATCAAATCTAATGAGTATTGAGTATACTGACAATAATCATACAAAAGTTGCAGGAAAGGTGTTTTTCTCCACGATCATGAAATGCAAGCAGGAGTGGTTTAACGGAGGTGATGGCGAAGGAGTAGCGTAAGCTTGAAAGGGGGTCAATTGTGAAGTAATGCCGAAAGGTGGTTCCATGATTGATTCTGTCCAGATATGGGGGTTAGGGTTTAGTCTGCAAAAATCGGACACTCTTACATGTTAGTAAATGGTTCACATGTAAGGTCTTAAAGAAGATTCCTCCCTCCACCAAAAAAAAAAAAAAAAAAAAAAAAAAAAAATCATACAAAAGTAATCATATCATTTTAAATATGTACTGTGTTCGGATTTCGGATATGATTACTTTGTAACGAATAAAAAGTAACGAGTATTTGCTTGAAAAGTAACGAGTACTCATGATTACTCAAAGACCGAATCTGCACATCTCTGCAAAATGGCCCAACAAAAAGGGGAAAAGCCGGAAAAAAAATTTTAAGTTTATATTTTTTTTAAAGAACATAATTGATACTGAAAAATGAAATATCAACAAAATTTATTTATACTATCATATGGCGT
This sequence comes from Diogma glabrata, assembly GCA_963693315.1. NCBI lineage: Eukaryota > Metazoa > Arthropoda > Insecta > Diptera > Cylindrotomidae > Diogma > Diogma glabrata. The sequence continues at coordinate 44,383,911 of OY856186.1, forward strand.
GGTAGCTTGGTTGTTCACTAGAGAGCAAAGATTAATTTAAAAATTAAATGGGTTGATTGTATTGAAACTCTAACTCCGGTAGCACTATAGGACTCGATGTGTTTTCATGAGTTTCAGTTCGAATTCCACACAAAACATATCAACAAGTTTGTTCAAGAAGATAATCTAGAAGATAATAGGAAATAAAAAATAATTTCGAATAGCAAAAATGCACATTATTCCAAAAGTTATTTCACTTTAATCACCCACGAATATCCCCCGAAACAATAGAATATTACCATTATACCAAATTATTAATTTAATTTTTGACGTAGTTAGTGCCTTATCTGACTTTTATCATGAATATTTATTTTTATAAATAAACCGACATTTCATATTCGCAACAATATGTTGATTTTTATGCAACAACTTTTGGAAGACATACTCATCAATCATCATCAATGTGATACTATTGAATTGACGCAATTTACGTTAGTACTTATGTAGTTTTAGTTTTACCAATTACAAAGCGTCGCATCGTGTCTGCTATACGCAGTCTATACTGTCATGACAGTTGAATGCAATGAAGTTGTGTCACATTCAACTCAATATTCAAATTCATTACACCCTCACACTTATTTGTTTTAATGTAAACTTCAGCGTTTACCCGTAAACTTCAGCGTTTAATGTAAACTTCAGCAACCCATTTGTTCGGTTTGGATTGCTGTAATCTTCCGCTATCACTCTATCACCTTTATTGAATCTCCATTCCCTTTTGCTTTTAAAATTTTTTACCTGAGATGCCTGCGCCTTTTTAATGTTTCGTTCGACTTCCGTATCGTTAATATTCTTCGGTCGAAGCAAATCTAATCTCGTCTTAACTTTTTCCCTCAACATCATTGATGCCGGAGATTTCTTGGTCGAACAATGTTCTGAAATCCTATAGCCTAACAAAAAATTTGTGATTATATCACCTACATCATTTCTTTTGTCTTCAAGTAAAGCTTTATTAAACGAATTTTGGCGGATGGCCTGGAGGTGTTAATTTGTGCTCAACACCATTTCTAGCTAAAAACTCAGAAAATTCTTTTGCCGTAAATTGAGTTCCGTTATCACTAACAAGTGTATCCACTAAACCAAACCTACTAAAACACTCTTTAAACTTTTCTAAACTTAAACTATGTTGTAATAGCTTTGGTGGGGAATATTTCAACCCATTTACTAAATGCATCCATTATTATAAAAAAATATATATTATTCTTAGGGCCTGCAAAATCTATATGAATCCTAGACGCTCTTTTAGGAACCTCCCATGAGATTAGCATCGCTAAATTAGATGCCGGGCTTTCCTTTAAACAAGGACGACATTCACTGGAAAATTTATCGATGCCTTTTTCCAGTGACGGCCACCACACATATGACCTAGCAATCGTTTTGCTCTTTGTACTTCCCAAATGAGACCTATGTATCTCCTTCAAAATTAACTGCCACGTTTTTTATGGTATCACAACTTTTTATCCTCGCAGCACAATTCCTTCTACATATAGCTCCTGCTCTAGCTTTTGATACGGTTTATATACATCTCCTCTTAATTCCATAATGTTCCCGGCCACAATACACTGTTTTACCCTTGCCAAAACTTCATCTGATTCAGTTTCTTTTTGTACCATTTTAAAATCAATAAAAGCATCCCCTTTTGTTGCCATAAATTTAACAAACCCTTCCTCTTCCTCTCCACCTTCTGTCGAATCGACAGGAATCCTAGAAGTGAAATCTGCAATATTATCAGTTGTCTTAACATGCTCAATTGTATAAGCAAAAGAACTTAAAAAATAGGCCCATCTCTGTATTCTGCTTGCTGCAATAACAGGAATGGATTTATACGAACAAAATATTGGTACTATAACGTTTTATGATCGGTTCTTATCTTAAACTTATTACCCACTCAATACTGATAAAATTTCTTTAAACCATAGATTATTGCTAACCCTTCTTTATCTATAACACTGTAATTATATTCTGACGAATTTAACGTACGAGAAACAAAGGCCACCGGTTTCTCAGTGTTAGGTACCTTTATTCTGCAACAGAACTGCAGATACACCTACATTTGAAGCATCACATGCTAATACTAACTCCGCTGACGGATCAAAATGCGTAAGAATTAATATCCCTGATAATTTCCTTCTTAACCAACGCAAATGATCGCTTGCACTCATCATTTCAATCGAATTGTATTTCCCTTTCGTAAAAGCTGATACAACGGATTCATCAATGTAGCTAGATTTTCTATGAACTTCCCATAGTAATTTACTAGCCCACAAAAAGCCCGAACTTCTGTGACATTACTCGGTTCCCTAGCATTTAATATCGCACCAATGCATTCATTGGTCTTAGACAAACCTTTACAACTAATTCTATAGCCCAAATAATTAACTTCGTCTTGGAAAAACATACATTTTTCCCATTTTCAATTTCAATCCGGCGCCTTGAACTCTCCTTAACACTTCGTCCAACGTATCTAAATGGTCCCTATCATTCTTACCGGGCAACAAAATATCGTCCAAAAATATAGCCACTCCCAAAATCCCCGCTAGTAAACGCTCTAATTCACCTTGCAAAATTCCTGAACCTAGTTTAACCCCAAAAGATACCCTATACAGCAAATACATTCCCTTATGTGTTGATATCGCAAAAAGGTTTTTAGAACCCTCATCCAATTCGAATTGGTTGTGAGTAGAGCGTCAAATCCAACTTTGAACATTTCTGGCCGCCATTCAATGTAGCAAAGACATCCTCTATACGCGGCAGCGGATGTTTCACTTCTTCTACAAACTTATTTGTATCTGTGACTTTGTAATCTCCACATAGTCTAATGGTCCCATCGGGTTTGATAATCGGAACTATATAGGAGTACCCCATTCCACATAACAGCACGGTATTATTCCGCCCACTTCTTCGATTAAATCAATCTCTTTCTCTATCTTATCTCTTAATTTAAACGGTACCGTTCTCGCTTAAAAAAATGCTGGTTTTCCTTCCGCTTTTATGCCAATATTGATTTGACGTTTATTAAACTTACCCAGGCCATCCAGAACAAATCATTATATCTCCCCACTATTTCCCTAATCAATTTATTCCTTTCAAAAAAATCCACATTTTTTACCGTAAGATTCTGTTCTATATCTTCTATCATACCAAATGTCCGTAAAAAATTCCTACCTAAAATCGGCGGCCCGCCATTTGATATAACCACTATTGACACTACTCTTTTTATTCCCCTGAGTTCTAAAACTGGATCAATAACCCCTACAATATCTAACTTATCTTTACCATAACCATGAAGAACCAGTTCTGTCTTACGCAACTCTACTTTACTCAATCTATTTCTATAAAATGACTCCTAAGATCCACCTTCTATTTTTACTGTCAATTTAATAGGACAATCCACCTGCCTGAGACTTTCCATATTACAAATTAAAAAATTTAGTCTATCCCGGTCATCTTCTTCAGTAAGGTGATTTTGGTGTTGCTTCTGCGTATTATCCTTCTTGTCCGTGGAACTTTTCTTTGTTGCATCTATTGTTTCCTTCATCTGCTTAGCATTACTATTTTTCTTCATCGAGCACATCACTGCTAAGTAACCTTTTCTTTTGCAGTTGTTACAATCGTATTCCTTATAGAAACAATCTGCCTAGTTGTGGCCAATTCTTCCGCACACAAAACATATCTTATTACGTGCTCGATCTCTTTCTCTTGCAAAACCTTTGTTAACATAACTAACCATAGCTGAAGCCTGTGATTTTGAATCTGTATCTTCCTCATACTGTAAAGCTAGCTCGTAAGCTTGATTAAGACTCAAGGTTTCATCATTTTCCCAAATCCTCTCAAAAGCTTTGCCTTTCACTCTCATTATGAATTTGTTTAATAAATTGTCTTTCAGCGTAACTCCAAATTTACAATTTAAAGATAAGTTTTTGATTCTCACCATCCACATATTAGCCTTCATCCCTCATCGTTGTAAAAAACTTCTTTCTTTCTTTGAAAACGACTGTAATCGTTGTAAAATGTTTTGTCATTATCTTGCATAACTCCTCAAACGTTTTCGATGTAGGTTTATCTGGAACCAATAAACTTTTGATCAACTCGTATATGTTTCACCATTTAAACATTCTATGAACTTTGCTCCACTACTGGGGCGAATGGTTTAAAATATTCAGCCGTCGCCATTTGACACTTTATTTTTCTGTGAGCAACATAACCTCACCTTTTGCCTGTTGTATTTTCCTCCCTTATTTTATTATTTGCTTTTTATATTTTTCACTTTAATTGATTTCGCGTTTTATTATTATTAGGCTCGTATATTCGTCGCCACTGTGATACTATTGAAAGACGCAATTTACGTTAGTTTATTTAGTTTTATTTTTACCAATTACAAAGCGTCGCATCGTGTCTGCTCTACGCAGTCTACACTGTCAAGTGTCATGTCAGTTGAATGCAATGAAGTTGTGTCACATTCAACTCAAAATTCAACTTTATTACAATCAATAAACTAATTAACAACTTTTTTATTTCTTCCGTTTTTTTTATTTCAGATTTCTTTAAATCAAAAACAGATTTAATCTCCTTAAATTTATCCAACACATCAATATCAGATATTGATTCAGTTGTTGTTTCTGGATTGAAGCAGTTAAAAAAAATTAATTTAAATCATAATTTAATTTCAAAAATAACCACTCAGGTTTGCATGAATTTTATATCAATTTATTATAATATCTGAAACAAATGTTCTTTCTATATATATTCTAGTTTTTGGCCTCCATCGAAAATGTTGAAACTTTAACCATAACTTATAACAAAATCTATTCCATCGAAAAATCAACAAATTTAAAATTAAAATTAAAAGAACTAAATTTATCGAATAACATTTTGCGCGTTATTATTCCAGGAATGTTTGACAATCTTGAACATTTGAGATCATTGGATTTATCCTACAATTTAATAACACAAATTGATGAAAATTCATTTAAAAATATTCCAAAACTATTCGACTTAAACTTATCGTTTAATAGCTTAAATCATATAAACAATATAAATGATATCGATACCGTGGAAGTTTTATCGTTGCAAAATAATAAATTAAATAAATGGAACTTTAAAACTATTCCGAAGGGATTGAGAGTATTATACATACAGAACAACGATTTGGACGAGATTAATGGGGATCAGTTTCAACATTTGAAAGTTTTAAATTTATCCAACAATCAGTTCTTCACCTTTCCGAATATTTTACTACCCTCACTAGAAGTTTTAGATATTTCGTACAATAAGTTATCATCGGTTCCACAAGGATTAGGACTGAACTCACATTTATTAGAAACGATAATTTTAGATCATAATCCAATTGAGATAATTCGTTTTACGGATGAAATTCAACTGAAAAAAATATCTTTAAGTTATATGCCATTGTTAAGGTCATTGGATGCGGATTCGTTTAAAAATATCAAAGGACGTGGAGTTCGTTCGAATAGTAGTACAGCTTGTATTGAACTAGTTGTATCACATTGCACGGAACTAACAGATATCGATGAAAACGCATTATCTGGAGTAGATCTGTGCAAACTCGATTTAAGTTATAATAGGATTACAACATTATCGGAAAATTTAACCAATTGGAAATCAATTGAAAATGGGATAAATATCCAAGGAAATCCGTTTCACTGTAATTGTTCTTCACAATGGATGTTGGATAATATTCTTAACTATTTATATCAAAACGAAGATCTTCAATATTTGTTGAAAGAATTAAGGTAAGTTAGGGTAAAATTATGATATTCATCGTTATATTTTTTTTTATTATTGTTTTGCAGATGTAATCAACCGGAACAATTTCACAATCAGCGATTTGTAAAATTTTACAAACGTTTTCATGCGTTTTGTTCTCCATCAGCTGCGATGATGAAATTTGAGGAAGATATTGTTTATCAATCAACAATTACGAAAGGATTTCATTTTTATGGAAAACCAAGTTGGATTACAATTGTGATATCATGTTTGATTGTATTAATTGCATTGATTGCAGTTGGCATTTATTGGACGAAACAACAAAATAAAGCACTAGGCCGAAAAAATCGGTTGTATTCGTGAAAATAAAAAAAAATGTTTGTTTGCATCTGAAAAAGAGTTTTAGGGTATTTTATGTCATAAATTCGAATATTTATACAAAAATTGTGGGATAATAAATCCTTAACATTTATTTTGCATGTATCGTACAGCTTCTTGCCATTCAGTGTATTTGGTTCTTTAGTGTCACACTTCTTGTCACTACATAATGAGGTTGAATACAATTTTGTTTTCTGTTTCGTTGTAATTATGTAGAACCGTAACATTATATAATTAATTAGCAATAATAAAACCTATTTAGCGATCACCACCCTCATAAAAAAAATCGAAAGAAAACGATTGAAAACGAATAGTTTTTTATCGTTTGCTATCCGTTTCTATCGGATTTAATCATTTTAAACACATAGACTATATCTGCCAGATAGAAAACGCACCGTAATCTATCGGAACCTCTAGGATTTTTCAGTTTTCGGTTTCAATGGTTTTTCTACGATAGAATTTCTATCGTAGTTAATCGTTTTGAATCTGAAGATCACGATTGAAATTTTTTTTGGTGAAATTTAAAAAGTTTTGAATCGTTTTCTATCCGACATTACATATATAGCACCAATCGTATTTTCCCGTCATTAGATTTCAATCGGGCTGAATCTGAAATTTACGTTTGAGATGTTTTCAGGAGAAATCAACCAATCGTAATCTATCGTTATCATATCCCAGTGAACACAAGACGTAAATATGACATCACGCGAACGTCATATATATGTGATGTAGTTGTTACGTAAATTTGATATAAAACTGACACTCGTCATGACTATATCCTGGTATCATTTATATGATGTTTTCATGACATCACACTGATCTTAAATTTGCCTTTGATATGATGTCATAATTTGGACTTAAATATGACCTTATTATGATTTCGTTAAATTTCACTAGAGGTATATCCATTTTAGTTGTATATAGTTTGAAAAATTTTGCGTATATTTAGTTATTGCTTCCTAGCAGGCTATAAAACTATAGATAAGTGACCAATGAATGACTGACGGGTTAGTGTTTTTGATTAATTGTTATTAAATTTGTTTTTTAAGTAAAAAAAAGAATACATCACAAAAAAATTTATATTACTATGATATCAACCTTATATCATAACAACGTCACGAATATCTCCACACATCATATTTATGTCATAGTTATATCATTATTGTTATGTCATGTTCTTACGTAAACAAGTGGGAAATAATGATATACATATGACTTATATATGACCCAGATCTTACATAAGATGTGACCTAGCGTGATGTCATTTTGATATCACAATTACGTAAATGTGTTTTCTAGGATAGAATTTTTTACTTTTCGGTTTCAATGGTTTTTTACGATGGAATTTCTATCGTAGTTAATCGTTTTAAATCTGAAGATCACGACTTGAAATTTTTTGGTAAAACTAAACAAGTTTTGAATAGTTTTTTATCGTACATTCCATATGTAGCACCAATCGTAACCTATCGTATTTTTCCGCCTTCAGATTCCTATCGGCTTGAATCTGAAATTTACGTATAAAATTTTTCAAGGAAAACAAACCAATCGTAGTAGTCTACCGTAACCTATGCGATATTACTTCGGTCTGAAAGACCTAAGTTTTACATTCATGAGCTCAAAGTGAAATTCTTACCCCCACTTTTTTAACATTTCTCGAAGTTTTAGGACTTACTGATTCTAAAAAGGCAAAAAAAAAATGTATGTCTGTCTGTCGGCCGGCCGGCCGGCCGTCATTACCTACGCTGCAGGGAAAACCGCTGGAGGGATTTCAAAAATTTCTTTTTCTAAACCTAGGTATACTCAAGGGACAGGTCCGAAATGACGCTGTGTTCAATAACTGTACCTAAAGTGTGTCAAAAAAATCATTATGTGTGTCAAAAATAGCAAATTTTCATATTTTTGGCTTAAACAACGTTCATTTTAAGTGATTACGAGTAGGAACATTAAATTTGGAGAAATCTTGATGGTAGCGATTGGTATGTGAGATCAAAAACTAGATTATTGCATTATAAGTTTGTCAAAAAAATGTTGTCAAGTGTGTCAAAAGAAAGATTTTAATTTATTCTTTTACCCAATTTTTTGGAAAAAAATAAAATTGTTTGTTTGAAATGAAATTTTATTATTATAGAGAATTATGGCATTATAAGTTTGTCAAAAAAATAATGTCAAGTGTGTCAAAAAAATGATTTCATTTATTTTTTTAGCCAATTTTTTGGAAAAAAATGTAGCTGTTTTTATGACGTAAATGTAATTGAAAATGAAATTGGACATGGAAATTTTTGAATTTGTTATAGTTTTTGAAATATTTTTGGAAAAATGAGAATTTCGGAAAAAGTTTTAATTTTTGTTTTTGTAAGAATTTTTGGAATATTTTTAGATTTTTGAAAAATTTTTAATTTTTGATTTTATTATATTTTTGGAATTTTGAAAAAATTTTCAATTTTTGATTTTGTAATAATTTTTGCAATATGTTTAAAATTTTGGAAAAAGTTTGAATTTTTGGATTATTATTGGAATTTAGAAAAAGTTTAAATATTTGATTTTATTCTAATTGGCAACATCATCAGCGTAAGCGATCATCTGTACTGAGTTTATTGACAAGATATTGTTGTTAGTCGGTAGTTTCTTTTGACGGCACACATATTCCAAGGATAAATTAAAAAGTATAGGAGAGATAGCATCACCTTGTCTTAAATCGGAGTCGACTTTAAAAAACTTTGATATTTCGTTCTCTACTCGTACACAGCATTGAGAGCTCTGTACTGTCCTTTTGCATAGTGGTACCAGTATACCAGGAATTCCCATTGACACCAGAGCAGGATTGATTTTTGATAGCAAAATGTAGGAAAAGATCTTATATGCTGTGCAGAGGAGAGCGATTTCTCTGTAGTTTGCACATTGTAGGCGATTACTTTTTTTATGGATTGGTATCAGCATAGCTGTGTTCCAGTCCTGTGGCATGGTTTCAGTCCTCCAAATCATTTGAACCAGTTCAAACAATCTTAAGGATAGAGTTTCGCCACCATGTACAATCATTTCGGATGTTATATCGTCGATACCAGGTGCTTTATTGCGTTTTAATTGTGACAGCGCCGCTTTGAATTCTTCTTTGGTTGGTTCGTCTACATCAGGCATGTCAAACTCATTTCGGTATACGGGCCAAATTTTTCGAAAATTATTTTCCAAAGCCATATGCGGGTCAAATGTTCTTGGTTTCATTAAAAGTTTTAAATTTGTTAAAGAAAACAAAACAAAAATGTTTATATAGAAATTTATTAGTTCTTAAAAATATGTTTATTAATTCAGTTTTTTTGCTAAATCAAAACTTGGTATTAGTTTTTGGCTTAATGTAATTTTTAATATCGATTCTAAATGTTGCTCAGTCAACCTGGCCCGCCTTGCAGTTTTATTCATCTGCATTTGTGAAAAAATGTGTCAACATGTATAGTGCAAACATGGATAATATGCCTATAACAAAATGTCAAGTTCTTTGGCAACGGTCTGCAGATAAGTAATCGTAAAACTCTGGAATACCAATTTCCTTATATTTTTGGGTTAATAGCGTGTCGCATGGTAGTTCTATAAACACTCCGAACAGAAATTTGTTAGGGTTCAAATATGACCCTAATAAGGTTTGCCCTAGTTTGATAGGGCCCTGATCATGAGAGTAACGCTTTTTCCCAATCAGACTCTGATTGATATAGTCGGATCAGGGTTTGATCAAGTTCGCCATATACAACTAATAGGCCTGATCAGATTGCCCAACCAGGAGTGAAATATGAAAAAGAAACATCAGGAACGGATATCATAAAACAAGGTTAACCTTAAAAGAGCTTTTTAATTCAGTCCGGACAAGCCCACATGAGATTGCCGTAATAGGGCTTACCATTTCTGGCACTGATCACACCCTGATTGTACTCAGGCTTTTCCTAACAAATTTCTGCTCGGGCCCATTTCCCAATTTTCGTGAATATTTTCAATGACAACAGACATCGGAGAGCAAAAAATATTGAAATGAGACTAACTACTTTGAAAATCTGAAAACCTCAATTCAAAATCGTCTGCCAACATCAGTGGTTTTTCATATTTTTCAAATTTTAACTCTGGATCTTTAAGCCAACGAGTCTTACAACTAGAAGAATTACATAAATTTCTTTTCAATTGTATTTTCCATAAGGATATCTTCTGTTTGAATGAATTTATTTGGTCATACAACGAGGTTATAAGCATGTTTTTACACTGAACAATAATATTGAGTTGACTGAGATAGCCAGTAATGTCAACTGAGAAAGCCAAATCTTGTATCTAAACATCTTTTTTAGTTCAGAGTAGTCATAATATTCCCTGGGCCCTCACCGATTTCATTTAATGATTACCACATATTTTATACTTCGTCCAAAAGCTTTTGTTCTGCCATTTTCCTCGATTCGGTCGCTTTTTCGTATGGCAAGCTCCGAAAAATGCCAATTGCCCGGGATCTTGTAAATTTGCTACCACTAATTTGTTTAAGAACACGGAAACCTTGTCCGACAAAAATGTGTCTACTATTTTCGAATCCGACAATTGACATTTTGGCATGTTTGGGTTGAGGAAAATGGCAGATACAAAAGTTTTCAGACTCGTCAAGGACAGTCGCCTCACGAAGTAATAAATATGTGGTAATCATTAAATGAAATCGGCGAGGGCCCAGGGACTGTAATCTTTAATTTAGAAAAAAAATACGATTTCGTCCAACAGCTGTAAAAATCTTAAAACTTATGATTTGAAGGGCAACGCACTTCGGTATAATATGACAAGTCTTCGTAATCACACTCTACATCTTTAAGCAATGTCATTAATGCTCGATGGTTTAATCCACGTGCTCGAATAAGTTTAACGATGCTACCAACTTTTTTAAATACATTGTCAATTTTAATTACTTTTAAACATAAGACCAGTAAGGTGGATAACGCAATGGAAGTTTTAAAAAGATCTATTATGTTGGGTTTAAACATAATCTTTTAGTCTGCCGACGGTACCATGTATAAATGCTTTCAAAAAAGGGGTTTGTGGCCAAAAGGGGAAGTTGCCAAATACATCCGGTTATATGCATTGGAAGATCATATTTTTTAATAGCAATTATAAGTACTAGGTCATTCAATAAGTCCGTAGGATGACACATAGATGGCGTTACTAGAATTTTTTCCATATGATTTTTATTTAGTACTAACCTTCAAACGATACTTGTATAAATTTGACAGCAATCTGACAATTGATTCGTGAGTTATAGCATTTTGTGTGAAGCAACTTTTGTTTTTGAAAAAAAAAATGGAAAAAAGTGAATTTCGAATTTTAATAAAGCATTGCTTTTTGATGAAAAAAAATACAGTGGAAACCAAACAATGGCTTGATAAACATTATCCAAACTCTGCTCCATCGAGACAAATGGTAGAGAAGTGGATTGCTGAATTTAAATGTGGTCGTACCAGTATTCAAATCGTACAAATTGGTTATGAACGATCGCAAATTGAAGGTGCACGAAATAGCTGACATTGTAAAGGTAGCAGATGGTAGTGTTTTTACCATTTTACATGAACATTTAGGTATGCGAAAGCTCTGTGCAAATTGGGTGCCGCATGAGCTCACAGTCGACCAAAAACAACAACGAATCGATGCTTCGGAGGAGTCCATGGCACTGTTAAACCGCAATAAAATGGAATTCTATCGTAGATATATAACAATGGATGAGACATGGCTTCATAATTACACACCAGAATTCAAAAGACAGTCAGCTGAGTGGACAGCAGTCGACGAACCGAATCCAAAGCGAGCAAAGACGCAACAGTCGGCCGGTAAGGTGATGGCGTCTGTATTTTGGGATACGAACGGAATAATATTCATCGACTATCTCCAAAAAGGAACCACCATCAACAGCGACTATTACTGTGAACTTTTGGATCGATTGAAGGCTGAAATCGCAAAGAAACGGCCACAATTGCAAAAGAAAAAAGTGTTGTTTCACCAAGATAATGCACCGTGTCACAGATCGATGAAAACGATGGCAAAATTGAATGAATTGGGCTTTGAATTGCTTACCCACCCACCATAATCTCCAGATTTAGCCCCTAGCGACTTTTTCCTGTTTTCAGATCTCAAGAGAATGCTTGCTGGAAAGAAATTTAAGTCCAATGATGAAGTAATCGCTGAAACCGAGGCCTATTTTGACGAGAAAGAGAAATCATACTATAAAAGTGGTATAGAAAAGTTGGAAAATCGCTATACTCGTTGTATCGCCCTCGAAGGCAACTATGTTGAATAAAAAAATCGAGTTTTGTCAAAATGTTGTTTTTTTCTTATTTATCCTACGGACTTATTGAATGACCTGTTACATTTTATATTATGAGATTATTTTTGATAAATTCAATTTCATATGCATTTTTGAATTTTTAATTGAAACACTGTAGGAGTGAAAAAGTGTTGAGGGCCACAACAATTTATGCAGCGGGCCACAAGTGGCCCGCGGGCCGAGAGTTTGGCATCCCTGGTCTACATGTACCTTTGACGCACGAATAAGCTTTGCCCGTCGCCCGACTTGTTGCTGGTCACTTAAGTTGAGAAGATTCTCCAAATAAGTGGCCCAAGTATCTAAAATATTTTTAAGGTCTACTTGTAGCTCCCCATCTTCGTTTCGAATAGTGAAAAACCCATTGAAAACGATTCAAAACGATAGGCTATTGCACTAAAATTCGGCTTTTACGATAAGAAACGATCAAAACGGATAGGAATTAACAGAAAATAAAATAATGTGAAATATCCCATTGAAAACGATTCAGATAATCTACCAAAAAACGATAGGAAGCGATTAAAGCGATACAAACATTCTATCGGAAAAAAACGATACAGCCCCATCTATTTTCATTCAAAAACCGCACAGGAAAAGATAGAAAACGGTTCTATTTTTTCACTAGATTTTCATTTCTATCAGAAAATAACGATAAGAAACACCCAAAAACGATAGACATTGCATCCGCCACAAAAGGCAAAACGTAAGAGTCCGCATCCGTTTCTATTGGAAAAAACGATTCCAACCCATTAATTCTCATTCAAAAACCGCATAGGAAACGATAGAAAACGGTCTATCGTTTTCTATCATTTTTTTTACAGGGGCTGTGATTAACTCGATCTTTAAGATCAACGCAAAAACTGGTACGGATATAAATCTCCATCACCAAACGGTGATGATGTTAACCCAAGAAAAGATGGAAATTCGGAACAAAAATAGAGTTTACGTGGAATACGCTTCATGCAGAATACAAAAGTACTTTAAGCCACTTCTCTGTCCAAAGTGTCTAAATGCTTTAATCAAAATTGTTGAAAAATAGGCCACTAGGAATCTGGTGGTCTAAATAAAATACTCTCTGCTGTGCGCACATGCCAAACTAAATCTCATAACCCTACGATAAAATTTAGTATATTTGCCAAAGTTAAAGTCATTAATTGGAGTGCATCCAACAAAGAAAATCGAGTATACAAATAAGTATACACACACCAATACAGCGAGGCGGAAGGATCTAAAAGCTGCACAAACACATTTGAAACGATGTTAAGGAATGAAAGATTTGAAGATCAAGAGAATTCATATCAATGAAAATGAGCATCCACCCTGTTTAGGAAAGGTCAACGGGTACGATACGGATGGCGAATGGGAGTAAAGAAGTAGAGAATTGGAGTTTTTGAAAACAAAAGAAATACATAAAACTTCGCTGAGAAAATTAGAAACAAAGTTAAAAAAACGAAGATAAAGCAAACAAAGGAATAAATACAGGTAAAATCTAGACAGAGACTTCTATATAATGAGCTTTTTATCTCAAACGTAGAGATCACGGTACGAATCCTAAAAGGTCTTTCTGAAAAATGTTAGCGAGTGTCCCTTGTGTGCAGATACAGTGCTTGGTATTCTCGTGAAACCCGAAGGCTCAAAAACGAGTTTGAAAATGCTGAAGTGTAGAAATCCGTAACTTCCTACTTCTTCTTATTTTAGCAATAATGTAATTGTTGTAATTATTGTTTGGGCAAAAGCACAGTAACATTAGGTCCTATATCCTTGCCAAATGAAAACAAACATTTCTCTACTTTCAGATTATAGCGAATCAGAAATAACGGAGTTGGACTTGGAGATCAATAACCATAATTTCTGGCATACATCCCTTTTGGTGTAGTTTTATCCTTGAGTGTAAAACCATTGCCAATCTTCTTGTGATAGAGAAATCGTCTTCATTGTATTTTTGGTCCAAACGTGTCTACCTGTAATGTAAACACATACTATTTATTACTATTACTGTGGCCTCTGACTTCAAGTCAAATCAAATACTAACCTCGCATATGCCCGAAGAACAGTTCGTTTTTGAAACCAACGGAGAAATTGAACAAATTAGTAGGCAGGTTTTCTGACGCTTTTAGTGAAGCCACTTTAGGATTTTAGTCTCTTAGCAGTCCAAAGAGATAATCTTGGTTGACAAATAAACTCCAGATCAGTCACCAGGAATGTGAGAAGCTCGTCTAGAACGCAAAGAAAACAAAAGCTGTTTGGATCTAACAGGACAGGCTTTAAATTTTATGAAGATAAATTGAGAATTGCATATAGGGCGCTACTGTAATGAATCTCCTATCATTTCTACTTTAATGGATCACCTATCCTCTAAAGTACCTAGTTTTCGCAAGTATTATTTACAAGTCCTCATAGTAGATATGTCTATGCTAGACGGCTAAAAGTCGTTTAAGTATATACCGAATCGGAAGGCACCATCTCAGTGGGAACAAGCTGGTAGGTCTTTGAAAACAGATCTGGCATCCAACATCAGTTAACAACTGTATATACAACAAAACGGTACATCTGAACAAATGAATAGCACGCTAGCAGAAAGAGCACGTTATGCATATTGTTTGTCATATTTGTCATATTCATGTACCATAGTTGTCATGTTTCATAGTTGGTTGGTTTCATAGTCATGTTTCATAGTTGTCATATTCATGTACCGAAACAGAAACGAAAAAAATTGACACAAAGTCTGAACAGTGTATTTTCGTAGGGCACAGTGATAAATAAAAAATGTATAGAGTCTACAATCTCAAAAATAAAAAGACAGCTATCAGTCGTAATGTTATTTTCTTCTGAAGTAAAAGTTAAAAAAAAGGTGTCAAAAAAACTTTTTCAAATTATATTACCAGGGTTCGAAGTGTTCGCCACAACACCCCCCCTCTTATGCCATCGCAGATAGGACGATCTGAAAAAGAGAAGAAAGGAGATTTAGTATGCCGTAGCATTAAGAAAGCCTTCGGGAGCTCTAGTAGTTCGACCTGTTCGAGTAGTTGCAGCAGAAGGGTTAAGGGAGAGCGCCTGCGTTGTGTTTCCAACTTCGAGGAGTGGAAGGTAGAGACTTGAAAGAAGCCGAAGAAGTATATTGAACGTTGTCTGTAGGAGAAGGTACTTCGATTGCGCGACAAAGGATGGTGGTTGACTCTAGATATCTTCAGATTCTGACCTTAAACAAGGTTTAACCCTCGATGGAGACTCGCATTTGTTGACCTTTGCGATCAATGACGAAATTCTTTTTGTCGCGATTAATGACTTTGTAAAGAGGAGGCTGAACCGACTTACGCACAAAGTCAGTGCGTAAGAAGACATGTGAGCAAGATTCAAGGGCTATGAAAACGAAAAAATTCAACCTTTAAACACAAAGAGTGCCTAGATGCATTAATAGGAAAAAAATGATCATACTGTTGTTTCAGCTGGGAAACAAGATCAGAATGTGGAATAAAATTGGTATTTCTGCTGAAAAATTCTCGAGGAGAACGGATTTGCATACCATAAACTAGTCCTGCAGATGAAGATTGGAAATATTCACGAAAAGTGGTTCGTAACCCAAGTAATATATTGAAGGCAATATTCGTGTCCAGTCTGTCTTGTCGTAAGCCATTATAGCAGATTTGAATGTTGCCAACGATGCCAACATTTAATGAAACCATTACA
This sequence comes from Diogma glabrata, assembly GCA_963693315.1. Classification (NCBI taxonomy): domain Eukaryota; kingdom Metazoa; phylum Arthropoda; class Insecta; order Diptera; family Cylindrotomidae; genus Diogma; species Diogma glabrata. The sequence continues at coordinate 44,400,061 of OY856186.1, forward strand.
TTTAGAATTGTAGGTTTAGTAGTTTGCGTTTGAAACGTATAAGTTTAGACAATTCATTGAAAAGATTGGATTCGAATTGGGAGCCCTAGATCAGTGACGACTAGCTGAAGTTACTTCAAAACGAGCGATCCAATTAGAGAATCGCGTGCTGAGGCTACCTTTACAGCAGTGATATCTGAGATGGAGATGGCGTCAGGCCAGCGAGTATAGCGATCAATATTTGTTATACAATAACGTTCGTCCTCAGAAGTAGACAGTGGACCAAAGCTGTCCATATGAATCTCGGAAAATTGTTGAGAAGCTGGGGAAAAGTCACCCAAAAGAGATTGTGTGTGGCTAAAAACTTTGGTCTTTTGGCAAGGCAGACTGTTCTGCGTGCCATTTGTTTGACGTCCTTTTTAATGGATGGCCAAATTCTTCTTAGAACATTTAAGGAAATCATTAAGGATAATCATTGATTGCCACCAGCGTGAGGTATGAAGCGACGGTAGAAATTTATCATACGTAGAAATCGACGGCGTTTTAACGGTTTGTGGACGATCGAGATTGTTAATCGCATCGCAATGTGGTGTCCTAAAAAGTTATCGCTATTTTTTGCAAAGTTGCGTTTTTCAACATTGATGATTAGACGTTAGATAGACGCTCTAAAACGATTTGGAGATGAGTGAAGAAAAGGGGGAAAAATGAGGAAGACCCCTCGTTAACGTTCAGATTGACCGGTAATGCAAGCTCACTTGCAGAAGTTAAATTTTTGAATTCGATTATAGTTAAAGGGGCGAGATGGGAGAAATGGAGATTTCTGCGACACGAAAAGACGGTGATGAGACGAGCCATTACGTGACGTCATGAAACGAGCCATCTAATTTTTTAAGGGTGTGGTGGATGAGCAGAAGAGTTTTGGCTGCGTGGTTTGAAGTACTTGCGCTTCGGCTCACAACGTCTAGGATTTTGCTGAAATTTGTGATTTCGGCTATCGCCGGTAGGTCTATACCAGCTACAGCTAGTGCCGTGCGAACGGTGGCAGGTAGTTTTTCTTCCAAGAGCAGTTTGAGGATATCCTCAGAAAAAGCGATTTGCGCCTCACGGGTCTTGTCCAAAGAAGTTGGGAAGGCTTGCAATCGTCGAGATCTGCTCTTAGCATGTTTCCAATGCGATCCGTAGTGCTAGAGGCAAGACGTTGTAGAAAAGGTGCTGTCACCTGGTCGTACAGATTTATGCCCTTAGGGGCGTTTAGGATATGCCAGATGAGGAGGAAATCTCTGGGGTAACGAGGCCTAGTATATGCCCATATTTAGCATCCTGGGATTTAACTTTTCAAATTCGGAATTGCTATTCTGAAATCGTGAACCAGATGTCTGGTTGATCTTTTCAGAACGGAGGAATTTTGATCGAAATGTGGTTAAGTCTTGAAATTTTGGTCGCGCAGAACAACACAAAAAATTTTGAGGACTTTGTACATTGGTGGAGGTTCCCTTACTGAAGTTGATTTCGGCTGGGGTAGCTTTAGCACGCTCATTAACTAGAATTTGAAGTTCGTATTCTGTTAAGGAATACATTTAAGGAGCATTCGAATCATCCAAAAGGGTCTAGGGCATGGCCAATACCTAAGGGAGCTGGCAAAATTGTTTCCAATTTTTGTATAACGGCATGGAAGAATCAGTTTTTATTGATTTGTTAATTTTTTTAAATATTTGATCCACTGATGTGACAACCCCGCGTACTTCAGTCCCTGCTATTGGCATATGAGTTAACGTGAGATGTCTTGAGGAAGACAGTGCGTGACATATTCAGGGATTGTGCCACTAGCTGGATTATTGGTAACCCCACTTTAATTTTGTTCCTGCAAATTTTTCTAACAATTTTGTGTTTTTATCTCTTATTTTATTTTTGTTTTCTATATCCTATTATAAAATATTGGCCTATGTCATATTTTATATGTGATAGGATTTATTGTTGTATTGTTGTCAATGTAAATGTTCGCCACACTTTCTCTAGCTTTGTATTGTTCAAAATGCTGACAATAAGACGCATTTATACGACGAAACAAGCATATCCGCCGATCTCATACTTTCGTTTCGCTGCAGTGTTGTGTTCTTAAGAATACGTCAGGAACCATTGGGGAGTTGTTAAAAAATTGGAGACGCCAAAATGTCCTTATACCCATTAGTGAGACTTGGATGGACAACAATCAACGGTTTTCTTTGGGCTATATCTAGTGTTATTTGAACACATTGCAACATAAACAAGATGTCCATAAGGAGATTCCTTAACTAGTTGTCCAAAATTGATTGAGTGAGAAAAGTTCCACCATCACCATCCAGAAGCATTTAGAGTGAAGAATTGAACTATTGAGCTATGTAAAAAAATTCAAAACTCTCATTTTCAATGCAAATTAATTATCTTAATTTATTTAAATGAATTATAACAGTAATACATTAGAAATAAAGAAAATTTTAAAATGAAAAATAAAAATTTATAATTTTTTTTAGATATTTATATTTTAAGCCATTTTGTTGATAATTGCCAATTGTAACGAACAAATTTGATTCGACCATTTATCCATAGCATTGTATCGTGATGCTGACCGCGTTTCTTGGTCTAATTCTAAAACTTGATTTACTTGATCTATTCTTCCTTGTATTGTGCTAGAAATTTAAATCAATAAATTTTTGTGTCGTTACGTGATGACTTATCTCTAACTATACTCACTTATCTAAAATGCATGAAACAAGTAAACCTTCGACTTCGGAAGATTCAATATTTAATTCTTTCGATATAAATGGAATTGCAATTCTCGTATATGGTCGTATTAATTTAATTAGAACTTGTGTCCGAATATTTCTTAATAAATCCTCGATATGCTCTTTTATAAAAGGATCCGCCATTATGTTATGTTTATGAGTTTTTAATATTAATTCAAATTCATTTATATCGTCGTTTTGATATGCGCTTACTAAATTTGTCATCGCTGTAATCTCAGGATCATTCTTGTACGGTTTTGCTTCTTGTGAATCAAAAGGATTGATTCCTGATTTCATTAACCTATACAAAAATGGAAATTAAATTAACTTAAATAATTTGATATGGTTAAACATACATATTTGCCAACACTAAATATTTTAAGCAAGTCGTTCTTCGTGGGGATCCGGATTCATCGTAATTTTTAAAAGCTTCAAAAAAATCCGTGTGCGCCTTTTCAAATTCCTCTTCACGTAAATGCATTTTACCACCACATTCTCTAATGACACCCATAATTAAGGGATGAGGAATTGCAGATTTTATATGAAGCGATTGTTCATATAACGCTTTTAATTTTTTATTATTCTTTTGTACCGTATACATTTGTATTTCAAGTGCGTATATTTCTAAAAGTTGTGTTCCTTTTTTTAAGTCATCTTCCCCTTCGTCGGTCTAAAAAAATAATTAATTTTTAGTTTGTTTTACCAAAAATAGTTATACAAAATTTGAATTTACAGTGGTTATTACCTGACATGACTGATGTAATTGCTTTAAAATTTTTTGTAATTTTGTAAATTCACTACGATCGAAATATAATTTTCCTAATTTTGTGTTAGTTTTAAACCACAGACGATCGTTTTTCGCATCTTTTAAAGCTTCAAGAGTTGTTTCGTAAAAATTTTGTAGAAGACCCATCTACGGATAGACAACAGAAAATAAAAAATAATAACAAAATACAACTACTAAAACCACTTACATTATTTGATGTTGAGATATAATCTAAAATTGAATTTATAGACTTTTCAGAATGATTCCTTGTAACTGCACTTTTGATATAAGTTAATAATTGTTTATATCTCGTCATCATCTCATCATATTTTAACTGAAAAATTAAGAAAATTGTTATACCAAAATATTGAAAAAATCCCCTCAATGGTTACCAATTTGAAATTAATTTTAATCATTTGTTTCAAAGCTTTAAATCCCCATTCGCCCTTTTCACCATTTTCCAAATCTAACACTTTTTGAAATGATGCCAAAGCCGACAGTGGTTCCTCCTCCTTTAATGCCTTACTATTATAATATTGATTTTCTAAATCAACATCTGGCTCAGAATTACTATCTTCCGAATATTCCTAGAACAAATTTTTTATCAAACATAACCTAAACACTTTGTCTGAAATAAAAGCAAAATTTCCATAACTTACCAAACCATAATCTTCTTCATCTTCGCACATAAAATCATCATCGATATCTGACATTTTTTTGTATTTAAAATTAAATATTTATTTTGTTTGAAAATATTTAAATGTACAGAATTTTTTTTCGGCGTTTTTCCCAAAATAAAAATTAATTATTTTTTTAACAAATTTGTATAATTTTTGACATGTCAATTTTTTTTATAATCTTCTTTGAGATTGTAGTGCTTGTGTGTAGAATTGAAACTAAGTTTTCAGTTCAGCGCTTTTATTATTAATGAAACGTCAAAGTCAGATTTTGTTTATTTTGATAAAATACAAAAAAAAAATGTCTTTAGATCCGGATTTAGATATAAAAATAAAAAAAAGTAAATTAAAAATTTAAAAATATATTGTTTTTAGTCTTAATGTAAATAATTTTTTTTTTATTTAGCAACGGAAAAAATTTCTGAAAATATGCATATTGTGGCAAATGAGCCATCATTAGCATTTTACAGAATTCAGGAACATGTTCGAAAGGTTTTACCATTGATTGTTGAACGAAGAGCAGAGGTTGTTCAACTGCAACAGGAGTTGCAAGGAAAATGTTATGATATGGAGTATGCAATTGGGTAAAAGGATTTTAAATTATATATGTTACGATCAAACTAGAAACTGATAAGTGATAACCTATGCTAAATGATGTAATGTATTGTAAAGGGCTTAACTATAGATTTGTTATGATAAAATCAACTATCTAACAGTAAGGTTTTTTAGACTATTCATCAATTTTGCCGCATCTAAGTTAATAAAAAAATGGTAATCGAAACAAAAACGAAATTTTGAAATCAGTGAAAAGTTGGGCATTGCTTGCAATTTGGAAATTTGAGTGAGGTTGTGATGGAAACAAATGCTATTGCAAAAGTGTTGAAGTTTTAAATCACAATTTGCGATCGTCATCTCGAGAGCCAGTTCTAGTTTTCGACTGTGCTATTGTGCTTAACCCTGATGTCATTGTACGATCTGTTATGTGGTCGAATCTGAGGCCCTTAACGTAGCTGATGAGGGTGATTGAGGAAATGTTTTGCTGTAGAGAAATCGTTAGTCTTTCTTGACCAAGATTGTTTAGCTGCGCAATGTAAGGTCAGAGCAGTTGCAACTTGCAGATAATTAGTTTCATTATTTCTGCATCTGAGTTGTAGCATCTCTCAGGAGCTGTTACGTCTAGCTTATTAAAATGGTGGTTTGTCAGACCATGTTTTTTCACACCATGCTCGATCTTCAGAGACTTACTGTGGGGAAGTTGGCTAGAAACTTTTCAATTGTCCAGAGAAATCAACCGACCTGACGAAGGAAGATCTGTGGTACCGCCCAAGGGCAGTGGCAGAGTTCCTGAATCTCGACTTGGAGCCGGAAGAATAGCACACAACTCGTCGCTACAACAACAACATGACAATATGTGGTTTATTATACTTAGATGCAGTAAAGGTATCATTTTGGGACGAAATCCACAGATTTTCCCCAACAAGTTTCTGTGTGAGTTCCAAGGAAACCTGCTGTTCAAGATCACACCTAAAGATTGTTTATATCCGTCGTTAAAAACAATAGAGTCGAAACGCTGCTCTTTGTAGTGAAGACGACGATATTTGATTTTTGCAGATTGACTGATTTTTTTGCAGTTACGCAATTTCATCACAAGAGTCTAAAGCTGCTTGGGTTCGTTAAGTGACAGTAGAGTCATGTTTTGGCGTAAACTTCGATATTGAAGCCAGATTTCAGTTTATTTGTATCATCTGCAACCATCAGACAAAGCATCTAAGAGGGTGCCCTTGCCCACCTTGAGAATAACTTTTAAACGTCCTTCGACAGATGGACTACTTAGTCTGGGGGTAATTTTCCCTCCCGTTAGCATATTGAAAATCCATGCTACTACTACCCCACATTGTGTGACATTTAGAAATTTTTATCTTCACAGCTGTTAGAAACTGAAAATAAATTAGGTTATTGGAAATACTTTCAAGCACTTGTTGAAAAGGACTTCTGTTATGGGTTCTTCTCGCCTGAGAAGATAGATATCAGCTGTATGTTTTTGTTGGTCGATAGACCTCTCACTTTTTTAGTTTTTTGCTATCTGCCCATTGTCTCTGAATGAATACAATATTGTGAGCATTCTGTTGGATAAAGCGGTTCAAATAAGCCGAGGCCATTGCTGCTGATCAGTTCAGGATAATCTAAACGCAAATCTAAGCTTTTTTTCAATCGGCTATAGAAGTGGCCCAGCAGGTACCTTTGGTAAGTCATGTCTTTTGCATGGTATTGCCTCGTTTTCCATGGACGCAACAGTTCACGCGTTCATGATGAGTGATTTTGGCAATTTGGTGGTTTACTCTCAGTAAGAAAGACTTGGTCCCGCAGCTTAGCAAACGACGACTCCATATCGCGATTTGTAAAATTAGATGGGGATGCTGACTCGTTTGCAAACACTGTCCTAGAAGTAGTCGATCCAGTTGCTGACACTGTTGGTAGAACTGAGTACTACTTGGATGGTAGGTCCATGTACACCAACAAAGCAACACCCTTCTCAACAATGTGTTACAGAATGCTTCATGAATGCGCATTAGTGTCCGATTGGTGAGCACCAAGTCGCCTTCGAATCTTCGTCATAATTTCCTTGAGGCAGTCAGGAAGGTAAGTTGTGAGTTAATGTGGTCGATGTAACTCTTTCTCTTTTATCGTTCGAAGATTTATTTCCCCAATGCCTATTTTACTTGCTGTTCATTAATGGCTTGGCACAGCTAAGCAAGAGCCAATTGTTCTTTTGGTACAAACCTTCGAACGACAGTTAATTAGCTTGAATTCTTGCTCTACTGCCAATTCTATTAGTTTGGATTTAATGTCGATGTCCGGCACTACATAGGGGTTGTCAGTTCAAGAAGGGTCTTTCTTGATTGATATCTCTTGCGCCTACCATCTGTGACAAAAATGTGTATGTATTGAATTTTCGATCTAGCAACGTTTGGTTTCGCGTGGTTCAATTCGTCTGTGTTGGACACGTAGGTATTGGTAACCTGTAGGATAGCCCACGTGATGGCTGCGACAAAAATTTCAGATTTGGTGTCGGATTCTGAATCGTATGAGTCCTCAACCCCGATTTCAGATTCCAGAAATAAAAGTCATTCGCTTGTAGTTCTTCTCATTCCGACATGTCTAATATGACAGAAGACTGTTGTAGTTCGCTCACGGTATTTCATATTTAACATAACCAAAGAAACTTGGTGAAATGTTTGTGTTACCCGAATGAGGATGTGCTGATCATCGAATTCGGTGAACACAAATTTGATGGGTGTAGTGATGGGTTTGGACAACATATTAGTTTTTATTTATTTTATTTTTATCTATAAAATGATTTATAGGTAAGGCTAGACTAAACTTAAGAGTTCCTGGTAGTATCCATTGATGCGTGCTAACTACCATAAACCTCCTTGTCCAGGCAGCCCTCAGCGCCCATGTTACACCTTAGCTTGGGGTTTGCACTTGGTTTTAGCTTCGCATTGATCGCAATAATGAGGATTACAGGAGTCCAAAAGTCCAAGCCTTAAACCAAACTCCAAGTTTTCCTACTTCTCTTTTCCCTTGCGGGTTCCACTCCAGAGATATCTTTGTTATGTCTTCTGCTGGCTTTCTCAGTGTATGTCCTATCCATCTCCACTTTCGTTTTCTGGTACAAACAAGATATACGAATTTGTCGACATCGTTGACTTGTGTATTATTTATGTTGATTGGTGTACTCACGTTGGTGTTCAGTCTCATTAGCTTTGTTTTGGTGATGTTGATTTTGAGACCAACTTCATGTGCAAATGATTGATAGCTTCTGTATTTTCTGCTGCATGTCGGCATGCCTGTGTGTAAGCAGGCAGATATCGTCTGCGTAGTCTAGATCATTGAGACGTCTTAATGGTCCCCATTGGATGCCGTTTAGACTTTCGTTCTCGCGCTTTCGCATGACACTATCTAGTACTATGAGGAATAGTAGCGGTGCTAACACACATCCTTGCCTTACTCCCCGGTTGTTAAAGTACTTATCACTTTGCTGTCCTTTGTATTGAATTTTGTTCCCAGCATTCCGATACATTTCCTTGATTAGATCAATTATCTGATTGAGGATGCGCATTTCACAAAGTGATTTACAGATAGCAGTTCTGTTGATTGTGTCAAACGCCCGCTCGAAGTCCACGAAGAGTAGATACAGTGGCGAATTCCCATGTGGGTTTTCCGAAAAACTAATGACAGATTCGTGATCAGCGACCTGAAAAACCTATATAATGACATGCATCATGCTCATTTCGCAAAATTTGAAATTCTCCTATGCCAGATTTTTCACAGTTTTCCGAAATTTTCCTGGATTTTTACTTCTTTACATTAGAAACATCATTATTCAACTTCAGGTTCGAGCTCAATTCGACAACGCTAAAAAAAGCAGTAAAAAGTCGGAAAATTAACCAAATTTTCCGATTTCCCGCTCCCCATGTATGTTTTCCGGAAAAATAATGACTGATTCGTGATCAGCGACCTGAAAAACCTATATAATGACATGCATCATGCTCATTTCGCCGAAATTTGAAATTTTCCTATACCAGATTTTTCACAGTTTTCCGAAATTTTCCTGGATTTTTTCTTCTTTACATTAGAAACATCATTATTCAACTTCAGGTTCGTGCTCAATTCGACAACGCTAAGAAAGTAGTAAAAATTCGGAACATTTTCCGATTTCCCGCTTCCCATGTGGATTTATCGGAAAACTAATGGAGATTCGTGACCCCTAAAACCCGCTGAGGAGCATTTTCAGTCCTTAATTTTTGCTTTTACTATATTTTGCAATCTTTTTAGAAATGTAGGGTGAAAACAGGGTTAATTTTGAGTTTTGGTGGTGTTGGGGGGGGGGGGGCTAGTCACTTCGCTTGCTAGTCACGAATGACCTAGGAGATGCATAGAAGCTAATGCAAAAAAAAATTTTTTGATTCACCTTCCTATAAGAAACTATTTTATTTCCCCGCTTTACTGACCGGACTAATATAATTGAATTATAATTATAGTTTGGGTTGCTACTTTAGTCGTATCTTAATCCTGCACAAAATACTAATATTAAATTTTCATAATCGCAGGATATTAATATTATTCTGTGCTAAGCAATTGTAAAATTATTGTAAAATCTAATTTTATTTATTTCCTCCAATTTTGTTTTATTTCAGGGCGGTAAAATCAATAGAAGCATCAGACGAAACATTTAAAAATATTCAGGAAATGTTAAAAAATGCAATATTTTTAAAACAACAATTAAAATATGAAGAAACACGTCGCATGAAACGAGATAATAGTAATAGTTCGGTTTATAAAAGATTATCCGCACATATCACGTTGGATCTTCCTGATTTATCAGAGTTGTCGGGAGTTGTACGGGAAACTACAAACCGAGTTGAACATATGATGTCACAGGCGAGAAATTCTTCGATGCATAATGGAAGTGAGCTACAACGGTCCCATACAACATTACATTAGTTATAGGAAAACAAAAATTATTTATTTATATTTATAAATCTTAACATTCCATTTGTAAAAGTATCTACACCAGCACCTGATATGCTTTAGTTTGTTAAAGGTTTAAAATTTACTTTAGTTTTGCGTTAGCTTATTTAGTGTATCAAAACAATTTAAACAATTCACGATTAGTCTGAAGTAAACGTTTAAATACTTATTACTTATTACTTGGATGAGAGAAGGAAAACCGGACAGTACAACTGCATTTAAAAATTCAAAAATATACGCCAAACAAATAATTTGAAATTTGGGTCCATCGAGCCGGTTAAACTCTAATAATTATCAGTGCAAATAAAAGTAGTTACTAGTTACATTTCTAATGTCTATAAATTTTATCACTGAAACACCATTTTTGTCGGTTTTGTAAATTCATAAATTAAACATCTATATCCAAGTTTTCCAAAAAGGTAAAATCTTTATTTTCAATTGTTTTGTTATATTATTTTTATTATTTGTTCAGTAGTTTTGAAATATTGTTAAGTTGTTAAATTTTGTTTTTATTGGTTTTATTTTGTTATTCAAATTTCTGATGTTAGTTTACACTTTGTTTTACAAAATGTTTTATTTAATTTCCTAACGAACAAGACAAACTATTATCAAATTTCGTAATTTGTAAACAGCTAGTAAAAATATTACATTCAAAGGCCATAGCCACAAAACAACATGAAGAAATAGACCATCTAAATTTAAAATACATAATTAATAAAAAGTAATAAGAGGAGAAATCAAAAAGTTTTTTATAAAAGAAATATTCATGTCTAGAAAACATGATTCTAATGTAAGATGCTATAATTCTTAGTTTTTTAAATTCTGAACAGTGATAAATTGAATCAAAGTGTAAAAAAGAACGTAAAGTATGAGTGAATTTTTGACAGCAAATTTGAAGAGAATTTTTTTTGAATAGAAATACTGTTATTAAAATAATTTTACCAATATTTTTTAATAACTTGTGAAATAAATAACACATGGTGTTCTAGCTTTGTAATCTAGATATCGTATCACAGGATCGAGAGAATACGTTTAGGAAATTAAAAATAAGTGCCGATTTAGTCATTCTTGGGATTGGTGACAGCGGTGGGATTGTAAGTAGCTAAAACAGGTTTATTTAAAGAGCTTAAGAGTAGGACAGTAATGCAATTATATTATAAATGGTTTACGTCAAAAATTGCCGAATGGCGTTCGTAGTGCCATTTTCTGTCAATCGACTTAAAAAAATATAGAACTTCTTTGTGAAAAGTGCTAATTTGCCGAATTCATTATACTTTATGGGTTTTCTGAATTCGCCAAATAGATAATCTGCAATCGATTATTTTTTTTCTTTATCCAATTCATATCGGTTTGAATCTGAAGAATCGAGAAGAGATGAAGAAGATTGAATCTCTTATGATTGAAATTTTTAAGAACACAACCGTCTTAAACGGTTGGAACCCATTGAAAACTTTATAGTTTTTTGTTATTTACTTTTACAAGGAAAGAGAGTCAACCAGAGTTGCATGTTATTTCATCTGCCACTAAACGGGATGCTTTTCGTTGTTGCTTCTCATGACATATCCCAGACGCAAGGTTAATACTTGTATATTGTAGAATGTAAAACTATTTTGCTAAATAGAGGAAATCACAAACGTGCGATCCCTAATTGAGATGATAAATGAAAAAGAATTTCAATAATTTTTCTATTGTAAAATGGTTAATATGTAATTAGAATCTGTCATTCATATTTCTATTGTAAACAATGTAACAAGCTAATTTTTATTTAATTTAATTATATGTAATTTCGTTGTACGTACATACTACAAACGTACAATTTTTTATTTCATGCTTTGAATTGTTAATAAATCTTGTTTCTTTTTCAAATAAATAAATTAATTATTCATTACGAAAAACTCATTTGATATATATATATATATATATATATATATATATATATATATATATATATATATATATATATATATATATATATATATATATATATATATATATATATATATATATATATATATATATATATATATATATATATATATATATATATATATATATATATATATATATATATATATATATATATATATATATATATATATATATATAATTGAATTACATTAATTAAATTATAACTATTTCTACTCCAAAATCGGTGAGAAATAAAAATCGTGGCTTAATATTATATATTTATTTACAGAGTGACCCAGAAATATGAAATTTGTTTGATCAAATCTGGTTATCTCGAAAAGCACTGTTTCGCTGATTATAATAAATATCAGTGTTGATATTAATTATTGTTTTAATGAAAAACATTATGACCTGAATGGAAATCGAACTCGAGTCGAAGCATAAAACACTACACGCAATCTTGTCGATGTCTGATTTTGCTATGTGAAAGCTTGATGGGAAATATAAAATGATGAGTTGCTATGATCATTTGAAAATACTTTCTCTATATATAGAGTTTGTATCCCCAGATTTCTCAGTCGGGAATTTAGCTATTAGTTATTTTATCTGATTTCCGGTTCTCGGGATTTTTATTAATTTCTCGGGATTTCCCGTATATTTTAATTAGAATTAAATAAAAGTGACCTATAGAGTTTGACGTAAAATCAATTAATTTTTTCCGGTTCAGTTTGACGATTGATTGATATTGCACGATTGGACACTACCATTATTTCGTTTTTAACAATGAATAAAGGGTTGTAAGTTGTAACATATTTCATAATAAATCAGGAACAAAAGCTTTCTACCGTTGCTTGATTCATAAATCATAAGCAAAAGCTTTCTATCGTTGCTTGATTCCATACAATCAATAATTCGGATATATTATATTGAATATGTATAAACAAAAATCTATATATAAATACGGAAGCAATATTTTTTCAGTACAATTTTAAAACATTTGCTCCATCAAAAGTGTGGCAATATGTATATCGTAGGAAAGGTCTTGAATAGTAGCTCGGCCGAAAAATACTTTTTTTTTAATTTTGACGATTTTTTCAGAAAAAATGGCAAACATGTGATAGTAATGTTTTTTGATTTTTTGTTCGGTTATTTTGTTTTTTTTTTCAAGTTATTTGTTTAACAATTCAAAATCAATCTATATCTATCTATATATAAATACGTAAGCAATATTTTTGCGGTACAATTTTAAAATATTTGCTTCATCAAAAGTGTGGCAATATATCTTGAGTAGAAAAATACTACCGAAAAAAACTTTTTATTTTGAATTTAGACGATTTTTTCAGAAAAAATGGCAAAAATGTAATAATTGTGTTTTTGGAGTTTTTGTTCGGGTATTTTGTTTTTTTATCAAGTTATTTGTTTCACAATTCAATTTAAACTCTGAAATAATGTGTTGTGGCTATTTGGTTGGGAGGTCTATCTACAATTTCTATTTACAAGGCCGAATTTCGGCCACTGGGCGATTCCTAGTATAATATAAATATATAAAAAATCGTTTAAGTAACTTCAAATTTCATATCGATGTATCAAGTAAAATAATATCGTTGATAAATATCGATATTTTTTTCAAAAACCGTAGATATATTGGTATGTCGATATATTTTTCGCATCCCTATTTCAAGGTATTAATTTTTTCTACAACAAACGTTGGATATTTCTACAAAAATAAAACAGAACACAAAACTTTGTTGGATATTTTTACAAAACAGAAATCTCTTGAGGATCTTCTTGTGAGATTAGTATCAACAGAAGACCGAATTTCCATCAATTTCATCAAGGATTTAAATTAGTTTTCGAGTTTGCGATAGACAGCAAAAGACAATTTTATAATTTAAATAATTAAATAAGATTTTCAGATTTTTTAAAAGCATACATTTATTTATTATTTAAAAAATAGAGATGCTAATTTAGTTACATAAGTATAGTTGACTACATTGGGTTAGCAAATGATAACATATCAAAAATTTGATAGCAAATGGAACGCAGTCTAAGGTGTGAAATAAAACCAATAATTAAAAATAAGTCTATTATTAGTATTGTCGAACTCGTTCAACGTACATTTTACCCTTAAAAGATATTTCTTTTAAACTGTTTTTCGTGTAGGCTTATGCACAAGTTTTGTCATTTGTTATCGGTAAACGGCATTATTGTCTTTCTGCACTGAAGTCAAGGTAGTGTTTAAGACACGACCGTAAATATAGCAGTTCGAGTAGTGGATTAAAACACATTTGCAAATCTATATTACATGACTGTTCAATTTTGAAACCCTTACTATATAGTGGTGAATGCAGCAAAATTTATTTGCGAATGCGATCTAGATTCCGCTTTTGATTTATTTTCAAATTATTAATTACATACTGTCATCATAATATGTCATCATAACTGGCCGCGACGAGTAAACTTTTAAGATCCACTGATAAGTAGGTGATGATCTTATATCCACACAAATTGCACAACTCACACAAATTGCTGTTCTTATATTAATTGTGGCAAGTGTTGCGTAAGTTACGACATCCCGGATGTCTTAAACATATTTCAAATTCCTTATTCATTTTTTTATAAAATAAAACAAACTATAAATTTGATAATAATTAAATATAATCATATTTCAATTTTATTCTCATAATAAAAATTGTAACATTTACACAAATTTCTTAATCTTATTTTTCATAAGGTAAAAATTCATATTAATCAAATTTCAATTTTATTTTCATAGAAAATTGTAACATAGAAATTAAAAACTAAAATTAAATAAATTCTTAGTTATCACATTACGATTTTATTCTCACAGTAAAAGTTGCAACAAATGCAAAAAGCATTATTTCATAACTAACTTAATTAATTGAAAAACTAATGAGAATTAGAATATATTTGGATTAGAACGAATGAACATCGTTCATAAAATAAATTGTATAATTGTATTTTTTTTAATTGATTAAACTAAAGTGTTTACTATATTTTAAATCCAAGACTTTTATTTTTATCGTTTGAGAACCTCAAACCTATAATTCGGACACAACTGCTGGTCTTAAAATCACAATTTGTGTAATTTGTGCAACCCAAATTACACAAAAATATTTGTTGTGGCAGAAAACAAATTATTTGTGCAGGTTTATTTTGACGTAAGTTTTGTCAAAATATAGTACATTATGATGCTAGGACGTAAAGCTAAAGATTTTGGACGGATGTGGAGTTTGCAAATCGAGGCGCTAGCCGAGATTTGCACCCACATTAAGTCCAAAATAGCTTACGTCCGTGCATCATATACTATTTTTTATTCGCCGCAAGCAAAATATTTTAAGAAAAGTTGTTTATTTTAAATTAAAATTACAAATTTTCATAAATTTTAAAATCAAAATATGTGGAACAAGTAACCTTTGAAAAAATATTTATTATTTTTTCCAAATTCTATGACAACAAATGATAACAACTATTTTAATTGGATAATGAAATTTTGAATTTGCGGGTTGCTTTGATAAAAAAATTTATTTTTCATAGAATTTAAACAAATACAAATGCTTTTTACTTTTTTGGACGTAGCTATGACGACAAAATAAATAGCTGAAAAGTGATACTTTAAAGCGGCAAATCACAGTAATAAAGTAACACTTTAATATATAGGCGAATAAAAAATAAGTTATTTAGGTTATGTAAACAAAAACAAATTAAAATTGGTGCTAAATATTGTTAATTTATTTATAATTCAGAGCTAATATAATTTTTTTAACAATTTCGATATATTTTGTTTAAGTTAGTTTGAAACCAGTTTAAATTTATTTAATTTTTGTACATGTACATGTACATGTGAAATGCTGTTCTTATAACCCTTCCACAAATTGCACAAATTTAAAATTGACAAGACACAAATTGTGTTTTACCTTGCACAAATTGAGTAAATTGTGTGGATATAAGATGGCTACCGTATATAGTATAAATTATTTTAGTCCCTTTTAAGAATGATAAACTAATATATTAAGTTTTCAGCAGTTTTTAATGTCCATTATTGCTTTACAATTCACGTTAACATTTGAATGAAATTTCAACAAACAAAAATCAAATAAAATGAGTATTTTATAATAGATTTTAGATTTAAAATCTTTCCCAGGATTCCCGGGATTGAGTGCTTCCTAATTCCCGTATCCCGTGATTTAAAAAACGGCTGGGAAATACAAACTCTATCTATATGTGCTAATCTAATTGTAAATTTTCTCTTATATAGGAAATATATTGTGTAGAGAGTAGAGACTCCTATTTTTAATTTTATCCCATAGGCAAAAGTCGTTTTAATTGAATTTCTGTGCTCAAAATTTAATTGAATTTCTTTCTAAATCCTCTGAAAAAATTAAGGAATGATTAAGGACCTTTTTTTCGTAAGCTGAATGAACCATTTATTAATACTAGTATCACCTAGGGGGCCATTGTAAATAGAAAATATGGAGGAGCTGAAATCTCACAGCTCTGAGATATCAAGACTTCGGTCTGGGTTAAGGATTTTTATATAGCTTTCGGCAAAAAACTTTTATGAGGACATGGTTTTTAGTTATGGACAGCGATGTTTATCAAACATAACTTTTTGTTAAAGTACATGTATTTTTCATTTTTAAGTACATGTATTTTTATTACATGTATTATATTTTTCAAGTGGGGGTAAGAATTTCACTTTTGGCTCATGAATGCAATACTTAGGTCTTTTAGACCGAAGTAATTGTAAATAAACGCCCAACAAAATAACTAAAACAAAATAATCGAAAAAATCACAAAAAAAAGACTTAAAAAAAATGATGTGTAATCCTCACATTTTACATTCTTGAGTTATGAAGAAAAATCTGAGAGCCAGAATCAAGCTACACTCTGCGTACCTAATAACGATCATAGGTTTAATGTATTTTTTATTTGGTTTCAAGAGAATTACTTCTTGTTGCGTAAAATATAGCGAGACTCATTATTATGGGGAATTCCTGTTTACTATAGTTATCTAGTCCTAAAGCTGACAAGTTTTATCAAGCTTGTTAACCACTATGTTAATGGTGCAGTGATTTTGTGGCTCAGTTTGCCTTTACTTTGTGACTCAGTTTGAATTTTCCACAATTGCCTTTAAACTCCTGTATTGAAGAGGTGTAAATACTAGCTTACTCCACTAGTGTTTTAATAAAAGATTTGCCTATTGAATTCTAATGCCTAAGATTGTTTTGTGACATCTCTTTTTGTCACATTTCATCCTCTTACTTTGAAAATGTAGCAAATTTACAAACTCTTAAGCGCATTTTAACATTTTTATAAGAAATATTTTCATTTAAAATTTTAGCAAAATTATTGATTCAATTTTAGAGTTAACTGAAATATTTAAAATACGAAGAACGAATAGTTTTAAGTTTTTATAATAAGAATTCTGTTATAATTAAATGTCCCAATTTAACTGTAAAAATATTTAATTTTTTTTTTATATAGATGTAAAACGTTATCTACGCAGGTGAAAAAGTCGAGATTTGAACTTGACCATTTTTGATTTTCCTGAAACTTGGCATATAAGTAGTATATGGACAAAATGAAAAATACAACTTATTTTACAATTTTTTTAAAGTGCATAGTTTGAGCATAGGGGGCACCCCATCATGCATGAAAAATGAAAATTCTGCCAATCCGATGTAACATTGAAACTAAATTGCTCAAGAACGGTTATACCGATTCCAGCAAACTTTTTTTTGTTTGATAGATGATTAGTTAGTCGTTTGAAAAAAAAAATTAATTAAATATTTTTTTAAATGTAGTTCTATCCTTACTTTAAAATATTTCAAATCTACAAAAAAGGTATTAATTTGTGTTCTTGAGATATTTAATTTTAAAGATTTTTGGTCCAACTAAAATTTTTCATAATTTTTTCGAACTTCAGTGGTTAAAATTTTTTGTTGATAAAAGTGTTCGAAAAAATAATGAACCAGTAGAATTTTAGACGGACTAAAAATCTTTAAAATTAAATATCTCAAGAACACGAATTAATACCTCTTTGTAAATTTGAAATATTTTAAAGTAAGGATAGAACTACATTTAAAAAAAAAAACTAAAATTTAATTGAATTTAAAAATTTTTGTTAATGGAAGTTGTTTGAAAAAATTATGAAAAATTAGAATTTTTGTCGTACTAAAATCTTTAAAATTAAATATCTCAAGAACACGAATTAACGCCTCTTTGTAAATTTGGAATATTTTAGAGTAAGAATAGAACTATTTTCAGAAAAAAAATTAATTTAATTCCAATTGATCTTCAACCCTAGCGCCATTTTTAAAAAAGTGTTTTTAATATTTTTATTTAAAAATTAATTACAAAAACAATTAATTAATTTTTTTTCAAACGCCTAACTAATCATCTATCAAACAAAAAAAAGTTTGATGAAATCGGTTTATTTGTTTTTGAGCAATTTAATTTCAAAGTTACATCGGATTGGCAGAATTTTTATTTTTCATGCATGTTGGGGTGCCCCCTATGCTCAAACTATGCACTTTAAAAAAATTGTGAAATAAGTTGTGTTTTTTATTTTGTCCATACTACTTATATGCCAAGTTTCAGGAATATCAAAAATGGTCAAGTTTTCACAACTCGGTGTAGAACACGTTTTTCTTCTATAATTCTATTTTTCTGCAATTATTTTTCCTCTTACCCGGCTTGAAGGACCAAAATACAGGCTGTCAATTTAGTCAATTGCTTGAGGCTCACAACGAAAGGAAACTAATTTACTTATTATTATAATATTGTGACCCATTTTACATAAAATTATTTAGTACAAAGTGTCATCTTTTAAGAAAGTAGTCGAATTAAATTAATTTTTCGTGGTATCACAAATCGATCACACTAATCCCATATTTTTCAAGATAGAATAAATCATAATTTTCATTCGTACGTAAGATTTAAAGATAGAAGTATTTTCGGAATTTAGTTGAATACATTATGATCGAATACACAACAACATAAATAACAAATTGTTTATCAGAAGCAAAGTTGTACAATACGGGATAAATTTATGTTTCAACTCAATTTTAAAACGAATTCTCACCGATCTTCTGACTCTTTTTTCTCTTGCAAGATTGAAAATAAAAATTATATAAAAGTGCAAGGAGAAAATGAGCTTTTGTTTTTTTCGAGTTTAGTAACGCAATGCACATGTTTGTGTTGTTGATTATAGAAATCTGTTTGAGAGTAATATTTTTTTAATTAATGAAGTTTGGGTTTTTTGAAGATTTAAATTGTTTTAAAGGTAAGCGAGTTATAAGCTGTATTATAACTAACGTAGCCGTTAAACATTAAATGTATGTATAACACAATTTTGAACAGTTAACAATTTTGAAGAGTTAAATAATTTATTACAATTTTGTTTGTTTTGTATTTGTATATATGTACTGTTAATTGTTAAAAATAAAGATTTACGATTTTCGATTTACGATATAAGGTTGCATTTCCCGCAATAAAATTTCGATTAAATCAAGAGATCAACAAAAAAATTGCCAAACGACTTCTGTGAGAAGAAAAAAACAGAATTTAGTTTTTTATTATTCGAATTTTATGGATGTTCAAAATAATTATAATGAGTTTGATTGACTTGTTAAACGATACGTGTTAAAAAAAATACTGAGTTTTTCCTTTCCCCTCATAGGAAAATTATACTCAAACTTTCTGCTTCTAGTGCAACCTATGCTTAACTATGGGTTTTGGGACAAGAAGGGTTGTGGAAATTCTGTTTAATATGAGCAACTTCACAATGATTACTACAAAATCACATAATTTTTGTTTCTGGTCTCTTACCACAACACATAAATTTCTCTTTATCTTGGAAGCTGATAGTTAATGTCAATGTAATCCTGACTGATGCCACTGAAGAGGTGCTAAAATTAAATGCAGAGGTGATTTTAATTACTTGCCGCATAATGTTGTAGCTTATGAAGAGGGTTTGTTGATAATAATCTCACATCTAAATTGGTGAGGTTCTTCGGATTTGTCTCTGCTGTTGTGTGGTCTATTGTTACAAATAGGGAAAAGATCGATGAAGCTATTATCAATTTTGTACTTATAACTATTGAACATACACCACCTATCCTCCCTTGACGTAAGGTTTGAGTCAATCGGAGTCACCTGTCATCCCAAGGTTGGGCAAGTTTCATCAGTGTTGGTTTGGTAGTTTTGGTCTTCGTTGGTGATCCTGGTGAGCCATTAGGTGAGGTCTAGTTGTCATACGTAATTCAAAATTTTGTGTTGTTTCCTATTTTTCCACGATCTTTAGCTCAGTTGTAATGACCGGACTGGTACCGTATACTTGATGATAGGGTGACCAATGGCTTTTAATGTATTATTGAACTGTCTTTTAATCTAACCTGCAGCTTGTATAAGCATGGAACTTAAAGACCTTATTTCCTTTCAGTCACTTGTAACGACAGAAAAGATACTACTTCGGCCTGAAAGACCTAAGTATTACATTCATGAGCTAAAAGTGAAATTCTTACCCCCACTTTTTTTTGCATTTCTCGACGTTTTAGGACCTACTGATTCTAAAAAAGCCAAAAAAATGTATGTCTGTCTGCCGGTCGACCGGCCGTCACAACCGACGAAATCTATAAAACGACCGAAGGGATTTGAAAAATTTTGAATTCTAAAAATAGGTACACTCAATGGTAAGAGCCGAAAGGACGACGTGCTCGATAACTGTACCGGAAGTGTGTCAAAACAAGGAAATATGCATAGTTTTTGCTTAAAAAACGTTCATTTAAGTGATAATGAGTAGGAACAAAGCATGTGGAGAAATCTGGATGGTCGGGAGTGGTATGTGAGATCAAAAACTAGATTCTTGCATTATAAGTTTCTCAAAAAAATGTTGTCAAGTGTGTCAAAGATTTTTATTTATTTTTTTACCCAATTTTTTGGAAAAAATAAAATTAATTATTTGTGTGACCTGAAATTTTATTATTATTATAGAGAATTATGGCATTATAAGTTTGTCAAAAAATATTGTCAAGTTTGTCAAAAAATGATTTCATTTATTTTTTTAGCCAATTTTTTGGGAAAAAAAATTGTAGCTGTTTTTATGACGTAAATGTAATTGAAAATGAAATTGGACATGAAAATTTTTGAATTTATTATAGTTTTTGAAATATTTTTGGAAAAATGAAAAAATTTGTTTTTTTGATTTTGTAATAATTTTTGCAATATTTTTAGAATTTCGGAAAAAGTTTGAATTTTTAAGAATTTTTGGAATATTATTGGAATTTAGATAAAGTTTAAATATTTGATTTTATTCTAATTTTTGGAATTCTGAAAAAGTTTTAATTTTTGATTTTATCATAATTTTTGCAATATTTTTACAATTTAGAAGAAAAATAGAATTTTTGAATTTTGAAAAAAAAATTGTAGCTGTTTTTATGACGTAAATGTAATTGAAAATGAAATTGGACATGAACATTTTTGAATTTGTTATAGTTTTTGAAATATTTTTGGAAAAATGAAAAAATTTGTATTTTTGTAATAATTTTTGCAATATTTTTAGAATTTCGGAAAAAGTTTGAATTTTTAAGAATTTTTGGAATATTATTGGAATTTAGATAAAGTTTAAATATTTGATTTTATTCTAATTTTTGGAATTCTGAAAAAGTTTTAATTTTTGATTTTATCATAATTTTTGCAATATTTTTACAATTTAGAAGAAAAATAGAATTTTTGAATTTTATATATATATTTAGAATTTTGAAAAAAGTTTCAATTTTTGATTTTGTAATAATTTTTGCAATATTTTTAGAATTTTTGAGAAAGTTTGAATTTTTAACAATTTTTGGAATATTATTGGAATTTAGTTTAAATATTTTATTTTATTCAAATTTTTGAAATATTCTTGGAATTCTGAAAAAAGTTTTAATTTTTGATTTTGTTATAATTTTTGCAATATTTTTAGAATTTTGGAAAAAGTTTGATTTTATTTAATTTTTACAATATTTTTGGAATTTTGAAAGAAATATGAATTTGTGATTTTGTAATATTTTCTCGAAACTCTAAATGGAGAGGTTTTTGAGTAGTTTGCTGAGTGTATCATCTTTTCACTAAATTATGTTAATTTATGATCTGTTATAATTTTCCGGCAACGTATTGATGTTTCGTGTTAGTTTTGTAATAAATCTCTAAACAGAGATAAAATATTCTTGTACTTTAACAAAGAGTTTTGTTTGATATACATCGCTGCCCAAAACTAAAAACCATGTCCTCATAAAAGTTTTTTGCTAAGATTCGAAAATCATAACAAAATCCTTAACCCAGACCGAAGTCTTGATATCTCAGAGCTGTGAGATTTCAGCCCCTCCATATTTTACTTACATAATTACACGCTTCTCGTTGAAACAGATTGATAGTAAAGTTAAGTCAGCGGCATACGAAACTAAGTTTACTGATGCCGGTGGATGAAGCAGACTTGATATGTAGAAGTTTAAAATGATGGAGACAGAATAGAACTCCTGTTTCCAGCACGACTTGCTTGACTTTTGTAAGTTTTCAATGTATCTGCTACCGTTTTTCTGTGTACCTGCTTCGGGTTTCGCTTAAATATTTCATGTTTCAAACCCGCGAGTGGTGCTAGTTTTTACTAAACTATAAGATCTATGTAGGCAGATTCTGTTCCGTCTTTTACGTGGTTGAGTGTGAACCAGTTCTTTGCCTATGGCGCATAAAAAAATAGAAAATACGTATTAATTGTTTTTAATATACATACCAACAATTACCAAAGTTTCAAGGAAATTGAGAATGGTCGCGTTCCCATCAACTCGACGGCCTTCTTTTCACCTATCAATATGAAATTCTGCTACTCTGTAAGTTCTCCCGTTGTCTCCGTTTGGTAACATTGTATTTCTTTAATTTTTCACTACGTATGTTCAAGAATGGTGTAATGATAACTTTAGTAGTTTGCAAAGCTGTTTGCCGTGATTTTAAATCCCGATACTATTAGTGAACTTTTTGATTTTCATTTTCTGTAAGAAGTGTACAAGAGGAGTGGAGAACGTTAGAAGAACAAACCCTCTCTACTTCTGTTGAGTCGCAATTTCGCTTTCAATTTTGTATAGATCGTTTCTACAACTTTCTCTCTATAGTTTGTGCCTCACTTACACCTATTTTTTTCTGTCATTTTCTGAAACTGTCAAAAAAATCACTAATACTTTCCCTCAATTTTCTGCGGTTCGCTATTTACAACTATTTATTCTGCAGTTTTACCTGTTTGCATACGCTTTCATATAGGTTCTCGAAAATTAACATCAAAAACTGCCTCACTATTATAAGACATTTCTACTTTCTAGTATGCCACTGTATTAAATTTTATACGTGTTGTTAAAAAATTTTTGGAATAATTTTTATTTATTTGTAATTTATTGTTGTTGACCTTGGTCAAGCTATGGTTTTGTTTTTCCTTATTCCCTTTTTTGTTCAAGGAGAACAAGTTCTAATGATTTTAATGCTGTTAAATGTCGATGTCGAATTAAACGATTCTGTTAGAATCGTATAGTAATATGATTTTTTTTAATCTTGACTGTTTTTCGAGAAAAATGATAATGAAAATTAGAAAATAAATTATCCTAAGATTTCGGAAGTATAAAATTACAAATCTTAAGCCTAGTTAATACATTCTTAAAAATATTCGGAAAAACCAGAGGCGGGGTTAGATTATCCAACGGTAAGGTGTTACTTATAGATTGTATTACTATTTTAGCTACTTAGTGTGTTAATCAATTTCATTTCTTTCAACGTTTTGTTTCTTTTTCTTCAATTTAAATTGTTGTTTTTTTATTTTTGAGTTCGTTTGAGTTTCATTTACCTTTTTTTCTTCTTTGCTCTCAAATGAAACAACAAAATAGAAATCACGATAAGTAGAAAAATTAAATACTATAACAAACATTAATGATTAAACAGTCGTCGATGTCAAGTTGAAATAACAAGTTGTCTGTTGTACCTAGTATCTTTATTTGACATTTTTCATACGTTGTGGAGTGTGGATATCTACTATTAACTGTTGTATAATTAATTACTTGATGTAATTCTATTAATACTTTTTTGTATGTTTGATGCACGCTATTTACTGTTTATATATAAACGAAGCTAAATGAAATGGTCTAATGTGATAAACTATTTTATAATTAATAGTGAAAAAGTAGTTTTTTTTTGTAATTTAATTATTTTGTTCTAATACTTTTCTTTATATATTATAACTGTTGAATTTTTTAAAAAGAAAAAAATTATAAAATAGGAGTGTTTCGTAATTTTGATTTATTTTTAAATTTAATTAAATTGTTTTCTTCACGTTTTGATACGAATCGTTCGATATAAATTTAAATTTAATTCATGATCTAAAATTGGTGTTGAGTTAAAAACGGAATAAACTTAAAAAATCGAATAGGTAAGTTAGTTTTGTTTACGTTACATTACATACACAATTTTTGTTTCCATATGGGGAAACTGATTGTGTTGTTGGCTATATTTGTAATATTTTTTTTAAATCCACGTGGTAGATTAACGTATGTATTTATATATATATATTTTATATAAATGATATAAATATTTTTATCATGATGGTTGTGTTGTTGGTTTTGTTATTTTTTATTTGTTGTGAACTAATATTTAAAAGTGGAAACAGACGGAATGGTAAATAATTAGTTCCTTGAAGTTATGGCCCATTACGTGTAGAATAGAGTTGATTATCATTTTTTCTTCGTTTATTTAGTTGTATTTTTTGTTTTTCGATACTTTAGTAAAAAAAATACAATAAAGAAAAATCAACCAGTTTTTTATTCAGTTATTTATTGGGATTTATAGAATTTTTATTGATGAGTTATTGAAATTTAAATATATCTATTTCTCTACTGCGACAGGTTATTGCTTTATTTAACTGAGTTACAGCTAGATAGTTTTAAATCTAAAGCGAGTTGAAAAAGTTGAATGAATCTCGCCGGTAAAATCGAATAAAATAACGATATGTATATGAAAACCGTTCCCGTTTCTTGTTTTTTTTTAAAATGTAATATGTATATAAATTAAAATTATTACAATACTATTGCATCGTCATTTAGGACATAAGATACTAAAACATATAGTAATAAAAGCTGTAACGCATTATACAAATAAAATAAATTAATAAAAATCAATATATTATTAAAAATAATAAAAAGTCAAATTAACGTTCCTTTCACGGTCAATGTTTCAATAGGGTGTCCTTGTGGTTCCAGATGACATTCCACCAAGAAAACTAAGCCGGTTGAAAGTGTCAATATACACCAAATAAAACACAAATAACTAAACAAATTGGTAGTAATCGATTAGTTAGTTTTCTCTAGCAATCTTTTGTACTCCATTTTAAAAGAATTATTAGCAAAATGAATATCCAACAGGAATACTGATTTATATTGAATACTCCACATCCACCCACTTTTGTCCTTTATTCAAAATGTCATAGAAAGAGTGTCGGGCGTAACAAAGCTACCAATCTAATACTACTCTAATGTATAAATTTAATTTAGGGAAAACATTTTGGTCCTTAAACATGTTTTTTCGGGTTTTTTTGTTTGATTATTTAAAATTAGTTATTATTTAATAATAAAAATCTCACATTTAATTAAAAAATAAAACGAGTTTGAATTTGTTTTGCCTTTTAGTTACTACGGTCGATTGAGATTATAAACCTTTTAGGCGACTAAGTTTTAATGCTTTTAATAACTTACACTACAGAACTCCCTCGCAAAAAGATTTGCGTACAATTATATCGAAGTTATATTACATATTTTTAAACTTTTATTTTATTAAGAGCTTCATATGCAAATATTGACCGATTCAACGAAATTAAATTACATGCCTTCCCATATATCATTAGTCATACCATGGTAATTTTTCGTATTTCGCGAATTACTTTAATGGTTTCTCGTAAGTGGGCTGTTTGTGTCCTGTAAACACGATCAAAAATGACTGCCTAGTCTTTTGGGAGAAAAAATGTCTCAAATTACTCAAATTTAATATCTTTCTGCCAGGTTGATGTACACAATTGTCAGGTCATAGAGAAATTTACGAACTAGTTATTGAAAATATGTTTCCAGAAAGACGAGTCAGTGCATTGTGACTATGAAATATATTGTGCACTGAGCATTTGAATTATAGATGGGGTTTGTCGATCAAGTAGATCGCTGCAGTAGATCAGTTTTCATTGATTTTTAAAATTTTTTTTTGATCCGCGGGTGTGACAACTTTGCGTACTTCAGTCCCTGCTATTGGCATATGAGTTAACGTGAGATATCACATACATCTGGCAATAGTAGTACAGTAGCCACATACATCTGGCAATGCTAGTAGATATCACTAGTCAAGGGGGTATCTAAGGAGTGCTGCCGGATGAACTGTATTCAGTCAACGGTAGCACCCTCAATCTTATCTATGGAATAATCCTTGATGATGGCATACTGTTGCTTGCTTGAAGAAACGAGCCTTCATATAACTCTATACCTGGGCTTTAATCATTGAGGAAGATAGTGCGTTACATAATCAAAGATTATGTCACTAGCTGGATTATTAGCAACTCCATTTTAGTTTTGTTCCTGCAACATTTTCAAACAAATTTGATTTTCATCTCTTATTTTATTTTTATTTTACCTTTTACCTCCAGTTGCAGTTCCAATTGAAAAAACCACGGATGAGGTTTCCTTTTATCAAAATCAAGAATCGTAATCCGAAAAGATTGAATTTTTCAAGTCCAAATTCATTGGGAAATACAGAAGTGGACCTTGACTTCCACAATTTGGGCACTCTATTAAAATAATCGTTCTGGAAGGACATAGTTCTACAAAAGATATTTGGACAGTAAATGGGTAGAATAACTCTGCAGTTCTTATTCGTCGATTGTCCTGCGCACATGATGGAAGGATATTTTGAATTTTTTTGATGGAAAATTCTCTAAAGTTATATTAAGTTATATTAATAGTAGACTAATCTAGAGCGAATCTAGTTGATTAGTTAGTTGGTGGCATAAATGTTGCAAGTGCTTAGTCATTAGTGGTCTAGTCTCAGCTCCACGTATTTCTTCGTCAGCGGATACATTTTATTGATTTATGTGTAAGATAAGATTAAAGAGAAATAAAAAAATTATTTTTAAAAACTAACTTAAAACTTGAAAATGATTTATTTTCGTTTTTTCTATAAGGTATAACGAGCTTCGTAGAACAACACAGTCCATCACAACTTTTGTTTTTTATTTTTATCCTAATAATGATGGGACCATGCTGACGGACATTATATTGGAATTAAACAATTTCAGACTTTAGAAATTGTGAAAGTATCGGTTTGTTATTTAAATATTTTAGAAATGACTTTAAATATTTCACTGTGGTTTTGGTTATCCTAGAAATTCCCAAAGTTTTAGATTGTGAATTGATTTTTGTGATTGAACGGAGATTTAAAGATGTTCCGAAACACAGGATTGAAAATTAATAATTTATATATGATTATTTTAGGACTGTTTGGAGGATTTATATCTTGTTGAACCATCTTTTTTTCGCTATGTGCATCTTACTGTATAATGGCTTTAATGTATTTATATTTTCTGATCTAAAGTGGAACTGTTATTGTACTACTACTAATTGAATTGTATGTAGCTGCTACAGACAAACAAGATTTTTGCTCGTTTTTGGTATATATTTTAAGTGCAGTTCGGGTTTGTATAACATTTGCGATTTTTAATATTGTTTATTCTTTTCATGGATGCCCACTTTTTTCAATTATGTTTTCTTTTTCAGTCGAAACAGCTTATGAATTGTTATATTGGTTATTTGCCCTATTTTTAGACTGAGTTCACTAAATCACAAATAAACCTTAACTGCCAAACCTCAATTTCCAACCTTCAACTTCCAAACTCCAACTTCCAACTTCCAACCTCCAATCTCCAACCTCCGACCTCCAACCTGGAACCTACAACCTACAACCTTCAGTCTCTAGCCTCCAACCTTCAACCGCCAAACCCTCAAACTTCCAACCTCCAACTTTCAGCCTTCAACCTCCAACCTTGAACCTCCAACCTCTTTTTCTAAGTTTACATTTTTCTAAGGAATCATTCATTTTTTCAAGCAATTAGGTTTGCTTAATAGGTTAAACCTATACCGTTCGTTCATAGAATTGAATGAAAAAGAAATGCTTGTTTTACATTAATTCAACTACATACGTGCCTTTATTTTAAGTTGTATATGTCATTAAACAGAACTTCGGCAATTATATTGCATTTCGAGAAAAAGTTCATTTCATCCATATACCAAAATTTTCATTTATATTATAAAAGACGAGAGACAAATAAACGATGTTTTTTTTATAACATGAGTCATCGGTCATCGTTCATCGAAATGATTTGTCCAATTCACGTCGATTGTTCCTAATCGACTTATCAATACTCTTTAGACCATTAACAAATATGTTTTTAATATCACTCTTAACTTCAAATCGGATTTCAGGTTTTTTTGAATCCAATCCACAGGTTTTAACAAATTAAAATATTATAACCCAAAAAGTAATTTCAAAGAGTTTTGGCAAATGTATTTCAAAGGCAAAGGTATAATATAACAACTAAAACTTGTTCACAATAAATATCACCAATAAAAATAAAATTTTGAATTTTAAATTAATAGATAATTTTAGAAATGTAAATGAAGCAAGCTATAAATACTGTCCACTATGCCTATTACAGGTTTTACTACTTCAGTTTTCCATTATATAAGTTTTAATTTTTTAATTAGCTTGGATTCATAATAAAAAAAATATTCACAATTTTCCCACTTAGAAATAAGTTAGTTTGCAATTTTTTTAGATTTATAAGGAATCTGAACGTACGTATAATTGTATTTTATTTAAAAATATAAAATAATTATTAAGATTGCACATTATGTCATCATTTTACGTTCCCTTAATCGTTGTGTAATAAATTTGTGTTTTCAAAGTATTAGTTGAAAAGTATCAACCATTTTCCATACTCATAATTTAAGTTTTACACTAAGATTTATATCCTTTAAGCAAATATCTACAATATTTTTAAATTTTATGGAAGCTGAAAAAAAAGGTGCAACAGCGAGAAGAAACAACAAATTATGAATCCAACTCGATTCTATTAACTTTACATTGCAACCTCAAATAACAAAAATAATTAAAATTAAATAATAAATAAAGACATTTATCTTATAAAACCGGAATATTTCCCGATTCTTGGAAGCTGGCCAGCGTTCAACCCATATCAAAGAAAGGCAGTAAGATAGACGCTAACAATTATAGACCAATTGCAATTCTGTCGGTTTTAGCTAAAATATTTGAAAAATATGTTAACTACAATTTGATAGATTATTTGGAAATGTCGCGAATTATTGATGATAAGCAGTATGGTTTTCGTAGAAGTCATGCAACAGGTGATCTGTTAGCCTACGTATCCCATCTCTGGAACAAATCGCTGGAAAACCACG
The DNA here is from genome assembly GCA_963693315.1 of Diogma glabrata. NCBI lineage: Eukaryota > Metazoa > Arthropoda > Insecta > Diptera > Cylindrotomidae > Diogma > Diogma glabrata. The sequence continues at coordinate 44,429,234 of OY856186.1, forward strand.
GTGAAACATTCAGTATTTCACTTGACATTTCTAAAGCATTTGATAAAGTGTGGCATAAAAATCTTATAGCTAAATTAAAATCTTATGGCATAGACCATCTTACTGTCTCATGGATTCATAGTTTTCTTACAGGTCGCCAATTTCATGTTAATTTAGATGGTATCACATCCAATATTTTCACAACCAATGCTGGGGTTCCCCAAGGTTCTGCACTCTCACCAACCTTGTTTCTTTTATACATTAATGACTTACTTATTTCCACAGTGCACCCAATCCATAGTTTTGCTGATGACAGCACATTACATGCATCACATGCATCTCCTAAATTTCGATCTCATACTGCAGTTACCACTGATAGAGAGTTGCTAATTGATTCCATCAACAAAGATCTGGAGCGTATAATGGAATGGGGTGATCGTAATCTTGTTTCATTTAATCCAAGCAAAACCAAATTATGCCGTCTTTCACGAATAGAGCGACATAAAAATTTTCCTATTAAAATAAACCATGAGGAATTGCATGAGGTTGAATCAGTTAGACTTCTTGGAGTGGATATTCAAAATAACCTGAAATGGAATAAACATGTGTTCAACCTCGCTAAATCTGCAATGCAAAAATTAGGATTCTTGAGTCGATGTAAAAAGTATTTCAATCCCGAGCAAATTTTGCTAATCTTCAAGTCCTTTATTCGTCCATGTATGGAGTACTGCTGTCATGTTTGGGGAGGTGCTTGTCAGTCAACAATAAAATGTCTAGACTCTGTACAGAGAAAAGCAATGCGGTTGATTGGTAATACCGAACTAACGGACCAGCTTGATTCACTCCAGCACAGAAGAAATGTGGCTGAATTGTCAATCTACTATAAATATAACTTTAGCGAATTCTCCTCTAAGGAAATTCAAAATATCCTTCCATCGTGTGCGCAATTTAATCGGCGAACAAGAACTTCAGAGTTATCTCACCCATTTGCTGTCCAAATACCTCGTTGTAGAACTGTGTCCTTCCAAAACGACTATTTTAATAGAGTGGCCAAATTATGGAACTCAATGCCTTCCTCTGTATTTCCCGATGAATTTTCCCCTCAGGCATTTAAAGCAAATGTCCATCATCATTTAAAAAAATTAGTATAGTTATCCCTTTATCCCCATTCCTTCCATTTTCCTCATCTCCTTCCTTTATAGTTGACATGGTATCTTCGGATATTCAAAGAGTCTAAATAATGAATATTTCATATTTAGTGTGCTAAACATGTCTAACTAATTAATAAAAAAAAAAAAAAAAAAACATAAATAATAATTTATTTTAAAAAACAAGGTAGATGTCATGATATAACGTTGTCATCGTTACATGCATAAAACTTTTAGCTTTTGATAATCTTAATGTTTTCATGCATCGCAATTCACATATCATTGAGAGAATTTTTAAAAAATTGCGTGTATTATGGAATTGTTTAAGGTTGTGTACAGCCCAGTTTAATTGATTCTGGAATTAAGTTGATTGGTGCGAACAGCAATATTGTTTTTCGCACTCTTCAATTACACTAGTTTACAAGAAAAATCTCCCTAAATAAAAACCCAACTTTTCCTATAGATTTTGACCTGCTGAACACGAATATCATATTAATGTTTATAGCTTTATATTTTTTGAAATATTCGCGAAAAAACAATTTTTTCGGTGAACAAAAATGTTATTCCGGTTTTTGGATCGCATATTTTACAAAACAAACAAATTTAATATATGGATTAATAAATTAAGTGCATAGTAAAGATGCTAACAAACGTTTTGCACTTTTTTTTTGAAAAAATCCATCAAGGATTCTTGAAGTTATACTCGAAAAAAGTTGAAAAAAATCAAAAATTTATGTTTTTTTTTAAATTTTTCTATATTCAACGCCATGAATTTTAAACAAACAATGATTGTAAATCTTTTTAATTTCTTGGAACCTACATTTAATTTAATATCCTTTCCTTTAGTTAAAAAACAGAAATTTTGGGGCAGGTTGCACCAAGTTATTCAGGTTTTCACAAAACTCAAAATTTGGGAAAAAAAATTTTTTACTAAGAATAATTTAAATTCTGCAACATAATTGATTTATATATGCGTTATTATACAGATTTTCGAGTTAAAATTGCGAGTTACTGTCAAAACCTGGTCGTAACACAAAGTTAAAATGTTAAATGAACATTTTCTCTATTGTACCATCTTAAATGTGTTAAGTTGTTGCAGTTGACCTAGTTTTTTTCGACATCCACGGTTTATCTTCATTCAGTTTTATGCCACAGTAATGAAGGTATGCAATTCTTATATATGGAGTGATTTTTTTTTAGCAGGGTGTATTATGCAAATTCCACAAATAAAACAAAATGAATTTGGATTATTTTTGCACTTGATAAGAAGCTTAAAATTGAGAAGGGCAAAATCAAAAACGGTTTATAATAATTTTTTATCCGGGATGTAACAACTTCAACAATTACATAAAAAATGCATATAAATTGAGCCGAATTTGTGTGACTCATTTGCCGTGTGGCAATTTCGCTCATATTTGGTATAATCATTATAATCGAGGATATAATACCAGTTTTTGTTATTTTGTATAAAAATTAAATATACCTGTTTTTATTTTTCACTATCGCAACTAAACGGTTACACTTTGGATTTGTTTAATTTTTATTTCATCTTCATAAAAACTGTATGAAACAAAAATAAAAAAGATGTCTGATTTTCTTTATAAGGTTTTTAAAAAAAAACATGAAAACTCGTTCTTTATTCGCGTTAATTAATTTCCAAGATGACAAATATAATGATCCTTGCCGAAATTTTCCTTGCCGAAAATCATATATTGATATTCTCAAAAACAATTGTTGCAATTGATTGGTTTTACCTTACTTTCCAGTATGTTGAATTCTTTTCCGGGATTTTTGCTCTCTTCCAAATAGGCTGCACAATTTGAAACGATCTTGAGGGAAGAAACTTACCATCATGTACAATAATTTCAGATGTAATACACTAGGTGCTTTGTTACTTTTATGTTTAGACAGCGCTCCTATTTTCAAATTATTCTTTTGTTATATACATGGATATTGTCAATTATCTCCAAATCTGAAATCAATCTTACAAGCGTCGTTCACAAATTTCTTGAGTTAAATACCCTAGTAGCACCACAGAATAAAAATATACAGAAGCGTCATAACACACTTTTTCCATGGAAAATTTTCGACTCATTTTTTTTACTTCTAACTTCACTTCAAACTTGCTTAAGGTAGGAAAAAGTTTGGTTATGTATGCTACATTTTGGTGGTTTATAGTAATTTATATTTGAAAAATCCAAAACGATAACAGTGTAATTTCTCAAACAACAAGTTGACAAGTTTTGTTTTGACAGCAGTATTTTAGGTTGCTGTAAATCGTGAATAAAATGTAAATAATTTATACTTATTTACATGTTTGATAATTAATTTTGTTTATTTTAAAATTTTATTTTACATATTTATTTATGTAAAACTTTGTAGCAGTGTAAAACTGAGATTAAGCCTGTCGTTCAGTGGCTAAAAATTCAAACATAATTATAGTTCATCGTGCAAATTATAAGGTAGGATCCCGTTAGGTTAAAATTTTTTTGGTCGACGCAATGCCTATTCTGTATTCTGTGGTAGCACTGTGATTTAGGTTATAAAGTTCAAGATTTCAAAAACAAATGATTAAATTGTAATAAAAAAAATTTTTAAGTGTGTCCAATAAACAATAGAAAAACTGGTTTTATATAAAAATCTTTCACAAATCCAATATTTTTTCGATTTTTTGTTCACAAACTTGAATAGTCATTTAATTAAAATTAATAGAATCAAAAAAAAAAAGAAAAAATAATCGCATGACATAACATATCCTACAAAATACAATATTAATTAACAATTCAAATAACTGTTAAAAATTTTCTAGATTTCGTGTTTTGCAAATAATCTGTTTAAACTTTAAAGTGAAATTTACCTATGTTGTTTTTTTGTTTTGAGTTTAGAAAAACAAATAAATTTCAATGTAAATAAAACAAGACAGTTAAACCACAAAGGTTTTTAGACTCAAGATTCCTGGTGAATTACCTATTGTTGTTTAAAAATAAAAATAAAAAAAAAAACTAAAAGTCATAAGATCTTATTTTCCTGGAATGATTGGCGGTCCCATCTTTTGTTTAATAATATTTTAATCAAAGTCAATTTCACTTTGACAGTGGTGAGTAAAATATTAGTGTAATAAAATTATATTCATATTAAAATCTACAGCCACAAATTAGAAAAGTGTAATTTGATTATAAAAATGGGTGTTAAAAAATGTATATCGCTTATTGTTTTTTTTTGTGCCACGAATCGCCCAACTGAGCGAACAATTTTGATGCTGGCAATACCGTTAACGTGAATCGTGAATAAAATCATTTTTAAAAAGTCGAATTATGTTTGTCCTATTCGTTTGTTGCTGTTTGATCCACGTTATTCAACTCCGCGAGGGGAGACGTGGAAAGTGTTGAAGGAATTTTTCGAATTTCATATCATAAATTCATTTGAAAGCTTGGTCTCGCTCTTTATTGTTCCTTGTTTAGCCTTGATAAAAAATCTAGTTCACCCTAGTCTTTTAGGAATTTATTATAGCTAATGTTTTGCGCTGCAATCCACTAGGGATTGACACCGTAAATCAACAGCTTTCCATTTCAGCAGCTACTTAATTCCATCGGAAACACACCCCATTTAAAGCGAAATTTTATCCATGACCGTTGGCATCGATGTTGAACGAGAAACCCAATTTAATTTTTATGCTCTGACTGATATATGTATAAAATCTAGTGAGCAACTTATCTGTTAACGCCAAATATATTTCTAATCAAGTGCAACTGAACACACGAACTGGTATTAGATAAAATTCAAAACAATTAGATAAAATTCAAAATTCACTGTACAATGTTTTCTATCATTTCAAGGACCTTTACTCTAAACTTCGTCCATTTTGGACAACTTCTACTCGGTCATGGTTTCGATAACCAATTTTTTTTATATATTCAACACATTCCCGAATAAAACTTGCACATATGTATAAGTGTAGCATACCATGTAGGTGTAGCACACATGTGAATCTGTGCTTTGGTGTTTTTTCGATAATTTTGTTTGTTGTAATTATTTTGCTGGGAGTTCAATTATCAATTTTTATTTACAATGGCCGAATTTCTGCCACAGAGCGATACTAGTATTAGCAATTTCGCTTTTGTTTTGTAAGACTCTATGCCATTTGTCTAGTTATATTATTGATTGTTTCCAATCAATATGAAATGAATTTGTAACGTTCTTCTTGGACCTAATTAGTAATCTTATTAAAATATTCTCCTCTCCAGACGTCCGCACAATTTGTAATGAAACTTTTTGCCTGTTCGTAGTTTTAATTGTTCTGGAACACAACAATTTTTTTTGTCAAAAAACGTCATTGTAAGGGCAATGATACATGTAAAAGAATTATCTATCAATCATAAAATTTTCGCTCTAATTGGTTAAAGGGTGGTGACAATGTTTTCTTAAACATTGTCAATCTTAAACATTGTTCTATTTTTCTGTCAGTAATAAAAACAAAATTTTGCTTGTCACTTGCATATTAGAAAAATGAATTTTCAAAGTATGTTTGCATATATAGCATTACATGCGTTTCTTTGGAACGAAATAGCTGCTCAAAACAGCGTTTGAGTAGATCACCAATGGAACGCAGAAAATTGGAAAAAATTTAAAATATAGCCACACAATTTTATTATTCTCAAAAAATTTTATTTTTGGCTGATGTTTAGATCTAACTGGTCTATTTTATTGTTAAAAATACCAAAACAAGTCTATAAACGATCTAAATAAAATCGAAAAATAAACTGCTTTTCAACTACACAACTTGGTCGAGGTAGAGTAGATCAAAGCAAATTTGAGTAAGTTTGATTTTCAATGGAACGGAAAATAATCTAAGATGCCTGTGTACTAAATTTGGATTCAATAGGTCAAGTATTTTTCTGACATATTGTGTCCACACACACACACACACGTTTTGACCACCATAAAACAAGAACTTCTCCAAGCAAAGGTTAAAATTCGAAAAATTGCTCTTGCAAACATGGTTAATCAAAATTGGAAGTTTGGAAGTATATATATTGAGGTTGTTGTGACACGAAACATTCGGTTGACACAAAATAGGTTGTAGTGACCGAATTTTTTCTTTGATTTCAGTGTAGTGAGTGCACACGATTTAGAAAACTTCTACGCAAAATTTATCTGATAACTTTGTTAAATAGAAAAGCAGTACGATAACTTTCGATAAATGAATAAAATTTTGTAAATTCAATTAAATAGAATTTCTTTTGTTATTAAATTACTTTTATTCTCTTCCATTTATGAACATCAGCTTTATTTGTATGTTCTTTCCATAATAATAGTATGCATTATTGTGTTGTTTTCTAACCTATAGCCTAATGAACTTAACCTATTGTCTAATGAAAATTTTCCTATAAAAAATTATCATTATTCAATTGATATGATTCCAATTGGTCAAATTGTTTTGATTATATATTAAAATTATTTTCAAATTATAATCACAATAGCTTTCATACGTTTTGTTCAAAAATCAAATTTTAAGTTAAATTCTCTTATTTTTCTTTTAGTTGAATTTGGTTGATTGTATGGTTCATGCCGCGCTCAAATTTTAAACTTTTGCTTGAGAATAAACTATTTTATTACACACTTATTGATGAAATTACTATTGTGCACATGTTTTAAAAAAATATAATAAATAAAAAACATTTTATTAACCAAATTCTTTAAATTCTTTATATTTAGGGCCACATGCATGGCTTAATCTTTGAGACAAGCATATAACTACTAGCAGGATCATCCAGAATTCTATTTATATTTATAGATATTTGTTTCAATTATTAGTGAAATTGTTTTCCACTTATATAACTTTATTACTTGGGACTATTTCTTTTCCAAAATAAGCTATATTCGGTTCTATTTATGTTCTATTATACAGAAAATGTTTTTTCTTTTCTTTTATTCATTAAACATGCCCCAATATGTATAACATAATGTCTTTACAAGTATATTTAATAATTCAAACACTGAATTATATTCAATACATGAATATAAAACTTATTTTATATTTTTTTCTTTTATCGACTACTCTTATATAATACTTTTTATCTCATGTAAAAATGTAAATTACAAATAAAATAAAATCACATCTTATTAAAAGAACATCAAATTGCAAAAGGCTCCCTTTTCCTGTACCTAAAACTTAAAATATGAAGAAAAATTTAAAAAAATAATTCATAACTCCCTAGAGAGAGTCCCTAGAGGAGTCAAATGTATGATTAGGTATTATTTTTTTATTTTTCACATTTCTTCCAAACATACCTATCCCCTATCTGCCTCCCTTCTGAAGGTTCTCAACAAAAAACTCAAAAAATGAAGAAAAATTTAAAAAAATAATTCATAGCTCCCCCCTCAATGATCCCTTGAGTGGGTCTATTAATTTTGTATTTCAAACATTTCTACCAAACATACCTATCCCTTATCTGCCTCCCTTCTGGGGTCCTTATATAAAAGTGGGAAAATTAATTTTTTGTCTAAATTAGCTGTGACTGCCCCAAAGTAACTCCTAGATGGTGCAAATGTATGAAAAGGTCCTAATATTTCCTAATATGTTCTAATATTTTCTATCCCCTATTTGCCTTCCTTCTGAGGGTTCTCATACAAAAAAATCGAAAAATGAAGAAAAATGTTATAAAATAATTCATAACTTCCCCGGCGTGATCCCTAGAGGGATGTTCATGCTAAAAAATAATTCATAGCTTCCTCGTGGTGATCCCTAGAGGGGTCAAATGTATGACTAGATCCTATTAATTTTTAATTTCCAATATTTCTTCCAATAATACCTATCTCATATCTGCCTACATTCTGGAGGTCCCCATACAAAAGTGGAAACATAAATTTTTTGTCTAAATTCGGTGTGACTGCCCCAAAGTGACTCCTAGATGTGGCAAGTGTATGACAAGGTCCTAATATTTTTTAAATCGTTATATTTCACTCCAACTAATCCACCCCCCATCTGCAACCCTTAGGGGGGTTCCCATACAAAAAACTCAAAATATGAAGAAAAATTTAAAAAAATAATTCATAGCTCCCCGGGATGATCCCTTGACTGAGTCCTATTAATTTTGTATTTCAAACATTTTTACCAAACATACCTCTCCCTTATCTGCCTTCCTTCTGGAGGTCCTCATACAAAAGTGGAAAAATTCATTTTTTGTCTAAATTGGCTGTGACTGCCCCAAAGTAACTCTTAGATGGTGCAAAAGTATGACAAGTTTCTAATATTTCCTAATATATTCTAATATTTTCTATCCCATATTTGTCTCCCTTCTGAGGGTTCTCATACAAAAAACTCAAAAAATGAAGAAAATTGTTAGAAAATAATTCATAGCTTCCCCGCCGTGATCCCTAGAGGGATGTTCATGTAAATTCGTAAAATTGGAACTTCGGACTCCAAGATACTCCAACTCGCACCCCTTAGGGGTCCGAGCACCCGAAGGTTAAAAACCACTGTTTTAGGGTTTTCTGAAAAGCAATTTGAAGTCTATTCCAATAAACCTGCAAAAAATCAAGAACTACAGAGAACAAGATCATAAGACATATTGTCAGGATGTCAACTTAAATTTCCTGAAATCAGTGGTTTACATTTGACCGAAATTATCTTTCACGTACAATTTTTCTCGACCAATAAGCATAAGTCAATAAAGAAATCAAAATCATTCCAACGCAATAATTATTTATAATTACTCCTCTCATTGTAAAACTCTTATTGGCCTACTCTTTCATTTACCAATACATTTTATCACGGCATGTTCGAACCATAAGCTTTATCAGTTAATGTCGTTCTTTTTTTTCAAAACCAGATAAAATATTCAATGTCACATAACATAAACTTCCATATCTCTTCAAGATGAAACTAGAACTGATAAATTTTATTTGTTTGTAAACTTTTTATGGTATCAATTTTTTGTATCTAAAATCTAGATTTTTTGATGATTATAAATCGAACACATGTCATTACGAATTATTCTAGAAAACTTGTTAAATTAAAAAAATATGAAATTCATAATCAAAATGATTAAAAAGATTTGACAAAACAAACGTAAGTCATGAAAGAGTTAACATAATAGTTATTTACGTACCAAGGTTGTTATAAGGATTTTAACGGCCTGAAGGCGATATGACCAGCCCGAGGGATTCATATCGCCTGAAGGCCGTTAAAATCTGATAACGACAGTGGTGCGTACAACGATTTATTTTTCATTTAATGTATTAATAATAAATTAGAGTAATTATTAATTATTGAAAAAAAGTTTCATTTTGGTTTCCCTTCAAATGGGTTGCTATGAAAAAATATTTTGATTTCTCTCTTTCTCTATATTTATTTATATTTATTTATATTTATATTTTTTCTATATTTATTTATAAGTAGTTGCTAAGTAGTCTTTAAATTTTCAAACAGCTTTAATCGTTTTAATAAAACAATTTGTTTTAATAAAACTAAAATTGGTTCCTGTCATATAATATAAAAAAAAATATACGAAAACTTAAGAAAATATAGATTTACCAGATCTTGTCTCACAAAATGCAGCTAAGGCCATTGCCAACTTGCTGCCAATCAAATCCAAGGTCCGTTACGACCAGGAATACAGCTTATTTATAGAATGGAACACCCGGAATAATATTGCAGCTACAGATGAGACCGTCATGTTGGCGTACTTCCAAGAATTGTATGTTCTTTAAAGTCGTTATATATTGCACTGTAGGCCGTATTTATATTCCTTTTTTTATTTTTAGTCTGAAAAGTTTGCCCCTAATTCACTCCGGACAAAATACTCGATGCTGAAAACCACTTTATTAGTCAATACCAATGTCGATCTTACAAAATTCAGCCGTCTCATTGCCTTTCTCAAAACGAAGTCGAAAAATTACGTAACAAAAAAATCCAAAGTGTTAGAGCCGGACCATATCCAATGTTTCATTCAAGTCTCAAGATGCCCCTGATAGTGATTACCTTCTGCACAAAGTAGTTATTTTAATGGGTGTGTTTGGGGCCTTGCGGAGGGATGAGTTGACAAAGATGTCAATAGACGACATTGAAGACAAGGCTTTCTGTGTAGTTGTTAAAGTACCTTCCACCAAAACTGGCCCCTCGTCAGGGTTTAGTATTATAGACGAGGATAAAATGGGCCTTACAAATAATCAAAAAATATATGTCTATAAGGGGAGAAAAGGCTTCCAAACGTTTTTTTTTATATTATAAGAACGGAAAATGTACTGAACAGCCCGTGGGAAAGAACACCTTAGGGCTTATGCAATGTTCCAGCAACTGTGGCAAAGTTTTTGAAATTAAAAGATTGGAAAGGATATACAGGCCATTGCCTAAGAAGAACATCGGCCACTCTATTGGTTGGAGCAGGGGCATCTTTCGAAACGTTGAAGATGCATGGGAAGTGGAAGAGCTCTTCAGTGGCAGAAGTGTATGTAGAAGAGTGTGTTGCTACAGAAAATAAGGCTTCTAAACAAATTCGAACACTCCAGATCTGCAAACCCATACATTTTCAGACAATAATTTTAATTATTGCAACTTTAATTTTTATATAAACTAATTTTAAATAAAATAATTTATAATAATTTAGTGTAATAGTTATTTTGGTGCCCCTTCATGAAAATGTTTACATAGCAACGGGCCGTTATGGCTAAATAACAAACGGCATTTATGATGTGATATGACGTTCATAACATTATTCAAATCGAAGCTTGTTATGAAAAATAACATTCTAATGAAAAATAAATACGTTTTTTCTTCAAATTTTGTCAAATCATTTTCATTATATCGATCTTGAATTTCAAGTTTGTTGAATACAAATGTGTAAATTTAAGACACATTTTGTTCAAATTTCAAATTATGTGAACGTTACTTTGAAGCTGTCAAGTTCCATGAATAATTAATCCTCAAATCGTAAAGTTTGGGCACACTTTGATTTTGAATTTAATATCCTTGTCGCCTTGGGTCTTTCTTCTAAATATCTTTAGGATAAGGTCAGCATACACAATCGTGTTCCACACTGAAAAACATAACTGTACAATTTTGCTGAACTAAATTAATTTTGTAGTATCAACTAAAATATAGTACAATTGACAAATACTTTGTCAAATATTAAATACATACATTTTATCAATTGTACTCAATTTTAGTTGATAATGCAAAATTGATTTTGTTGAGCTAATATTGTTGAATATACCAAATAATTTTTTTCAGTCTTAACAGGCACATAACATAAGGCACATCGAACAACACAAGTGAAATAAAACCATCAAATGTGACTGCCCCAATATACTCTTATCGATTGAAAGGCAACTGTCGTATAATGATTGATTATTTTTATTTCCAATTGCAAAATATTGTCAACCTCTTTTACTTTGTTATCTTCCATCATAACTCGATACTTTTAGTAGAAATTAGTTTTAAAGCAATGGTTTATGTCTTGCTTTGATATTACCATTTGATATTACCACACATTGTGATGAGCAGAAGTTAAACTTAATGCTGAAGATAAACTTTATACAAAAGTTAAACTCAATTTGTGAAATTCACTCCAAGAAACTTGTTCACTATTGTTAGATCTTTAATTCGGGTGAATGAAGCGGTTCTAATTAACTGAGGTCATCTTTGAGCTAGTTATTTTATTTTGAAAGCATTTGACTTTATTTGTTTGAGATATATTTAAAGAATCGTAAATTTCTACCTGCATTCATAGTTGATTTAGATAGGGAAGTACATGGTCTACCACAGTACACGGTTATGGTTAATAATTGATTTAAAGTAGAGAAAAGCAAGGGTTCCGCCGTTCGAAAGGTCTGGGATTCACCCACATCACTCGCGTCTCGTCCTAGCTTTGCTGGTTCTCATCTTCGTTTTTCTCTTACAATTACGTCGGTTTCATTGACGCTACCCTTTCATCTTTTGAGCTGAGTTGAGTCGCTTGCCAAGAGTTTCACCAAGAAATCTTATATATTAATACGCTAACAAAAATTTTGTGGAGCCTAAGGCTTTTTTACTCGCAGATGGATTCATTTTCACTGCTAACTGATATTAGTGTAACTGATGTTAGTGTAACTTTTCACACAAATCGGATCATAAATAAAAAAGTTATAGACGAATTAAATTTATTTTTGAATTTAAGCGAACCCCCCCATACAATATGAAATGGACTTGCCCAAGCCATATATTTTTTTTCACAAAAACGGAAAACTTTGTTACTTTGTTATTTCAATTAATTGTTTGATATACAAACGTAGATGGAATGAGATTTTTGTTTGTTTTTTAATCTTATATGTATTAGTAAGATGATTCAATGTTATTTTGTTATTCTTTTATACATTGTATTTTATTTTAGTCTTATTATGTACATTGAAGTATGGTTGCATATATTCGTAATGTTAATGTTCTACACAATGAAGCTAATGTTGATTTTATGAATGATGAAATGAATGGTAATAATGATGGAATGAATGCTGAAGCTGATGTAGGAATGAATGTTGTGAATGATGAAGTGAATGTTGATGATATGAATGGTGTCATGAATAGTGTCATGAACGGTGTCATGAATGGTGTCATGAATGGTGAAATGAATGGTGTCATGAATGGTGTTAATGATGAAATGAATGTTGTGAATGAAGAAATGAATGATGATTTAGAATTGAAAGTGGTGAATGATGAAATAGAAATTCCCTTAGTAATTTTGAGAGATTCGTTCAAGTGTGCTTTGAATGTGATTCCAGGTTACTTTGATTCGTGTGTTTGTGGTGCTTTGGATATGAGTTGTCGTTTTTGTCATGCCAAACATTTTGCAAGAGAAGTTACTTCAAATAATAATGAAGCGTTTTCTTTGTGTTGCCATAAAGGCAAAGTCAATTTACATCCTCTTTCTGAAAATGCATTTTCCTCTAAGATTTTCGAAGGATTGAATTCAAATGATAATGCTACAAAAAACGTTCTAAAAGTTTTCTTTCAAATATTCGTTCCTATAATTCTGCATTTGAAATACTCAGTTCTGAATGTAATATAGCGGATTCTACTGCACGTGGTATTTATCATTTTAAAATTCATAATATTTTTTATCATCGTACTGGTGCTTTAATTCCTGCTTATGGTCGACCTCCAATGTTTGCACAATTATATTTTTATGATGTTGATACTGCTGCTAATATGAGAATGAATAGAAATGCCAATGTATGTGAAGTTTTTCTTATGCGTGAGATAGGTTTTGAGTTAGATCGTGTGAATCCTTTTGTTCGTTCTTTTAAATCAATGCATGAATTTTGTGAAAGACCTGAGAATGTTACTGCTGATGTGTCAATGGTTATAAAAGTTAACAGAGAATGTGATATTCGTCGTTTTAATGATGCTGTTTAAACTGATGTGGCAGCTATTTTTAAAAATGATGATGGTGAACCAGCTTTTGAAAGAAATATGATTGTTTTTTCAAAAAATGCAAATGAAATTCGTTCTGTTTCTGTCCTTGATTCTTCTTTGGATCCTTTAGCTTATCCTTTGTTGTTTCCAAATGGTGATAGTGGGTGGCACGTTAATATTCCACATAATTTAGTTTCAACTTCACGTGCTAATGTGCCACGTACAAAAGTTACAATGTTGCAATATGCATCTTATCGCCTTCCTATACGTGCTGGTTTTAGTCTTTTGCATCGTTCTCAAAAATTATTTCTTCAATGGATTGTTGATGTGTATCGAAGGTACACGGCTTCATTACATTCGTTCAAATCAATCTGCTCTTTGTGTTGATTTGTACAATAATTTAACAGATTTTTTGCATCAAAATCGCAATGGCGATGATAATATGCAAGTAGTTGGTCGTAAAGTAATTTTGCCATCTTCTTTCACCGGTTCACCACGTAACATGTATCAAAATTACTTGGATGCAATGTCTATTGCCCAACATTTCGGTAAACCTTCTTTACACCGAAAGAAAAAATCTTGGTTGATTCAAACATGTTGCATTGTTAATCGAAAATTAAGTGAAAATTGGGGAACTAAATACGTTTGTGATTGAATCAACCAACGCTCCGTATTTAAATTAACAATTTAACCGTTGTTGATATATTTTTTTATAAGTATCACAAACATATTTGATTTAACCATGTTTGTAGTTGAGTCAACTATGATTTAATTTTCAATTGACTACAAACGTTGTAAATTAAAAATTGGACTAAAAATAGTGATATTGAATACGTTTGTGATAGAATCAAGCAATACGCCGTATTAAATCTTTTGGTTTGGTACATCTTTGTTTTGTTTTTGCTGCTATTGATGTTTGTATGGGTTCGTTTTTTTCGTAAATATAATATTTGAAATTTTTTATATTAGAAGTATGTATTTCGCATCAATCCCGACAAACATTTTTATGCATAAAGCTAGCGTTCGTATATTTACGTTCTAAATAGGAAATGTATGAGTGTGATTTTGTTTGTAAAGGATGCGTCCATTTTTTCGCCATTTTTTTAATGATACAATTTAAAAGACCAAAATTCGGAAATCAAAAAATTTAAATATTTGAATTATGTGTAGAAAATTATACTAATTTTCCATAATTTTCTCATTATTATGAAAAATTAAATTAAAATATCGATAAATGGACATGAAACAAGACAAATAAAAAATATTAAAAAAATATAATAATTTTTTTAAATCACCAAAATTAATTATAGAAAGGGCCTGTTTCATTAACGATATTTTTGTTATAACATTAACTGAAAAATTTCTTTCGCACATAATTTTATATGCAAATAATATGAAAATTATTTAAATCAATTAAACACATCTAAATTATTTCCTAAAGTAAAATGTTAAATAAAACCAGCCATGTTAAAATATATAAAAACTTTTTATTTTTCTATTCTTTTGTTTATTACTTTTCTTTATTTTGTTTATTAGTTTCTTTTATCCTGGTTTTTTATTTTAACAAACACAATAATTTTCAAACTGAACTGAAAAATATGAACAAGAAAAATTGATCACGCCGTGGTTGATTTAAATAATGAAAATTGTTACGTTTTTTAAAATAAATCGACAATGCTACATTGGTTAAAATAATCACGTTCGTATTAGACGCAAAATCAAATAAGCTTTGTAGTTGATTCTACCAACGTTTTTTTTTCGGTGTATTTATAACAATGACATGTAATCCTCAATGGCCAGAAATTGTTGATAATTTGAGTAATTATGAGTCTTCGAATTTTCGTCCTGATATTGTTGTGCGTGTGTTTAAAGTGAAACTTAAAGAAAGAAAAGAAAAAAGATTTTCGGTTCTGTCAAAGCACTTATATATAATACCATTGAATTTCAAAAACGTGGTCTTCCACATGCTCATATTATGTTAAATTTGTCAGATGAAGATAGAATTGATGAAAATGAAATGATTAATAAATTTGTATGTACTGAAATCCCTGATCAAAATTCTTTTTCCTAAATTACATGAATATGTGAAACGTCTTATGATGCATGGACATGTGGTGCTCTAAATCCCAATTCTGTTTGTATGAGAGATGGTAAATGTAATAAGAATTTTCCAAAACCTTTTTCTAAAAATACTAAAGAATCTGTGAAGGGTTATCCTTTGTATCGTCGACGTGATAATGGTATGAGTGTTGATGTACGTGGTGCATCTCTTGATAATAGATATGTTGTTCCATATAATCCTTATCTTCTTGCAAAATTCAATTGTCATATTAACGTGGAAATATGTACGACTGTTAAAAGTGTGAAATATGTTTACAAGTATCTATATAAAGGGTATGATTCTGCCAATGTTGAATTGACAGTGAATGGAGAGAATGCAGTGAATAATGATGATGCGATTGTGGGAAATGAAATTAAAGATTTTTTGAATGGACGGTATGTTGGTTCGACTGAAGCTGCTTGGCGCATATTCGAATTTCCAATGCATTTTCAATCTCATACAATTATTCGCCTTGATTGTCATTTGCCTAATAGATAAAATATCAGAAATGGTAATGTAGCTGGTGCAGTCGTAAATGTATCAAGAACAAAATTGTTAGCATTTTTCCATTTGAATTCCATTGATAATTTAGCTAATAAGTTTTTGTATACAGAATTACCATTATACATTATGTTTGGCATGATCAAAGTAAATCGTGAAAAAGAAGAAAACGTGGGGCTGATAAAGTTGTTGCTCGATTATATATGGTTACTCCAAAAGATATAGAATTGTTTCATATGCGTTTACTTCTTGCATGTTCGTGGTCCGAAATCTTTTACTGATCTACGTATGTATGAAGGTGTTGAGTACTCTACTTTTGTTGCAGCATGTGAAGCTCGAGGTATTGCAACAAATGATAATGAACGGCGTGAATGTTTACTTGAAGCTTCAGAAATTCAATCACCAAAACAGTTACGTCAATTATTTGCATTTATCTGTGGTTTGAATGTTCCTCCGAATGCTTTAGCTTTATGGATTGAATTTAGAAATAATATGATTGAAGACTTTTTACAAAATTACGATGAAGATGTGTCAATTAATCGAGTCTTGATTGAAATTAATGAAATTCTTCTTACACATAATAATTCATGTGGTGATCTTGGTCTTCCGATTTCACAATATAACTTACAGATTGGCGATGTAGGTCATTTTGATATTGAAGAAGAAGCTATAGTTTTCGCTAGAATGTATGAAAATGCAAATAATGAGCAACGTAGTGTGATTGATATTGTTTTGCGTGAAGCTCAATTCCATGATACTGGAAGTAATGTTTTTTTCTTAACAGCTCATGCAGGTTGTGGCAAAACTTTTGTTCAAACGGCAATCATTCATAAATATTATTAATTGATCTTAATTGATCGTTTGTTAAGAGATTTGACTCCAAACGAAGAAAATAAAAATAAACTGTTTGCAGGTAAAACTGTTTTACTGAGCGGTGATTTTTGCCAAATTCTTCCAGTTGTACCGCATGGCTCACGTTCTATTTTATTTGAAAATTGTATAACATCTTGGCAAGAATTTATTAACTTTAAAATTTTGAAATTAAATCAAAACATAAGAGCTCTCCCTCATGAAATTGAATTTGAAGAATTTCTTAGAAAACTCGGTAATGGTGATATGCAAAGTTTTCCACAGTTTGGTTCAGATATCATTGAAATTCCTCATAATTTGATTGGCAATCCAGACAATATTATTGAAGACATTTTTGGAAATATTTCTGATACAATTTTATCTGATAACATTTTGAGTTCCGTCATTTTAGCCCCCAAAAATAATGATTGCAATGAAATCAATTCTAAAATCTTGAGTATTATGCCTGGAGAGGAGAAAGCATATTTTAGTTTTGATAAAGTTGTTTGTGATGACATTCGTGAGCAGAACAATTTTCCAATAGAATTTTTAAATAAATTGAGTATAGGAGGTTTGCCACCTCATAAATTAGTTTTGAAAGTGAATTGCATTGTTCTCCTCATACGTAATTTAAATACAGGTCAAGCATTAGTAAATGGAACCGAATGCGTGTAAAAGTTATGCACCGAAATTCAATAGATTGTGAAGTTTTGACTGGTGTCATGTGAGGTGTACGCATTCTAATTCCACGCATTCATTTGACTTATTCTGGAACTCTTCTTCCATTTAAATTTCAAAGAACTCAATTCCCTATTATTCCTGCTTTTGCTATGACTATTAATAAATCTCAAGGTCAGACATTCAGAGTTGCCATTTTACTTAAAGAACCTGTATTCACACATGGTCAATTGTTTGTTGCTGCAAGTTGAGTGCGTGCGTTTGAATGTTTGAAATTTTATATTTATGATACATCTGACTAAGGTCATTTGTTCAACGATGATAGAGTTTTCACAAAAAATATCGTCTTCCCAGAAGTCATTGTTACCTGATTTTTTCTCACTTTTCTCAAAAACCTTTTCCTCTTTTATGAGTATGAGTCTCCGTGTGTTTGCTTTTGCCTCAATATGCGTGTTTTTTAATTTCATATTGAGGCTGAAGTTGCCATTCAGTTTTATCATTTTCATCGTTAGACATATTTGAATATTTGTTTTTGATAATAATTGCTGTTTCAATTGTCTATTAATATATAAAATAAAATATATTTTCATGTATGACCGAATTTCGGTCACGGGATTTCTTATATTTTTAAAAATAAAAATTGAAAATTATGCTATCATTTCACACTACCACTTTTGAAATCATTGCTTCTACGTCAACAAAATGTCTACGCAAAAACTTTATTTATAAGCGTTGCGAAGCACGCAGGGCCCTCCTAGTTTTATTAAATATGCTTTTATCTGAGACATAAAATCTTGGCGTCTATAAGTTACAACGAATTGAAAATGATTTTTCACAGTTTTGAATCCTGCATTTGTAGTGGAGTCATATTAGCATTTTATATCCAAAAGCAATTTAGGGCATTGCAAGAAAAAGAATTTTGTAGGTTATGTATAATTTAAAAAAATATTTTTTATCAATTTGAATTGCATATTTCACTTTTATGCAAAATACATGATAATTAGCATAAATAATACCGTATATATGGTAAAATGTCAAAAAAATGCAAAAATTAATTTTTTTTCAATGCCCAAAAATGGGCATTTAAATTAAGGCAACATAGTTTTAATTATACTTAGGTTAAAGTAGATAAAAAAAAGTACAGATTAAAAAAAAAAATTTAGTACCTAGCCCCCCTAGATGAATTTGAAATTTAATCACAAACATTTTCCATTTTTTTTTTAATGATCATTAGAGCCCGAAATATTTCAAAAATAGTGAAGCGACCTACTTAAAAAACACCAAAAAAACAGTTTTTGCCATTTTTGAGGCCCTTTCGGACCTCCAAATTTGCTAAATAATTACATACCCACCAACTTTTATGTCCCTAACATAAAACAAAAAAAAATTCAACTTTGCTCTTACATCAAATATATCACTTTTTTTTACTAATATGACTCCACTATTGATGATTGTAAATAAAAAATATAGACAAACTTTTAAATGTTGTGCAAATTGATTGTTTCTGGTAACTGTTAACGGTGTAACAATATAGTGCGAATTTTTCAATTGCCCAGTGAAAAGTTAAATTAACAAAGTAGAGTTCGAACAACGATTGTCTGATTGATGTTCAACATATTTCAATTATATAGTCAAATAGAAATGTTTATTTTAACCAAAATATTATAAGTGAATTGTAATGTATAATATTTTTTAAGTCAATATTTACAGATGGATTCTAGTAAATATTGATGACCAAATTTAAAAAAAAAACATTTTAAACAAATATCACGAAATGAAATTTGATGTGATGTAAAATGTAATTGAATTTTCATTACTTTGCGTTGTTTATTATTTTATGACTAGGTAATAACCCGTCAAAAATGAAGGAATCTTTCGTTTGAATCATCAACATATATAATTTCTGTGATTTTTACTATTGCTACATAAATAATTTCACCACTGCACTACGGTCGAAGCGCCACCTAATATATAATAGCGTAATCTAAGCGTCTAGCTAGACAACGATAATTATATATGTTAATGCTTTGGTTGCCATGTAACTAGTACATAATAAAGACATTACTGATTCATTTTGTATTGTTACATATCCGACTTTGTTCTAAAATATAAACACTATTCAAAAGGACTAGGTATTGCTAATTTGTGATTACTTAAATTAAAAATGGTGAGTTTTATAGACTTTAAAACATGACTTTCAATCGCTTATCGGTAGTGGAATCTAAATTTTATTTTAGCATATTTCCCAAGTTCAGTATGTAGACTCTCAACTGTCGGGTACCTTGAAATTCTGTCCATAAAACGAATGAAGACTTATTTGAACCGAATATCTATTATAGGGAATATTTATCAATCATACCATAAAGTGCTTTTTCAGTGTTGTTGTTAAAAGCTATCAAAGTTTTAAGTCTAAATGACTTCCATTTCACTTTGAACCTAATCCCGGCATCATACACTCATAAAATAAAAAAAAAAACCATAAATTAATAAAAAAATATCAGCATCGCATGTGTCGAGAATCTTTGGCAATAAATATTAGTATGACAAATTAAAAAATCTAAGCCTCGATCGTAAAATTTACGGTCATTAGTATTTAGAAAATTTTATACCAGTCCAAGCTTTTTGGTATTGTTTTCAAATTTGTTACTATTATTTTAACTATTTTCTTCGTTATAGACAATATAGTACGATTATGGAAACATGTTGTCTAGTAGCAAACTTCCATTGTTGTCATATATGTTGACTTGTTGACAAAAAGATTTTATCAGGGAAATAAATTTCAACGGTTTTTACTTCAAATTGATTTATGACACAAATAAAGTTATAACAATATTAATATCTAAATATTTTAATATTGAAATACATAAATCATAAAACTTAATTATATGCATACTAATAATGACTGATGTTCGCAATAGTAATATAATATTTATAGACCGACAAATTTTAAGTTAAAATTAGATTACCTGTTGTTACAGGTTAAACTGCAATATGTTGCATTATGAATTAAAATTGTTGATGTAAACCGATTAAAATAAAAAACGGTTTAATATTGGTACTTCCAAATGCTTACTCCATAACTTTAGAAAAATTAACTTATGCTAATTTAAATAAGTAATTTAAAATACTTTTTCAAACCCGTTACTCCATTATTGTTTTTTTTTTAAATTTTGAAAGGAACAATTAAATCAAATTCTGAAGTTGCACAATAGGCTCTGTATTAAGTATGAACTGTTTATTGAAACTTACGGGAAGATTATGGATAATGTAACTGCTCTAGTGAGGGAATAATTTGTGATGTATAGTGTTACTAAGAAGCTGAAAACAGTAAAAATAAAGCATTGGAAAATTTATTTTAATTTACTATTTTAAGGTAATTCTTGCCAACACAACTTGTCTTCTTACTGCCGGTTTTCACTTTCTGTAAACATCTTTTGATTATATATCTCTGTATTTACTTTTGCCTTCATTTATGGAGCGATTTAAAAGAAACTACGATCTTAGGATTGGCGTAACGATAAACTCGACCATTTTTGATTTACTTCATGCTTTGCATACAAGTATTGTAAGTGAAATAAAAATTATGTATTTTTTTAGAAAAATTTTATAGCGTTCAATTTGAACCCAGGGAACGAAAGATTTATAAAAATTTTAATTCAGAGTAACTTTGAAATCAAATTGCAAGAGAACGGCTCACCCGATATCAACGGTTTTATGTGCATTGAAAAAAAAAATACGTAGGACTTTTACCATTTCAAACGCATATAAAACAGTTGATATCGGGTGAGTTAGTTTCTTGTAATTTGACCACCCTGTTCTCAAATTAAACACTTTAAATTTTTTCTGTTTGCACACTACATTGTGGCGACGAATGAAGTATGCCGAACTGCGTAATGTACTGTACTTTATACCGTGTGATGTATTGCGTAGTAGTGTTTTCTTACTATTTTCCAATTCTGAACGTTTTGTTTTTCTTTTAATTTTGCTTGTTTTTAAATTATTTTTACAACACAAAATTAATTTCTTTTCGAACAGAATTCAAATGTGGAGAAAAAATGGTATCTTTAAGCCTTGTTCCACATATTACTATTGCCAGATGATACTTTCTACAGTCTCTAAAATTAAACTTTATTATTTGTTTTATAAAAAAAATTGAAATTTTAACTAATTTTATTTTTATTTCAGGAAAGAGCATATGGGATCTCGGTGAAAATTGCTAGGATTATTCAATAAAATAAATGGTACGTAGATGTTGCACGTGTTTGTCGTTAAATTTTGTTTTAATTCGAATTATTGTTGTTGCGTTTATTGACCTATAAAATATTCGCTGTCCCTAAAAGCTGGTGAAATACTCAATTTCGACATCAGTAACATCTTCATTGAATAAAAATTAACTAATCCGCATGAATTTTTGACATTTGATTTATAGTTTTATTCTATCGAAATGATTTATGTGGCAGAAATAAATTGTTTCAATTTATTTATGTCTATCTGCAACAGCTGCTTTTAACAGCTGGCATTAATAACTGTTCTCAAACCTTACACTTATGTAATATGTAACTGTTAAGATCGATTATGAGGTTTGGATTACAACGAAAGAGTAGGGAAATAATCATTAATTTTAGCTTTTCGAAAGCCACTTATTTCATAATCACCTGGTAACATTCTTAACAAACGATTGTAAATTGGCATTAGAAATATTATGCCAACATTATGATGACACAAAATTGAATGTTATTGCATTTATCAATGCAGCATTCGAAATTTCTTATATAATAATGATAATTACAGTTACATGAAAGCTTTAAAGCACAAAATATTATTGTTTTCGTCTAATGGTCTGAAGCCATGAATTGTAATCCATCAATTCTAAAAAATCGATAAAAATTTATCTCATACTGATATTTAAAAAAAAATGTAAAAGACAAATTTGCTTCATTTGTATATTCGAACAGGTTGTTTGTCTTCAATTTGATAAACAAATTTCAACGCAGTTTTTAGACTTTCGATTTTAAAACTTAAGACTTTAGACCCATAATTTTAATTGTTTGTGCGGAATATTATATACGTAACAAGTGCTAATATTTTCCGTTCAAGTTTGCATAATAAATAGCACTAGTATGCTGCACAACAAAGGGTCAGTGTGGTTAATGATGTTATCTGAGGCTTAGATAGTTGTTAGTGATCTTAAAACAATACAATGGCGGAATTAGTCACAACTACTAAAAACTGAATAAACTTCTTCGTTGGTAACTTTCAGTTATACGCAAAATACTTAGTATTAAAAGAGAAATTCCAAAAAGGTTTGAAGTTAGGCTATCATCCTCACATGTAAACAAATCTAAAAAATAGCTTCAAAGGAAAAATGGAAAATTAATTATGGAAAACAAATAAAAATTTTAACATTTTATCCCCAGTTAATAAAAAGTTGATTTTTTTTATATAAATAGAAAGATTAGGTCCTCTGCATCCTTATTCTGAAAAAAAAAATTGTGGAAATGAAAGGATCAAAAGTTATTAAGGATCAAACTTTCAATTTTACCTTGGTCCCCCCTTTGATTATTTTTTAGTTTTTTATAATAAATATAATATATTTGTTTATAAATATTATAAATTTGTTGAAAAAAAATCTTGGGGGGATGGAGCCGAGATGGGGGAGGTGTAGAGGGGGTGTAGAGAGGCGCTGGCTATTTTTATCGAAGGCCTGCGAGGTCACAGAAGCGTGTCAAATAAAATTAAAATAAAAACGAATAATTATATAACCCTGTTCACCAAGGTACAATTGAAAGTTTGATCCTTTATAACTTTTGACCCCTCATTTCCGCAAATTTTTTTTTCATAATTATGAAATATTATGAAATACTACGTTTTAATTAATTCGTTTAATATTTATTTTAAAAAACTAAAAAATTATCAAAGAGGGGGGGGGGGGGGGGAACCAACGTAAAATTGAAAGTTTGATCCTTTATAACTTTTGATCCTTTCATTTACGCAAATTTTTTTTTTCATATCCTTATTATGAGAAGAGAACAGAGCAGGGAACTTAAACTTTCTATTTACCTAAAAAAATCAACATTTTGTTAACGGGGATAAAATAGGATTGTTCCGACCAGTACATCCTTAACTTTTTTAAGATTTTAAAAAAAGATGGCAATGAAATGACAGTCAGAAGTTCTTAAAAAGATCTGAATCGGCATTCACGTTGATTAGATTAGATAGAGATAGACATTTTGCACGAACGACATCTCTCCTGTAAACCTTTCTGTTGAGCTAACGAAAATTAAAACTGACTGGTTTAGAGACAGTTTAATAATGATAGCTTCTAGTTGTACAGTATTTAATCAAAAGTTTTCTACTCTACACATGGAGTGGATATCAACAGGGACGGATATGAAAATAACAGTTTTCAGAGTTATCCTCCTCCTTAACACTACAGAGAGAACTTTCTCAATAATAAAAAAAAAGATTGGATAACAATCAATAATGACTATATTACTATACAATCGTGACTTAGGATGTTGACTATGTTTCAGTTCTAGCTCAGTTGTTAAAACCCCGACTATTGCTTTGCTGACTGTTTGGCTATTAACTCCGATGAAGATTTCCTTATCTTGCAGACAAAATGAAAAAATTTAATTCGTTCAGTGAAAAAAAAAAACAAAATAAAAATGTAAACGGAGATCTTAATTAATGAGTATAAAGAATGAAATAAAAACGAATTTTAAATAAGATAAGTGAGTGAGAATGGTAATGAATTAGCTTAAGCACATCTAAAAAAGAGCAAATAAAAAACTCTGTTGGAGACAAACTAAAAAAACAAATTTGTTTAGGACAGTGCTTTTTCAGTAAACTATTTGCAATCAGATTTGTAGTGTTATGTCTGTTATAACCATAAATTTTCCTACAATTTCCTACAATTTTTCTACAAAGCAACATAAAAAGCTTAAAATTCGATGGTGTAACAAAACTACCAATTCTTAATTTGATGTTTGAATTTAATTTAGTACAAAAGTTTTGTTCTATACAAATTTATTTTTTATTCGCCTGCATATTAAAGTGTTTCTTTATTACTGTGATTTGCGGCTTTAAAGTATCACTTTTCAACTATTTATGTTGTTGTCATAGCTACGTCCAAAAAAGTAAAAAGCATTTGTATTTGTTTAAATTCTATGAAAAATAAAAATTTTTATCAAAGCAACCCTCAAATTCAAAATTTCATTATCCAATTAAAATAGTTGTTATCATTTGTTGTCATAGCTACACAATAATTTGGAAAAAATAATAAATATTTTGTCAAAGGTTACTTGTTCCATATATTTTTATTTTAAAATTCATGAAAATTTATAATTTTAATTTAGCAAATAATTTTAATTTAGCCAACAACTTTTCTTAAAATATTTTGCTTGCGGCGAATAAAAAATAGTATATGATGCACTGACGTAAGCTATTTTGGACTTAATGTTGGTGCAAATCTCGGCTAGCGCCTCGATGCAAACTCCACATCCGTCCAAAATCTTTAGCTTTACGTCCTAGCATCATAATGTACTATTTTAGCTCGCTTCCAATGAGAATGTGTGAATTAAAACTTTTTTATTTATTTTGTATTAATTTAATATATTTAAGCTACCCATTAATATTCACACACACTGAATCGCATAGAAGTGTAGCCCGCGCGAAGCGTGCTAAGTAATTTCCACTCGTAATTTTCACTCGTTCAGAGGCCTTGATGCGATCTGTTGCTCTGGCTAGCTTCAGACGTGGGCGTGGGAGATGATTCAAGGCTTAAACGTGTGATTAAAGATCGCAGGGAACGGGAAGGCAAGAGTATAAGACAGTGACGACATAAGATAATATCCGGACAGAAAAAAAACTTCACTACATCATATTAATAAACAACAAAAGAAATCAGAAATTACCAAATAAAATAATATTTATTAAACAAAACAACGGGATTTGTATTCTAAATAAATCATAATTAAAAATTCCAATTATCGTATTTAAATATTGGTATAATAAATTAGATTTAAACTAAATTTAAAGAAAATTAAATTTTAAGTAAAATAAAAAAAAAACCTGATTTAACTAGTTTCCCGCCAATTCTTTGTCCTCCAAGCGCTTGTGGAAACCTGAATTTAGCTGAAAGAAACTACAAAAGAAATAGAGAGAAAAATTAACTTACAAAAAGAAATTAAATAAATTCAACATAAAATTAATTTAATAAAAATTAAAAACTATGTAATGCATTGTTGAGTTTATAAAAATTAATCGAATATGCTTCATTGTTCCATATCACCAGAAGATGCGTCATTCAAACTTAGATATGGCTCCGTACCGAATGTAATTGAATGTTTGTTGAATATAGTTTAGTAATCAAATCCAAATTAGTGATGAAAGAAAATTTCAATAGTAATGATGACGACAACTAGCACTAGAATTCAAATTCCCAAAGTAACTAATTTGTTGAAGTTCTTGATTAAAATTTCAGATCTAAACCACATTAACTTAGACTAGATTGCAGACAGCATTATTTTCTATAGAGCACCATAAATTTGTTCCACTTTCATCAATTAATAGTTTTCCAATAATAGTTTTCCAATTAATTCGTCTTTAGTTCAAATTAATATTTTTCCGTAACATCAAACATAATATTCATCCCGCTAATATAAAATTGTATAACGGTATATAAAGGGCTGATATATAAACTGATACAAAAGATTGATTTATAAATTGCCGTTACAGCTGTAATTGAAATCAACTTTATGACGAGGTTTCTTAAATAAAATTTAAAACTCAATGGGTTTCACATCAACCACAAAAAAAACCTTTTTCGGCAAACGGCTGTAAACTTTAACTTTACTGCCACTAGGAAGTTAGCTAAAGTCTTACTTTTTAGCCTGACAACAAAAGTAACGTCTAGCGACAGGAAAAGTAACGCCATTTTTATTTTATATTACGGAGGCTGTAAAGTAGCATTTGTTATTTGTTAGTTTGTTATTTTTTCAAACATATTGTATAACCATGACAACAAAAAATAAGTTGATTCTCATATTATGAAATTTTTAAAAGGCTGCTTTGGTAAAAAAAATTTATTCATACAAATTTAAATATTTTTTTCTCTTTTTTGGAAGTAATTATGACGATACAAATTCATATTTATAAAAAGTTTGATGTATTAATTTCATATTTATAAAAAATTTAAACGTTTGCCGAAAAAATAGTGTATTTAATGCGGAGCTAAAGTGACTTTTTGTGTTTCGTCTATAATTGTCAAACTATAGACTCAACACAAAAAGTATCACTTTAGCTCCTAATTAAATAATGTACTATTAACTTTAATTTTTAGTTTTGAATTATTTTTAACTTTAAGTTTTTCTCAGTTAAGTTAAATCACAGTTTTTCTTTTAACTATATTCTTTAACTAAATTTTACTATTCTTCAATATAACAGAATTACAGCCGAACTTTTCACCTAAATTTCGTTAAATTAAAATTGAATTTTTTTACGAACAAACTTGGTTTAAACAATACAAGATTCAATATATATGTTATCTCATTGAAGGTAAAAGTAATTATCCCGGAATAATTTAACAACAATAGTAGATTGTATTACTAGTGCGAATGCGTTTTCCAAACAAGAGTTAGTTTCGCATTCGCACTAGTAATACACACTATTTTTTGTAACAAGTGCGTAAAATTTATAAATATTTATTTAATTGTTCATTTAATCATTTATTTAACAAAGTTATAAACAAATTTAAGCTTTTTAAATAATTAAACTGCGCCATCTTCGTTGTAATAGTTGTAAATTATACTAGCTCGAAAATATAAAAATAAGAATCCAACTAAAATAGCACATAGGCATCCAAAAGGAGCTGTCAAAATTGTAAACTTTGAAAACCTAAATAAATTGTTTTTTCTTGCAATTCAAATGATGCAATGTGTTTAAGTTGTTTTTACTATATGGTAAGTTTTTTAAATTATTATTTTGATATTTTAGTGCTATAAAAATATTATATATAGATAGATATATGGATATATTTAACTACAAATCTCACATGCAGGCTGCGTAACGGTCCAGGCTTACAAAATATTTTGTGGTCATATGTGCGGAAAAGTAGTTTTTTCTTTTATTCTATTCTAGTACAAAATTGAATATTTTTTACGCATGTGTTACAAAATAGTAGATTTTTATACAAGTGAGGAAAACGTCTCTTTTTGCGTGACTGAACGGTTTGTCCACGAGACGCGATAGCGTCGAGTGGAATAAGTTCAGGAACGCAAAAACGTTTTTACCACGCGTAGAAAACGCTATTTTTCTACGCTTGTAAATATAAATGATAATATTTACAAATTCATCTACTAAAAACTTACAAAACGACATATCTAAATTTGACTGTGTAAAAAATAAACAATTATATATCGCATTTTTACCAATGTAAAATAATGTTATTATTGTGTTCGCCTACAGATGGAATAATAACAGGCGAGCACAATAATAACATTATGTTTTTCTGGCGGAAAGAACTGAGAGAATATATTTTATATCTGACAGTTAACTATCGGAGGAAAAAATTATACGGTATATCTGATACAAATTTTATTTTATCGCTCCGATTTCTCCGATATTGAAAAAAAACACACTCATTATTAGTTTAATTAATTAATTACCATTGGCGTAACTAGGAAATTGTTCTAGGGTGGGCCTGGCCCCAATAATATTGCTGAGTAAAATAATTAATAAAGTTTCCGTTTTTATTTCTTTCTTTTAATACATAACGGGTGTGTCAATTTGAGGTTAGTTTTCAAATTTGTGGTTATTTATATTTTTTTGCTAGATTATTTATGTTAGGTTAGGTTGCAGTGACTGTCACCAAAACACAACATCAGGACGACATACTTAGACCAAAATACGTCGGTTGTGATACCAAAGAATCTTGTTCCCCAATTCGAACCTTTTGGAGCTTCTAATGAAGCTAAGTATTTGCGTGATATTAAAATTATCCAGGTCGGTGAGAGTTTTAAATTTGTGCGTTCCAAAATGAGTTTGCCGTATAATGGGCGAATGCTGGACACGTGCAAAGTAGATGAAACGCTGGTTCCACCTGCTCCTCCTCCTTAAAGCTCCTGCAAATCAACACTTGGGTGCTTTCCAAGGATCCACAAACCAGTGATGACTTTAACAATGAACTAGTTTTCTGCCTACTCCAGGTTTAAAGTTTTTTGGAACGCTGTAGGTCTAGTCTAGAAAAAATTTATCTGCTTATCTTGCAGCTAATGGTGTTTGACCACCGACCTATAGATTAAGCATTTAACCCTGTGATAAGTTAGTTGTTTGAGAGGAGCAAATGACTCGCTTAGAGCTTCCATTTCTTGTGGAAGATCGAGTTCAGTCCTTTGCCTAGAACATCCATCCGCTATATAGTTGCATTTAACGCCAATGTGACCCGGCACGTATATAATATGAACGGTTAAATTGCTGGTGGTTTAGTGTCACTTTTGACGTCGTTGCTACTACATCTACCGATTCGAATGCAGTTATTTATGCTTTGTTGTTTGCAGTTATTTATGTTTATATTTAGATATATATTTGTGTAAATAATAAATCTTTAAATTATAAAACTAAAAGAAAAAAATTCTTTTTAAAATCGACATGTTTGACAAATTAAAATTGAAAAAAATCATATAAAATTATAAATTGTTATATCAATATGATATTTTTATAAATCCTCACTTAGTAACTTTCAAACAAACAAAAATTATACAAAATCAATATTCCTAGTTTCTAAATTAAACTTTACATTCCTATATAGTCTCAAAAACTATTGAAAAAATAAAAATAAAAATAGTTCAAAAATAACAATTCATTGTTTACAGTAATCATGCACTCCCCCAACCATTGAATGCAGTACTGCGCACAACGATCTTCATTTTCAGCCATATAAAATTCAGATAATTCCAAAAATAAATCCATCAGACTTCGAATTCCGTCCTCAATTCGCTAATGGTCATACAAACAAACGGAGCTATTACTTCTAATTAGGCGCCAAGATTTTTTTATTTGATATAGAATCACTCACTGAAACGAATAAAACCAAAACGAGCTGTATATCAGCCTCGGGGTCCAAAATACAGGCCTTTGAAAAAAGCAAAATCCATTCAAAATAATTACAGTTTTGAAAAGAATTTTTTCTGTTTTTTTAATTTTTGCTTTATGTCCTATGTGCTTATAAGATAAACAGATCAAAACTGTCCCTTTTACTAAATTTTCTTATTTATTTAAAAGGTCCAATCTTGCCTCAACTGCTCATAACGTGGGACCTAAGGTTATAATTATTTTTTTTAAGTTATTCATGTTGATTCTTTGAAATTGTATATCAAAAATAACATTTAAATTTTTTTTTTTTTTTTTTTTTTTTTTTTTTAACAATTTATTTCATTTTTATTTTTTATACACATAAACATTTAACAAGGTTAAGATATTGCAAGGTTTGGTAAAAAAAAGTGTATTTTTATACGATATTTTTTGTTTCAAAGGCCTATATCTTGGTCCCCGGGACTGATTTTCAAAAAAAAAATTTTGTAATTTGCTTATAAAAGTACACTAAAAAATTGGCTGGCACCTAAGTAAAAGTAATCTTGCCAAACAAACTTCAAACTACAAGTAGTGTTGGTGTATCGGTGTGGTTTTGGGTCTTATGGAGCAATGAGACCGTATTTTTTAAAATGAAGTCTATATTGTTCTTATTGTGATGTTTTTCGTTGAACAAATTGGAAGGTGTGGTTTTCCAGAAATTATGAATTCATTTGACATTCTGACATCTGGCACATCACATGTTGGAAAGAAAATGTTTGCTTTTTTTAACTTCTCTACTATGGTGAACCGATAAGATAAACGACCATTTTATAGATACTTTTGTGGCAACATTATTGGAAGTGCTTATTAAACTTCCTTATTAAATTTAAATGAAGATCAGTGATATGAATAATATCATGAATAATATAACTGTACGTTTTGAAATAATTTTGAACAGCTAATTCCTTAGTAAAGAAATACATTTTCATTTTCCCTAACTGTTATATATACTTCATGAACTTTGTGCTCTAGGGGGGGCCAAAATTCGTCTAGGGGGGGCCGGGCCCTCTGGGCCCCTACCTAGTTACGCCTATGTTAATTACACAAATTGATAAAATGATTAGTTTCGTTTCGATTCGATCAAAATATTCAATCCCTTCAAAATACTGCGATATTGACAGAAATAAACACAGCAACAGAAACAGTAAATCAAATTCAATCTCAAATATTCAATCAAATATTCAATCCTTTAAATAACTACCACCTGTAGGCGACCACCGAAACTTATTTACTTTCAGTCCTAGTGACTGAAAACATTTTCAGTCCAATATATTTAATAACAATTCCAATATATTTATTAATAAATCAAATTATTTTATTTAATTGTAAGTGCTTTTCTTTAGGACCTTTTTCATAGAAATTATTTATGTGAAAAGAATATCAGGTTTGTTAAAATGAAAAATATATGTTTTGATGAAGCGAAGGAAAGTTTTTTTTTTAAATAATTATACTGGCGTAAATCATTGTAATCCCCAAAAAGGGGGTTACAGAAGTGACGACGATGTTTCGCTATTCGCGTATTTCAAAATTTGTAGAAAAACCCGTTGAAACTAATGAAATCGTGATAATTTAACTTTTCGACAACTCTTTTTCGGTATTTATCAACATTTTTTTATAAAAAAACAATTTTACTAAAAAAATTTAAACTATTATTTGTTATCTCATCCAATATATGAATAGATGAAATAATCAATTAACTTTTATTTTTTCAAAATAGAATAATTTAATTTCACTGTAGTGTATGTATAGGTTATCGATAAGAATCATTCGATCCTGTAACATCAATAAATAATACTACTATTGATAACTTTGAATGAGAAGGGTAATACTTATATTGATAACAACATTATAATCAGTTTGTTGTTTACTATAATAATTGATTTATGACAGAATTCGGATCGAATCATACTAAAAAAAATAATTAAAGTTTGTAGATTTCTTTCAATGTTGTCTTAATGTTTCAATATACGTTGTCGATGTTGACTTTAATCACAATATTTCATTATTTTTTATTTTAATAATCTGAAAAATATTAATAAGATAATTTTAATTTTTAAGTTTAAAATTTCGTTTTGATAATAATGTTTTAATGAAATTTTAAAATAATTTAAAACGTTTTCAGTTAGTTACTTAAATCTTTTATGTCGAGGTGCTTTAACGTTTTGTTTATATAGTTGTAGAAAAAAAGTTTTGTGTTGTGCTTAAAAGTAAATTAGGAAAATTTTAAAGGTAGTGTTTTAAAATTACAAATTATTTATAAAAATTTAGTTTATGTGAAATAATTTTAGCGACATATGTTTTAGTGAAAAAAATTCAAAAAATTTTCTTAAAGGTTATCGATAAAATTATATAATTTATATACTTTGAACTATGCACTTTTAAAGTGGAAACGTTTTAAGTATTGTATGGTGAACGTGTCATATAAGTCTAATTACCTATATGTCCGATTAGAGTTTATCTTCCATATTCAATAATAAATAAAAACGGTTACTAAGTTGGTTAAAAGTAAATTTCAATTTAACGTGATTGTGTATATCAATTTGAATGACATACGTTTGAGGAACGTTTATCGTTATTAGTAAAAATAAAACTACTTAATTTCGTTGTTGGCTTAGATTGTTTCTAAAGTAAGATCTATTTTGTCAAAGTTAGAGAAACCTTTGGTGATTGCTAACCCGTCTACGCAAAGACTGGTTATAACAAAAATGAAATTAATTGTAGTTTTTATGTGTGTAAAACGCAGTTTTTTACCAAATAAAATGAAGTGAGATATCAACTTTAATAGTTCGAGATTCTTTTACAAATGTCATTAACTTATTGTTAAATATATTGTTGAATGGGAATTTAACTATGCTTGATGCTTGGGGATGTAAACTAGCTAGACGTTTCTTGACGGTATTTGGTTAAACGAATTGATAGATTATGCTGCGAGATTAACTCTTCTAAGTCAGCGGTCAATCCTTTTTATGGAGTATTGCTCAGTGATGTAGCACTATTGCTTGCTCGAAAAAATAAACCTCCATATAACTATAATATGATCGGCTTTGACCCTTGAGTAAGACAGTGCACCAAATTAACGAGGACTATGGCACTTGCTGTATTATTGGCAACATTTAAGTTTTGATTCTTCAAATTTAAAAAAAATTGTTTTCTACTTCTTATTTTATTTTTAGTTTCTTCATCTTATCAAAAAGTATTAGCATATGGCTTATTTTATTATATGATAGGATTTATTGTTTAGGTATACGTATCTAAGGAAACCAAAAATTGTTTGTCCTGGTCAACACCTTAGAACGCATGTTAATTTAGGACTACGCCATCGTTTTTGAATAGGTTATCTTTTTTAACAGTTCTTTCGTTTGTGGTAACAGAAAAGCATGTAAAGTTATACTAGATGATACAGTAATGTTAAAGTGTTTGTTTGTTTTTACTTAAGAACAACATAACTACCATTGGCGAATTGAAAATAATTACATTTATAAAAATATGAAGGGGCTGAAATCTCACAGCTCTGAGATATCAAGACTTCGGTTTTGGTTAAGGATTTTGGTATAGTTTTCGGCATAAAACTTTTATGAGGACAGTGTTTTTAGTTATCGGCAGCGATGTATATCAAACATAAAACTCTTTGTATAAAAGTACAAGTATTTTATCCCTGTCTAGAAATTTATTACAAAACTAACACGAAACATCAATTCGTCGCCAGAAAATTATATTATAACAGATTAACATAACTTAGTGAAAAGATTTTCCACTCAGCAAACTACTCAAACACCTTTCCATTTAGCGTTTCGAGAAAATATTTCAAAATCACAAAATTCATATTTCTTTCAAAATTCCAAAAATATTGTAAAAATTAAATAAAATCAAACGTTTTTCAAAATTCTAAAAATATTCCAAAAATTATTACAAGATCAAAGCCTAAAGCTTTTTTCAAAAATTCTAAAAATGTTGCCAAAATTATAACAAAATCAGAAATTGAAACTTTTTCCAAAATTGTTCATTACATTTCATTTCATACAAATAACTAATTTTATTTTTTCTAAAAAAATAAATGAAAATCATTCTTTTGACACACTTGACATTATATTTTTGACAAACTTATAATGCCATAATTCTCTATGATAATAATAAAATTTCATGTCATACAAATAATTAATAATTTTATTGTTTTGCAAAAAATTGGGTAAAAAAAATAAACAAAAATCTTTCTTTTGACACACTCCACAATAATTTTTTGACAAGCTCATAATGCAATAATCTAACATCAAGATTTCTCCACATTCTATGTTACTATACTCATTTTTTCTTAAAATGAACATTTTTTAAACAAAAACAATGTAAATTTTCTTGTTTTGACACACTTAACGATTTTTGACACACTGCATGTGTCATATTTAATGTTCAATTACATTTCATGTCATCCAAATAATTACTTTTTTGCTTTATATATTTTTAGTCGAAAACCGAAGTAATGTTTCCCATACTATGTTTCTCAAAAAAATTGGGAAACAAAATATATGAAAATCAATCTTTTGAAACACATCGATTTTTTTTGACATACTTCTAAAATAATAATCAAGGTCCTGGTCTTACATACGGATGTCAATCATCCAGATTTCTCCAGATTCAAAAACGTTTAACCGTAGAAAACGTAGAAAATAAACGTTTTTTAAGCCAAAAATATGAAAATTTTCTATTTTTAACACACTTAATGATTTTTTGACACACTTCCTGTACAGTTATCAAACACATCGTCCTTTCGGACCTGCCCATTAAATATACCTATATTTAGAAACCAAAAATTTTGAAATCCCTCCAGCGGTTTTCTAGATTTCGTGGGTAATGACGGACGGCCGGCATTTTTTTTTACTTTTTTAGAATCAGTAGGTCCTAAAACGTCGAGTAAATGCCAAAAAAGGTGAGGGTAATTCAATTTCACTCTTGGCTCATGAATTCAATACTTTGGTTTTTTCAAAACCGAAGTAATTCCGTTTCATCAGAATTTTCCGTTTTGCTAATAAAGTAAGTTGCCTTTAAATATCGTCATTGAAATTAAATTAAAGCTAATAAGTTTTACTTGCTGTTAGATTTTATTTAACTTGATACCAAATAGCACGACCACTGCCTTACACAGAATAAAATCAGTGATAATCAGCGATGACGCATTGTACAATGCTAACAATCTTAGTCGCGTTTTTCTTATCAAAAGTATTTAACCAAGTGTCGCACGCTATACTTCGTTTATATACCATGCTTAATAAAGCAGCCTTAGAAGTCGTTAAATATTTGTTGGATTTTATAACTACAAATAAAAAATGAGAGTACTAAAAAAGGAAACTACACAATGTGAAGTTCTAAGTTTAAATGATAATAATGAAAGAACTAACTAGAGAACTAACCGCATGCAATAGAAGGATAGCAATTATGTCTTATGCAGAAGACTACGGTACAGCCCATTCAAGATTTTTCACTCAATGAGGAAGGAGTTAAATTACACACCAAACATCTGCATTAACAAAAGGCTCATTCCAACGATAAACAATCACACGGTTTAGATGTAACGTTTGATCCACTACTCTAATGCTGCTTATGCACAACAAAAGGTGCACTCAAAACTGATAATCAGGCATTAGAGGCTGGCTGAAAGCACAAAACTGAAGTTCATGGAGTGAAGATAAAATACAATTACTGCAACGCACAAATCCATCGGAGAACCCATCTTAAACCATGTTGTATCTATATAGACTCCTGAGCTCTCTCACCAACACTAGAATAAGTTGCAATCCGTACAACTTGTACTCAGTTTAATAAATTAAAAAATTGACGAAAAATTGTCTAAATGATACCTTAGTGGTGAAGTACTAACACACGAGTTCGAAAAGACTGCTGATACAAACCAGATCCTTCTGCATATACTGCAGCTTATATAGAAAGTTATAGTGATAGCACAGGCTACTGCTATACAAATTTAATATCTTGAAGTTTATTAAGGGGGGGTATGATTTTAAAGACAAAAAAAAACATATTTTTGTGATTTTTTTACGGCGACATGAGTAATATAATTTTATTAAATTTAATTACATATTATTGTACAACTTTTGAAGTATGTCAGAAAAAAATTTCAATTAAAAACATTGATAAATAAGCCGGTGACGTTGAATCTCCAGAGGCGCCATGAAAAAAAGTGGTTTTGCGGTGAACAATTTAACTCGTTACCGGATCATGTGAAACCAAAAAATTGATATGCGTTTTAAAGGTGATGTATTTCTCGAGGTAATCAGGAAGAGCTTTTTTTTCTATTTTTTGCAGCACTTGGAAGTGAAAAACGCGATTTTAGCTCAAAAAATCGCGTTTAATTTGTTATTAAAAAATAGAAAAAATAAAAAAAAAAAAACTCTTCCTGATTACCTGTTGATTTATGTGAAGAAGTATTGTTCAAATTTTCAAAAGGATCGGTTCAGTAGATTTTGAGTTCTAATGTTTACGAACTTCAAAAATGACGTTTTCGGGAAAATGGAGTCAAACGGCAACCCTGTTGAAACGCTGTAACTCCGTTAGTTTTACTCGGATTGACTTAAAATTTGTACACAATATTCTCGACATATTGTTCATTCAGAAAAAAAATGCAAAAAATTAAAGTTAAAACCCTACCCCCACTGCCCTGTTGAAACGCTGTAACTCCGTTAGTTTAACTTGGATTGACTTAAAATTTGTACACAATATTCTCGACATATTGTTCATTCAGAAAAAAATTAAAAAAAAATGCAAAAAAAATAATTTTAAAACCATACGCCCCCCTTAAATCTCACGAATTTAACGAGTGGTTGCATATTCTTTTGACAAACAAAATGAAAAAAAATTCCTATTTATTATTCTAATTTCCTAGATCCGAAAAAAAGTAACCATGAAAATTGATGCAAACTGGGAAAGAGAGAAGTTATGCCTACCGTCTTCCCCCGAAAAAAACGCCTGGGCGTTGTAGACAAGAACGCCTACCCTGCGTTTTATTCAAATATAACGCCTAGGCGTTATGTATTGAATTATGAATACAAACTAATTTTTTTAAGGCATTCACTACATGTATTATAAATAATATCATACGTATTTTGATTTTTACATGAAAGCAATTGATTTTTGGCAGAGAAAAACTCGAAATCTCTTTTTGACTATTTCAAAAACTTCAAAATCAGTTTCGAACCGTTCGGTACGTGGCTAAGAAGTATTATAAGCTATATCATCCTAGAAATTAAAGCCAATCTAAATGATCTTAGTGACGAGAACGACAAGGCTAAACTCCAAAAAATTCGACATCAGGTGGTATGGAGATTGTAGCTTTTTGCAAACTAAAAGATGTCAACATTATTGTTGTGAAAATGGACAATAATTGTATAATGATCGATTAATGTTTATGGGTCATTCTTTTACAAACCGGACAC
Organism: Diogma glabrata; assembly: GCA_963693315.1. Lineage (NCBI taxonomy): Eukaryota > Metazoa > Arthropoda > Insecta > Diptera > Cylindrotomidae > Diogma > Diogma glabrata. The sequence continues at coordinate 44,466,449 of OY856186.1, forward strand.
TTGTCTGACCGAACACATTTTTGATTTGGCTGGAATTTTTCGTAGGGGCTTTATATCGAAAAAATTTAAAACGTATATTTAATTAAAGGAGAAATGAGTTTTACTGTTAGAAATAAATTAATTTTTCCAGCGCGGGATGACAAAAATTTATGAAATTTTTTGTCGTTCCGCGATTAATAGATTAGTTTATTTCTAACAGTAAAAATCGTTTCTCTATTAATAAAAAATAATCTTTTTATAGAAAATTGAGCCTTGAATACGATGGTTATACTAAACTCTTTATTTTTGTTGGAGACTGACTAAAAATCGATTTTAGCATATTATTTTAGAACCGGAGCTATGAATTTTTCAAAATAAGTCTTCAAGTCAAAAATCACGAAATTCTTAAAATTTAGAACCGCTCTATTTTCCAAAACGAAAAAAAATTCGAACCCCTAAAAAAAATTCAGTCAACTCAAAAATTTGTCGGTCAAATTTTGTCCAAATCTGTTCGATTTGTAAAAGAATGCTTCCTATGCGTTAGCCGCTTTACAAGCGAGTGAATTGCTGAATCATTCACTTAAACTGAATTGTATTCCGAAATTTGCATGTTCCAATGGTAATATTCAGTTCACAATGACCTTGAGCTACTACAGAATTGAATAAAGCGAAGGAAAAATAGGTTCATCAGTTCAACATATGCATATTTTGTTATTTGCTGTTTGTGGTCAAACGTTAAAAATAATAAAATATTAAATCTGCACATATTTGATTGTGTCTAAATTTTCGATTTTGGTAATGTATTTTTTTATGTCAAAAAACTGCTTTTTCTGTTGTTTTGGCTCTACTCTTAATGATTTACTGAATATTAGACCAATTGGCTACAACCAATTCCTTCAGCAATTCAATCGATTGGAAAGTGGCTAATAACACCGGCACAAACTCTTTATTAACATTGAATAAATTTTTCGGTTTAAAATTGGATACAGAATAAAATGGCAATGTACAACACATACAAAATCATATAAGCATAAACATACATATTACCTGCACTACTAACTTATGTTTTATTTACAACAAAAGTTTTAATTAAATTTAAATTTTTTAAAAAATTGCTTACTTCGAAAAGTGGCGTTCTATTCGAGATAGCGTTCTATTTGAAACAGCGTTCTATTCGAATAATTATATCACTTGTTAAGAAAATCGAAAAATTGCTCACCCTCGAACACTACGCCTAGGAGTTGTTTTCGGGGGAAGACGGTAGGAAATTCAAACTAAGGATATTTATAGGAAATTCTTAAAATAATACAAAAATATTTGATTAATATTATAAATGGAACAACGATTGATTTAAATTATATCCCAACTAAAATTAATATTTTTGGAAAATGCGAGTTGAATCATAGGGTAGTGAAATCCGAAATTCTACGTCCACGCCGTGCTACCTGGGTAATGCTAACAGAATTAGGTTGGTGTAGTTGAGAGGGGCAGAGTAAATACTGCTTATACTCAATGATTCTGCACCATGGCGAGTCATTGGCGCCACAAAACCAATGCAACTCAAGCGTCTGTTCTCCATGTTAGGGGCGGCTTGGAGCGGGCGTCTGTCTTGGATCAAGCGGCTCGCTATATAAACGTGTAGCAAGCGTCTGTTCTCCATGTTAGGGGCGGTTTGTAGCGGGCGTCTGTCTTGGATCAAGCGGCTCGCTATATAAACATGTAAAAAGGTTGTTTCTGGTGACCTAAAGATGCAGAACGAACCCATTCACGAAAATTTGGGTTGGGCGAAGGGCTAACACCCCATTTCCGTAAAAAACTACTTGTCATGAATTCTGTACACAGGCCTCGGATTATCTCGGATTCACTATTAGAACGACCTCGGAAACTGTACCCGGACTACGATTTAAAAATGGGAACCTGGAACGTGCTAAGCCTTAGAAGACCAGGAGATCTACTGAAACTTACAAACCAAATCAATAGCTATACACTGGATATAGTGGCGTTACAAGAACTAAGATGGCCAGGGAGTGGAATCCACGAAACAGCCAAAGGATACACTCTCTACTATTGCGGTCATGAAAACGGAGGAGAATTTGGAGTTGGCTTTCTCACACATCGTCGCGTGAATCAACATGTTATCGACTTTCGCCCAATTAATATGCGGATATGCACAATGAGAATCCGCACGCAAAAATTTAATGTAACGATCATCAATGTTCATGCACCTACTGAAGACAAAGCAGATGACATTAAAGACCTGTTCTTCCTAGAACTCGAAGAAGTCATCAATAACATCCCGCGGCACGATATAAAAATCGTGGTAGGTGACTTCAATGCGCAAATTGGTAGAAGTGCAGAACTTAAAACACATGTCGGCCCTAACAGCTTGCATCATGCTAGTAACAATAACGGCTTTCGCACAGCTGAACTGGCTATGATGTATGATCTAGTAATATCTAGCACTTTCTTTCCTCATAAGAGAATCCACAAAGCAACGTGGAAATCAAATGATGGAAGAACTGAAAATCAAATCGATCACGTCATGATTTCTAAGAGACACTCTACAAGTGTAACTGACGTTCGATCATACAGAGGTGCTGATATGGACACCGATCATATGCTTGTCATCTTTAAGTATAAGTGCAAATTATCATCTACATTTAATAGGCAAGCAAAAAAGACCGTGCGCTGGAATGTCGAAGCATTTAAACACCTGGAAACACTGAATAGATATCAGGAAATTGTAACGCAAAACATAGAAGAGCATGACATCCCATCTGAGATGCCATTAAACATACAAGAAGAATGGCAAACGCTTCAATCAACCATCATATCCGCAGCACAAACTACAATCGGAAAACGACCACCGAAATCACGTAACGAATGGTTTGATGACGAGTGCCGCGAAAGCATTGAGCACAAACAAAAACTGCGAGAAAAATGGTTAACAAGAAACACCCGAAGCTCCCAAACTGATTATCTATGCGCCAGAAAAGCCTCAGCAAAACTCCTACGGAAAAAGAAACGCGAACACATGAAGAGCTGTATCGAAAACATCAACCAACATGCGGCTAATGGAAATTCGAAAGAGTGTTTTGCCAATGCGCGGAATCTGACCAAAGATTTCCACCCAAGATCTACAGCCATCAAAAATGGAAACAACGAGCTTACAACAAGTGAACGTGATGTGCTGGAAGTATGGCGATCCCACTTTCAAGACCTACTGAATAGGACGAACGAAGTTCATCCTATTCGAGCAATTGCTCCGTCAAGTGAGGAGATTTTTGTCCCTTACCCAACAATAGAAGAAGTGGAAGCTGCCATCAAAAAATTAAAAAATGGCAAATCACCAGGTATCGATGGAATCCCTGCAGAACTACTTAAGAATGGAGGAGCAGCTCTGGTCTCACGTATATATGATCTGATTCTTGCAATCTGGGACCAAGAAGAACTACCTGCTGAATGGAAAACAGCTCTCATTGTTCCGCTACATAAAAAAGGTGACCGCCTAAAGTGTGCAAATTATCGTGGAATCGCACTGTTGAACACTGCATATAAAATACTAGCTAATGTCGTACTCGCTCGGCTCATCCCGTTTGCCGAATCTATCATCGGCGACTATCAGTGTGGTTTTCGTCCCAACCGTTCAACCACAGATCAATGTTTTACCTTAAGGATGATTCTGGAAAAATGTTGGGAGTACAACATCAGCATTCACCAGCTCTACGTTGATTTCAAGCAAGCATATGATAGCATCATCCGCGACAACCTCTGGTCTGCACTCATATGCCTTGGTATTCCAGAGAAACTTGTTTCTCTGTGCAAACTCACAACATCGGGATCAAACTGTAGAATAGTAATCGAAGGGTCAGTTTCTGACTCTTTTGATATAACATCAGGTGTTCGACAAGGTGATGCACTCGCACCCGTACTATTTAATTTGGCGCTTGAGTACGCGATAAGAAAAAGCCGCATTGAGACACAAAACTGTATATTTAACAAATCTAGTCAAATTCTTGGCTATGCAGATGATATTGTGCTTCTCGGACGTAGAACAAGCGATATCAAGGATAGTCTCTCTCGGCTTGAAAGAAATGCTAAACGACTTGGATTATGCATTAACACCGGCAAGACTAAACTATTAACAACATCCAGGAATAAACCTCCCGGCAATCTGAATACTGGCGACTATGAAGTGGAACGTGTGGAAAACTTCAAATACCTCGGGTCTGTAATAACATCGTCAAATGACATGCAGGCAGATATTAAAGCTCGTGTCTCAGCCGCATACAGAGTTTTCTACGCATACTCAAAACTTTTGCGATCTAAACATCTTTCGCAGTCGTGCAAACTCACACTTTACAAAGCATTAATTCGACCTGTGCTTACCTTTGGAAGCGAAAGCTGGACACTGACTTCCTCCGATTGTAGAATTTTATCAACATTCGAGAGGAAAGTCATACGAACAATTTATGGTCCATGTAAAGTTGCTGAAAATCAGTATAGAATCCGAATGAATCATGAAATCAGACAGCTTCTTGGAGGCTGCGATGTAATCGGATTCATTAAATCTAACCGGATTAGATGGTTTGGTCATGTAGAAAGGGCACCATTAGATAGAATGATTAAAAAAGCGTCCCAACAACAACCAGCTGGTGTTCGTCGAAGAGGAAGACCTAGACAACGCTGGCGTGATGACATCATCCAAGACCTTCGTGATATAGGATGTCGAAACTGGGGTCAACTGGTCATGGAACGAGACGATTGGAAGCTGATTGCACAGACGGCAAAATCCCTCCATGGGATGTAAACGCCAGAGAGAGAGAGAGAGAGAGTTGAATCATACGAATTCGTTTAACAATAAAATAGAAAATCATTAAGTGAACCCGCAATCTTAAGTTTAAACCGAAAATTTGTTTCCATCATGAGTGACAAACTAAATGTAACTGATGCCATCACTCATAAAATTCATATCATATTAGTCGCCAAGTCTCATATTGAGCAACTTCAGCACAGGTTCAAAGATAAAATAATTGTTAATTCCAAAAGTTCGTAAAATCCTCCAGTATTGGTTGTTCCAAAGAAAATGTAAATGGTGAAAAATGGCGAATGGTTGCAGATTATAGAAAATTAAATGAAACGATTTTGATCACTCACAATTCATATAGCACGATTTTGAACTGGGGCCAACAATACTACATACTCCATACGATTATGGGACTTATAAATGTGAAGTAATTGACACTGAGTGAACTATTTTTGGCATCCACTAAAATTTGCGCCAATACATTTCTCACAAGAATTTGCTTTAATAAACTTAGAAAAAAGATAAGTGGACATTTTACTTATTGTCAAAATGCCCAAATCATGTTAAGTATAGAGTTAGCTGTATGTATGTTATGCATTATCAGTTTCTTCAGCTAGCATTTAGGTCGGTCATAACAGCCATATGCGCAATAGTAACAATTTAGATTGTCTTATGTGATGTCATTTCGGGTCTGAGGGGATTTAAATTCATCCAACACTCTAGCCGTAATATAGTTCACGCACCATTCATAGCAGATTGTGCTATTTCTTATTTAAGCGTCAAATAATTCTCCACTAGGCGATTTTCTGAATGGTTGATTTAAAGCGGTTTTAATTTGTGTTTATCAGCAAAAGTTTAGTTGCCTTTAGTTATCTTGAATATTATGTTTTCTTCTCGTCTTTAGCGATACAATTGGCTTGATTGCATCCGATTAAAAAAAAAATGTATAAACTTTTGTTAGAAAATTACATAGTTGTAAGTTTTGCCTCTACGTTTGTCTCTAAGAGCCAATTTGGTCGCATTTAACAACAAATATTTTTGTTCGGGTTTGGTTAATGAGTATCAAAAAAAATTATTTACAACCAATATTGAAAAGCGTCACTAAGGTTTTGAGATTGACATTCGGATATTATTGGTCTCCATTTTTGTCAATTGAAATAATTTACAGGATTAGGTATCTGTGAGCTCCAATTTTTTCTAAATCAGTTTTGATTACTGATGAAGTTAAATAGCGATCAGTACTTCCAATACTCTTATCGACATTGACACTCATAATATCTGGATAGCTGTGAGAAAACGAGATGTAGAAGAAAACTTTTATCACTGCCACTACAAGGAGTTAAAATTCTTTGTTTTGCAATTTAATACATGTCTTGGGATGTGGCAAATATTTTTGCAAACCATCCATTATTGTTGTAGTTACTCGCTTAAGAGAATTACAAACACGAGTTGTTGTGATCGTCAAAACCCCCGGAAACGATATCTTTACAATTAGTCGCATTGCCTTTAATTTTGTCCAACAATAGGTGTCATGTCGTTGAAGTGAGGGGATTTTTTTTTGTGTTAAGCTATTGTGGATGGGTAACTCATACTATAAGATGTAAAAAATAAAAAAAATAAGCGAAACCTAATTTGGGCGGCGATAGATGCATGACAGCGAGCTTACAGTATAAAAAAGCGGATTATAGCTCCGATCTATAATTTGAGTAAGCTAAATGCGTGTCACACTGCCACAAAACTCCATAAACTCTGAGGAAAGTGCTGTAAACCCTTTGTAAAATAATTGAGAAATATCTGAACAATATAGAAATTCCAAAAATTTCATTATATTTCGTACTCTTTATTGCTCTGCTCTGATGATATTTTTGACAATTTTCTTCAAAATAGTAAAAGAATAATCGAATAATCTGAATAATCGACTCTTTTGTTAATTTATGCTTATACAAAAGCATCAGTTTGCATCGTATTTACTCCCAAAAATTTTAATATTACATATATGAGCAATTTCACGGAAGTTCAACAAATTTTTGGGAAATTTTGACAACAAAGGTGTCAACTTTTAATTTTGATTATTTTTTGTTTATAGATAGTCTTTGATAAATAAAAAATACAAGTTCTCTTAGAATTTTTATTTTCGACCAGGGGTCATTTTTTGTTATTTTGTGATGTGAGTGCATTTTGACGAGCGATTGTAGAAAAACTACTCAATCGATTTTCATAAATGATATGTCGTTGAATAGGTATTAGAACAAAATTTTTAAAAATGTACACTGTTAATTTTTGAAATAATTTTTAACGGTGTAACATAAGAAATAAACGGTGTAATTGAAGAAAAGATGGCGCTACACCTTTTTTTCTTAAACTAAATTGAAGCTTATTTTATATCTAACAACTTGTGAAAGTTTAGGACATGCATTATATGGAATGATAAAGTAAAAGATTGTATTTTAACATTAAATTACAAATATTTTATTATTGAATAAACTTTTTAAAATATCATACAAATTTTAAAATATCATACAAATTGTATGTAGGTTAAAGAAAATAAATATAGTTATTAAAAATTATTTACTTATTTTACATTTAAAAGTTTCTTTTGAGTTGGAAAACATTTTTGCATTTATTGTCTTAGTTTTAATGGTACAAAAGAATGAAATTTTTGAGTTCCACTTATAGTAATCGCATTTTTATATCGATTTTGTAATTTTTTTTGTTAATTGATATTCATTTTTATCGGCGTATCCAAAGTTCATGGTAGATTCCCATTTTAAAGCCCATTCGAAAAGTTTTTTTGGTGTACCAATAATATCTTCGCCGCCATACTATAACGGCGTGCAGCACGCTTCAGTGTACCACCAATCCCATTACAAGTTCCCTTTCCATGGCTGGTAGCATGAAAATGCCGTTCTGCATCAACCTTAAAGTCTTTTTATGGTGGCATAAGCTAATTAGGTTATGTTTATTTTTGTATTGAGAAGGTGCATCGTCGGTGTTATTAATTATTTTCGTAGTATTAGAATTTAGATGCGTTTTGATGAATTCAATAAGTTTTGTAATGAAAAGATGGACTGTAGTACTGTTGTGATCGTTTATATCCGAAATGAGTATAAAACTTTGGTGCTGTATATATTCACTTGCGGCACTTTTAAAATAAATGACAAATGGATGAATAGTAGCTTGTGAATTATTATAATGATAACCTTGAACCAAATCCTGAATTATGAAGGCCTAGCTTTCAGAAAAATCCCCTTGAACGAAGCACTCTTCTGGTTCTATTTTTTTTTCTTTCCTCAATGAATGTAGATTGCTGTTTTGCTATGAAGTTGTGTGGTATTAACATTTGTAAACGGTAAACAAATTTTTTCATAAATTCTTCTACAGTTTCTATTAAAGTATCCAAATTGCATCGATCAGTGGTATTCCATTGTTGATATTTGACTTGAAGGATTCCTTTAACGTCAAAATCATTTAGTAATTTTTCTTCCAGTTGTTGAAGTTTTTCTAAACATGCATTGCACTTCAAAGTATGACAGTCTTCTGTTAATTCACCATATGAAACAAAGTCGATTAATGTTTTATAATTCTGGAAAGCAGCATCAGTAATCCAAGACATCTTAGAGTGTTGAATCATTTGTTTAATATTTTGATGTATGGTACACACGCACACATTATGAACTCCTTGGGATAATTTTATACATTCTTGTGGCCGAAGAGACGTCAATTTAGTAAATCCTATTTTCACACCAACAAACTTATTTTTAAACTCCACATAAGCTTCATTTAATGTACATAGCAATAAGCGCTTTTGTGGATTTATGCTGAAATTGCTCATATTTTCTTTATTGTACATATATTATTTTTATAATATTTTAAAAAGTTTATTTAATAATAAAATATTTGATCATTTAATAATGAAATATTTGAATATTTGAATAAAATATTTGAATATTTGAAAATCTCTTAGTTTATAACGCCATTTTTATAATTTTCCTTCAGAACAAAAAAAGCTGATTCCCGACAGTCATATGCACAACGAATTTTATCTTTAAAACAAAAAATAACACATTTCCAAAACTTTCACAAGTAGTTAGATATGAAATAAGCTTCAATTTAGTTTAACATATCATTTATGAAAATCGATTCAGTAGTTTTTCTACAATCGCTCGTCAAAAAGCACTTACATCACAAAATAACAAAAAATTGAGGGGCACCCTGTGAAGACCCCTGGTCGAGAAAAAAAATTCTAAAAGAACTTGTATTTTTTATTTACGAAAGACTATCTATAACCAAAAAATAATCAAAATTAAAAGGGGTCAAGTCAAAACGTTGTTGAATCTTCGTGAAATTGCTCATATATAACTATCAAATAAGAGGACGTTGATCTTATATGACGTAAATTATACGTGACTACATTTTACACGCAATGTCAAGAATATGGGAAAAAAATCTAAAACTTACAAATAATTGATTACTGCTATAATTAAAACGATCCGTACTTTGATGAACTTTTAAAAAATAATGAAATTTATATATATTAGGCACTGTAGGTCATCATATTCTGATAATCTTTCTTAGATAATTTTTGTTATATTTGAAATAGAATATTTATATTTTCGACTCTAATCATAACAGTTAATTTATTTTTTTTTTCAACTGAATCTTATCTCTTCTTAAAACTAACTAACTACTTCTAACGTCTTTTTTTCATTAATTTCCATTTATTGAACAAAAACTTCTAGTCCCTGGGCCCACGCCGATTTCATGTGATGTTTACCACATATTTTATACTTTGTGAGGCGCCTGTCCTTGACGAGGACGAAAACATTTGTTGTGCGGTTTTCCTCAATTCGGCCGCTTTTTCGTTCGGCAAGCTTCGAAAAATGCCGTTTGCCCGGGATCTTGTAAATTTTTTTTAACTATGGGGATTGGAAATTTGATTTAGAACACGAGGGTAACCTTGTCCGATAAAAATGTATCTGCTATTGTTTAGTCCGACAACCCAAACATACCAAAATGTCAGTTATCGGACTCGACAATATCAGACACATTTTGGTCGGACAAGTTACCCTCGTGTTCTAAAGTAAATTTCCAACCCCCACAGTTAAAAAAAAATGTGGTGGCAAATTTACAAGGTCGCGAGCAATCGGCATTTTTCGGAGCTTGCCGAACGAAAAAGCGGTCGATTTGAGGCAAATCGCAGAACAAAAGCTTTCGGGCTCGTCAAGGACAGGCGCCCCACGAAGTATAAAATATGTGGTAATAATCACAAAAAATCGGCGTGGGTCCAGGGACTATTCTTATTGACAAGCAATTTTAAGTTTCCTTTAATAAAATATTCTTTGTTCCTATTTGCTGAAAAGTAGATCATTTTACCTCAACTTGTATGTTGCTTCTTGTTGTTCTTAAAACCAAAATATATAGAGAAAGTGTGTGCAAATTTTATTTTGTTTGATTAAATCTAATCAATCAAACTTAAAAACAATAAAATAATAATGTATTGTAAATCAAATATTTATAATTCATGCTTGAAATCGCAGGCAGTAATCAATCAAACTAATACACAAAAAAAATAAAATTTAAAATTTTGATTATAAAGCTGTAATTTCTTTTGATACACGAGCTTAATATGATTCTATGATTTTATTATTGAGTTAATTCTTGAAATTAAAATACATATAAACAAATGCAATGCAACCATTATTGTTCTTATCGTTTTTATCATCGATAATTTTTTCAACTATGTTGAATTCCATTTTGTATAATGTCGTTAGCTTAACGTTATACCTTAATCAAGATAAGCAGAAGATTAAAATCGGATTTTATTTAATTATTAATAAATTTTGATATTCATGTCATTAATAACGATAACGTAACAGGAATTTAAGAACTTTTATTGCTGCTATTTTTAATATTTATAGATTAAATATTTTTGATATTATCTAATAACAGCCGATTGATTGGATATCGCAAATCCAAATTGGGTACGGATAAAGATTTATAGTTTTGTTGCATACATTTGTTGCTTTTGGTTTTGGTTATAATAAAGGAATTTTTTTTAAATCTTTGAAACGAGTAAGTAGGAATTAGCTGTAAAGTGTTTTTCAGATAACAATGAGGAAGTCCACAATTTGTTGTCCTTCAAATCTACACACAAACACTTCAAACAAACAAAATCAGTTCAAGTTTGAGGTGTCACTTAAAGCTGCATAGTCATCAATATCAATAGACATTAATTTATGATACCTTAATATACAGAAATATTTATTTGCTAGATAAGGTCTATATGTGATAAGAGAATTATACTACAGTGGACTTATTTGTGTGGACATTAGCTTAACATTTATTTTGTTGTGTAATGTTAAAAAAATAAACAATTGATTGATATGTTTACTTTTAATATATATATATACTTTTAATATATACTTACAGACTAACAGAAACAGAATTTTATACAAATTTGACAGGAAAAAATTCTGTTTCTGTAAAAGTTGTATGGAATTCTGTTTCAGTTTCTGTTGTATCTGGTTTCAAGCCTCTAGTAGTTTTTATTTTTAATTTGGGCAGATGTTGGGATCAGTGGTGGTTGATTTGTAATTTTTTTAATTTTTTTATCTACGGATGTGCCAACCCTGCGTACTCCAGTCCCTGCTATTGAAACATGAGTTAATTTGAAATATCACATACCACTGGCAACTGACCTAGGTGACATCTTAAGAGTGCGGCATCACCATCAATCTTAATTATATAATTCTATATCTAGGCTTTCATCGTTGAGAAAGACAGTGCGTCATATGATCCAGGAATATGCCATTGACTGGATTATTGAAAACCTAATTTTAGTTTTGTTCGTGTGAATTTGTCTAAAAATTTGCGATTTATCCTTTTAATAAATTTTTATTTTTTATTCTATCATGCCTATTTTATATTTTAATATGTGATACGTATATTGTTAAGTTGTTCGTTTTTTAAAAAAATCAAACAAACAAAATTTGCATTATCAATTCCAGAACGCATGGAGTTGTGAACCTTGGTCTTAAAAGGTTTTAATGTGCTGCTGTGACATTTCTTTTGTACAACACATTTTACTTAAAAAATGATAAACTGTTATTTTTAGGTTCCATTCATTAACAAACATTGGAAAAATTGTATACAAATTCTAGCTTAATAGCAACTTAGAATTTACAATATCGCTTAACAATATACCGCGTTCCGTATAAAACTGAATTTGTGTTATATAATTCAACCTGTTTTACGGATTAATTTAAGTTTTCAAACAAAAGCTGTTAAAATTTTTTTATTTTAAAAAAATGAAATCATAAATTTAAACATAAAAATATGGAGGGGCTGAAATCTCACAGCTCTGAGATATCACGACTTCGGTCTGGGTAAAGGATTTTGATATAGTTTTCGGCAAAAAACTTTCACGAGGACATGGTTTTTAGTTTTGGGCAGCGATGTATATCAAACATAACTCTTTGTTAAAGTACAAGTATTTTTTATATCTGTTTAAAAATTTATTACAAAACTAACACGAAACATCAATACGTTGCCGGAAAATTATAATCAAAATTCCAAAAATATTGTTAAATTAAATAAAATCAAACTTTTTCAAAATTCCAAAAATATTCTAAAAATTAGAATGAAATCAAATATTTAAACTTTTTCTAAATTCCGATAATATGCCAAAAATTCTTAAAAATTCGAACTTTTCCAAAATTCTAAAAATATTGCAAAAATTCCTACAAAATCAAAAATTAAAACTTTTTTCAAAATTCCAAAAATTATAATAAAATCAAAAATTAAAAATTTTTCAAAATTCTAAAAATATTCCAAAAATTCTTACAAAATCAAAAATTAAAACTTTTTCCGAAATTCTAAGAATATTGCAAAAATTATTACAAAATCAAAATAGCAAACTTTTTCAAAATTCCAAAAATATTTCAAAAACTATAACAAATTCAAAAATTTCCATGTTCAATTTCATTTTCAATTACATTTACGTCATAAAAACAGCTACATTTTTTTTTCCAAAAAATTGGCTAAAAAATAAATGATTTAACATTTTTTGACACGCTTGAAAACATTTTTTTGACAAACTTATAATGCCATAATTCTCAATAATAATAATAAAATTTCATTTCGAGCAAACAATTTTATTTTTTCCAAAAAATTGGGTAAAAAATAAATAAAAATCTCTCTTTTGACACACTTGACAACATTTTTTTTGACAAACTTATAATGCCATAATTCTCAATAATAATAATAAAATTTCAATTCAAACAAACAATTTTATTTTTTTCCAAAAAGTTGGGTAAAAAAATAAATAAAAATCTTTCTTTTGACACACTTGACAACATTTTTTTGACAAACTTATAATGCCATAATTCACAATAATAATAATAAAACCGAAGTAGTTTCATTTCAAACAAACAATTTTTTTTTCCAAAAAATTGGGTAAAAAAATAAATAAAAATCTTTCTTTTGACACACTAAACAACATTTTTTTGACAAACTTATGTTATAATGCCATAATTCTCAATAATAATAATAAAATTTCATTTCCAACAAACAATTAATTTTATTTTTTTTTCCAAAAAATTAGGTAAAAAAATAAATAAAAATTTTTCTTTTGACACACTTGACAACATTTTTTTGACAAACTTAAAATGCAATAATCTAGTTTTTGATCTCACATACCAATCCCGACCATCAAGATTCCCCCAAATTTAATGTTCCTACTCGTAATCACTTAAAATGAACGTTTTTTAAGCCAAAAATATGAAAATTTGCTATTTTTGACACACATAATGATTTTTTTGACACACTTCCGGTACAGTTATCGAACACAGCGTCCTTTCGGACCTGCATCTTGTGAATACCTATTTTTAGAAAAAAAAATTTTTGAAATCCCTCTAGCCGTTTTCCCTGCAGTGTAGGTAATGACGGCGGCCGACAGACAGACATACATTTTTTTTTTTTTGCTTTTTTAGAATCAGGAGGTCCTAAAACGTCGAGAAATGTCAAAAAAAAAAGTGGGGGTAAAAATTTCACTTTGAGCTCATGAATGTAATACTTAGGTCTTTCAGACCGAAGTAATTTTAGGCTAAATATATTTCCTTTCTATTATTTCGTTCTAAAAATTAAAATTAGGTAAATCTAATTTTTGTACCTCATTCTACGTTTAATGAAACCAAGTGGAAGTATGTTATGCTTTTAATGATGTTACATGTCGAAAAATAAATCATTTGTGTTAGAATTGTGACAGTTCTTACCATGCCTTTTGAGGAATGAGGACTTATGGAGATACATATATAAGAAGAGATTTTTCCATTAAAATAATGTTTATCTACAGAATAGCGTATAATTTAGAAAATATCAGGATGAAATTTTAAAAAACTTTTGCTAACCGACACGTATGAAGCTTGCCCCAATACTCTGGCTACTTTTGCAACTCTCATTCGATGATAATTCAAACTTATATGTTTTTCTAGGAACCAAGTATTGCTGACTTTGAAAATTAGAAATGATTAAGAAAAGTAACAATTGTTCGCGAATAAAAAAAGTCAGGCAAGTGCGAATATAATTCGCTCGCTGAGGGTTCCGTGTATATAATATTTGAGAAAAAACCGTTTTTGTTAGTATAGTTTAACGTTTATTTGAAGTTATAACTAGTGAAACTTTTTAGTATCGATTTGGCAAAATCCCTACACCCGTGAATTTTTTTAAATTTTTTCTTTTGTATTATTCGTAGATAGGACAAACAAAAATTTTACATTTATTAAAATAAGTCGAAAACTGTGCTGATGAAAAACGTGTTCTAGACAGAGTTGTGAAAACTTGACCATTTTTGATTTTCCTGAAACTTGGTATATAAGTAGTATGGACAAAATAAAAAATACAACTTTTTTTAGATTTTTTTTAAAGTCCGTTGTTTGAGCACAGGGGGCACCCCAAAATGCATGAAACATGAAAATTTAGCAAATCCGAGGTAGCTTTGAAATTAAATTGCTCAAGAACGGCTTTACCGATTTCATCAAACTTTTTTTTATTTGATAGGTGATTAGTTAATCTTTTGAAAAAAAACTAGTTAATTATTTTTGTAATTAATTTTAAAATAAAAATATTAAAAAACTTTTTTAAAGATGGCGCTAGGGTCAAAGATCAATTGGAATAAATTTTTTTAAATAGTTCTATTTTTACTCTAAAATACTTCAAACTTTCAAGGAGGCATTAATTCCTGTATTTGAGATATTTAATTTTAAAGATTTTTAGTACGACTCCATTTTTAAGTTTTTATCATTTTTTTAGCATTCTTTATAAAAAATGTTTAGTTATTTTACAATAATAGTGGATTTAGTGGATTTATTACTGACGGCATATAAATAGCTCTCTTCAGTCCTAACAAACAACAAGGACAGGATTCCAAAACACAATAAAAGTGGAATCTAGGCAAATCATTGTCAAAGTTGCAGTAAGAAATATATAGAATCCACGAAGAGAAAAATAGACACGATTTAACCTCACACAAATATAAACATTCACTATTAGGCCAGTAATAATAGGAGAAAAAATTAGAAAAAAAAAAAATAATTCGTTACAGAAAACTGACAGTGGGATATTGTAGAACACGATATTGTAAAAGAGGGAAACATAAATCGAACCAGCAGCTGCTATCCGGGGGAGAATGGGGAGGGTTTTTAGGGGTTGAAAGGGGTTTTTCGTGATTTCTGGCTAAACCGTGCATCCTATCAAAAAGAGTTATATGTGAAAGTTGTAGGGAATAAAAAGATCTACACTTTTTGTACGGACCATTTTTACCCTCACCTCAACATTTTTCGAAAAAAATGCGAAAAACCGATTTTTTTCTTTTTTCTTGTTTTCTTTTACAAAAAAAATTTTATGAAGTTCAAATTTTGGAAAAAGATACCTCCATTTATTGGAAAAAGGCAGCAATTTTTTCGGAGGGAAATATTTAGACGTTGTTGTTAAAATTAATTTTTTTGAAAAAAAAAACCAAATTTTTAACTGCGATTCCTCTTAAAACTACGCCTCCTAAAGAGTTCAGTTTTGACTCATTTACTCGTTCTTATGTCTATTTTTGATAAGTGGTAAAAAAATGGTACACTGTTATGGAAAAAAAGGCGGGAAAATTGAAAAAACCGCTTTTTTTTCGTGGTAATTTGCATATTTATCGTTGAATAATCGTTATTAATTAATAAAATCATTTAAATTTTTAATGATAAACGTAAACGACGATCATTTGGAAATAAATTAATGAATAATTATATGCTTTCGTTACTTTTAGTTTATTTAGGTAACAAAAAAGTAAATTTTATTCTTCAAACATGGCGATCTCAAAAAGTACCATTTAGTTTTCTTTCATGTTTTTTATATTTTACAGATTTGTTATTTACTTAAAACATACTAAACCTATAAGGACAATTGTTATTTTTTGTTTTTGAGAAAAACACATTTGAATATAGGTTGATTTTTTTTGTACTTTGTGCCATACACTAAACCCAAGTTTACTGATTCTATTAAACTTATTTTGGGTTTAGAAGGTACTAAATGAGGTTTAAAGAAGGTACTAAATAAGCTTTTTTTGGGTTTTCTAAAGGTTTAATATTTTACCCAAAACATACTCAAATTACAGACAGACGTTTTGTTCGACGATAAAAACCAATTCGAATATTTGTTAGCAAAAATATGCCAGTTGCAGATTTTGCTGAAATTTATCAAATAGATAGTGAATTTTCCTTTCAATTACAATAAAAAATTCATATTAAATTAAAATATATCATATATTAATTATCATATATTATAAACTAAAATAAGCATTAAATATTTTAGAAAAATGAAAATTCTGCCAATCCCACGTACTTTCGAAATCAAATTGCTCAAGAACGGCTTTACCAATTTTATCAAACTTTTTTTTTTGTAGGTGATTAGTTAATCGTTTGAAAAAAAAATAATTAATTGTTTTTGTAATTAATTTTTAAATTAAAATATTAAAAAACTTTTTTAAAGTTGGCGCTTGGGTTGAAGATCAATTGAGATTTAATTTATTTTTTTTGTAAAAACAGTTCTATCCTTACTCTAAAATATTACAAATTTACAAAGAGGCTAATATTCGTGTTCTTGAGATATTTAATTTTTAAGATTTTTAGTGCGACTGAAATTCTAATTGTTGATTATTTCTTCGAACAATTTTTATCAAGTTCGAAAACGAAAGCATCTAATTATTCATAAATGTATTTCCGAATGATCGTTGTTTACGTAATAATAAAAAAAATAATATGATTTTATTAATTAGTAACAATTATTCAACGATAAATATGCAAATTACCACGAAAAAAGCAATTTTTTCGGTTTTTTCAATTTTCCCGCCTTTTTGTCCATAGATTTATACTTTTTTACCATTTATCAAAAATAGACGTAAGAACGAGTAAATGAGTCAAAACTGAACTCTTTAGGAGGCGTAGTTTTAAGAGGAATCGCAGTTAAAAATTTGGTTTTTTTTTTCAAAAAAATTAATTTTAACAACAACGTCTAAATATTTCCCTCCGAAAAAATTGCTGCCTTTTTCCAATAAATGGAGGTATCTTTTTCCAAAATTTGAACTCCATAAAATTTTTTTTGTAAAAGAAAACAAGAAAAAAGAAAAAAATCGGTTTTTCGCATTTTTTTCCAAAAATGTTGAGGTGAGGGTAAAAATGGTCCGTACAAAAAGTGTAGATCTTTTTATTCCCTACAACTTTTACATATAACTCTTTTTGATAGGATGCACGGTTTAGCCAGAAATCACGAAAAATCCCTTTCAACCCCTAAAAACCCTCCCCATTCTCCCCCGGATAGCAGCTGCTGGTTCGATTTATGTTTCCCTCTTTTACAATATCGTGTTCTACAATATCCCGCTGTCAGTTTGCTGTAACGAATTTTTTTGTTGTTAAAATACTATTTTTCCTGGCCTATATGGAAAATCAACAGTTGCCAATCATATTGGGGATAATAATCATAAAATTGATATTAGTAATATAAAACTACTACACCAAGTCGGCGATAATAGAAAATTAGACAAAATTGAATCCTGCTATATATTTTAAGAAGATGAAAAAAAACCTAATGAACAACGACAAAGGACCTGTTGCCAGCCCACTATTTAACTTGGAAAATAATAACCAAATCACCACCAACACCACGCCTTCATTTTAAACAATACCTTTTAATTTAGTTTTAGGAAGAATTATTCACTAATTGGTTTTTAAGACCTTTACGGAAAAACCAAGTTTTTTTATTTTTGTTTAAACTTTATCAATAATCCTTTTATTACATTTTTTTGTTATGCTTGTTTCTCAAATAACTTTTGTCAAATTGATACATATAAAAACATTAAATATATTAACCTCTACAAGTAAAAAGCTCCAGCGTAATATGTGCTTATTCTCCGAAACTATTCGTCCAAATTTCAGCAGACATTTATTATCCGACGAATTAAAAGATAAAGTAAAAACATTTTATGAAGAAGATGATATCAGCCGCATAATGCCTGTATCACAAAATATCATCACAGTTAGAGAAGGACATGTTCACTAGGATCGAAATTCGTCCAAATTTCAGCAGACATTTATTATCCGACGAATTAAAAGATAAAGTAAAAACATTTTATGAAGAAGATGATATCAGCCGCATAATGCCTATATCACAAAATATCATCACAGTTAGAGAAGGACATGTTCACTAGGGTTTCTCAAACGGGATCCCGGGGGTAAATTTTCATCCCGTTTTCCGGGATTTCATCCCGGGATCCCGGATATCCCGCTAATTTTTATTAACATTTTTTTGTACATTTTTCAAAGATATTAAAAGTTTTCTCACTCGAAAATCGAGTAGTTTGTAATTCTTTTCTCTCTGTAATAATTATTTTCGAATTGTTTAAATAATTGTTTTCGAATTATTTTAAAATTGTTTAAAAATTAGTATTATGAATTTATTTTTGTTTTGTTTTTATGTATTCTTTTTTATTTAATTTTTGAAGTTTTTTTAATTAAAAATAATTTAAATTTAAAAATCAATAGCGCATTTTTTGTGCTGTTTTAATTTTACACATTTTTCTACCACCCAATTAGAAAAATCTAGCGTTTCCCGGCATTTCCCGGGATCCCGGGAATTTAATATTTTTTGTCCCAGCTTCCCGGGATTTGAATTTTTACGGGAAATGAGAAACCCTAATGTTCACCAATAAATTCAGAAGCGACTTATGTTATCAACACTTAGAGAAACATATTTGGAATTCAAAAAGAAATACCCATTAGAAAAACTAGGAATGGATAAATTTATAACACTACGGCCAAAGCATTGCATTAAATTAGGAATTGGAAATCAACAAAATGTTTGTGTTTGTGCCATACATCAAAACATGAAATTAATGTTCGAGCAGAGCCATCTAAGGGGTTGCACCCTTAAAAATGAAGAATTAAATACTTACAAGGATGTAATTAAATTCGTTATGTGTAAAAATACTGAAACAATAAACTGCTTTATTTCGATGTGTGATGCTTGCTCTACAAATATCAACTATTTAGAACAAATTATGCAAATGACATTTGAAAACAATGGCGCTGTAGAAATAAAATACAAAAAATGGAGTACTACTGACAGATGCAATTTGGAAACCTTAGTCAGTGCCCCTGAAGTTCTTATAAAGCAATTTATAAAGCATTTGAAATTATTGTTACCACACCATTTTATATCTTAACAACAATCCAAATTTATAAGTGAAAAAAAAAGATTCGCTAAAATTAGGAGAGATATAAGTGCAGTTTGATTTTGCAGAAAATTATTCTTTCATAATTCAAGATGCAGTGCACGGTTACCATTGGACGAATAGCAGTCTACAATTCATCCATTTGTCAATTATTATAATCCGGGAGTTTGTCTACGCCATATAAGCTACGTTATAATTTACGACTGCAGTACTCTTGATAGTATAGCTGTACACATATTTATCAACAAAATGGTTGATTTTATAAAAAAGAAAATAGATATGGAAATTGAAAAGTTTTTCTTCGTATCAGATGGTACCGGATCTCAATACGAAAAGAAATATAATTTCATTAACCTATGTAATTTTCAAAATGATTTTAAAATAGGCGTAGAATGGCACTTTCACGCAACAAGTCATGGGAAGAGCGCATGTGACGGAATAGGGGGTACTTTGAAGAGAGCAGCACATCGCTATAGCGTTGCAAATAAAAATATAATACAAACACCAGCTGAACTATACGAGTGGGCAACAAATTTATTTGATACTTGAAATGACAGACAAATTACAATTAAGATATACAGAAGCAATCACAATTCATGGAACTCAAACATTTCATTCTTTTATACCATTAAATTCAACCACAGTGTTCAAGTTAGGAAGTTTTCAAATTCTAATGATTATTTAATACGAAAAGTTAGTAGAAAATAAACAAATAATATAAAATAAGCAATTGAATAATAATTGAAATAAATAAAATATTGAATAATTTTGTTTTATATATTGAATTTTGTAATGAATGAATGAATGAATGAATGAATGAATATAGATATACGACCAGATCACTTGGATCCTTCTCCTGGGTTTTTCCGTTTTATAGGAAATGGCCAGGCCCTCCGTATATCTTTTAACATGCAACATAAAGGATAGGTAGGACAACACAAGAATAGACCCGGTTCCAGTTCACCATGAAGTCTATATACATTAAATATACATAACTAGTTTCTACAATACAAACCAAAACAACCATACCTCTTAAATATTTCCATTTCTTTCGTCTATGTTGGATGAATCATTTCTGCATCTGATCCTGATTCATCTAGGGCTTCACTGTCATCTGATTCGTCTTTTTCATAGATAGCCCGCGCCGCCTGTTTCACAGAATTCCTATCCTTGAGTATTTCTTTCCATTCCATTAATGTGTGCGACAAATATGCGCTATCCGATTTTATTGAGTCCGTCCACGTTAGGCATGGTCTTCCTAGTTTCTTTTTACCCGCTACATAATTTGCTGCTGCATGTAGAATATGTCCTCTCTCTCTTCTAGCAATATGTCCCCAATAATGAATCCGAAGAGTTTTCACCTTCTTTGTTATTGTTTTTCCTTGTAGTATTTCTTTGATCTTTATTCGAGTCGGTCTTTCTGACGCAAACTGCAGTAACATGCGTAATAGCATTTGTTCATAATTGCGAAGACGCACTCTGTTTTCCTTGGTTAGCGTTGCTACCTTGAGACCATAAGTTATTACAGGAGTAATTATCGTTTCATAAATTCTTAAAACTATGTTTGTCGGAATTTTATGTATCTTAATGAATTGCGATATTTGTTTAGCTATTCCTGCTGCTTGATGGCATCTGGTTTTGATCGTATGACGTCTTTGTAACCTATCTGTTATATATGTGCCCAAATATCGCATCGTTTTTACTACTTTAAAGTTTTTTCCGCCACATAGTATATATGGGGGTATTGGATCTTGGTTTGCAGGATTTCTTATAAGAACTGTTGATTTGGTATCAGTCACTGTTAGACCAACTGATTCCAGTACTGCTACCAATTCCTTGACAATTACATCTATATTTTGGTAATTTCTTGTTATTATAATGACATCATCTGCAAAAACTAAGATTATTGGAAGGGTGATTGTGTCTCGTTGGTCCAGTTTTAGTTCTGGATATTGTTCTTGAATAGTCTCCAATACTTCATTTATTATAAAAGTAAATATTCTCGGTGATATAGGGCATCCTTGCTTTACTCCTCTGTTTTTATTTACTTTCCCTGTTTGTATATTGAACCATCGAAGACTGGTTCTCTCCCAAAAACATGCTTTGGTGATTCTGTTACACAGGTAATGTGGAATTTTATATTTCAGGGCCGTTGAAACTACTGTTAGGTCTACTCTATCAAAGGCTTTCTCAAGGTCTAGGGAGAATACATAATGCTTATTTCCGGCTCTCCATTCTTCTTCTAATATTCTTCTGCAGGTGAACATGTGATCATCCGTCGACCTATTTTTGAGAAATGCTGCCTGGTACGCAGCAGGTTCTGTGAGTTTTTCATCCAATCGGTCCAACAACAATTTTGCATAGATTTTATATCCCGTGTTGCATAGTGTTATCCGTCTGTAGTCGTTGATTGAGACAGGGTTCTTTTTTTTTGGGATAGGGAATTGTATTGTATCTATCCAATCATCTGGTGGCGTATTATTCTTCCAAATCTCCTCTATAAGCTGATGTATAGCCGACACCATTTCGACAGGAGCTTCTTTCCATAGCTCCATTGATATGCCATCCCTACCTGGTGCAGTCCCGGATCTCAAATATGCAATTGCATTTTCCACCTCGGATTTCGTTGGTGGTTGTTCCATAGGCCAATGATCTTCTTCTGGTATAACTGGATTCCAACCTCCTTCAGATTTTTGTAGCTCACTATACCAAGCTGATATTGGTATATAGTGTGAATTAACCTGATTTTGTCCTTTTCTATATTCTTTAAGGAATTTTTGTGTTTTTTTTATTCTATTTGCAACTTGTTTTTCCTTACCTATGTTGTTGAAGAATTCACTACAGCTTTCCATACGATGCGTCTTGTAGCTATTTGGGAGGTTCTTCCTTGCTGCCCTTATTTGGTTAACAACATGTCTGTTATTTGGATCCCTACTTTTTTGAAATTGTGCTTTCTTTAAGGCTGCTAAAGCTCTCCTTCTTCTAGGTGTAAGTGGGAGTTTCTTTTTCAGAACCTTTTCTGCTGTATTTTTAATACATTCAATTATGATTTTCCATTTGCTTTCAATATTTCCCTTATTGAGATTATCATCATATTTCTCCAGTTCTTTTCTTATTTGTTCTTTGTACTCACACCTGTATTTTTCTATTTTTAATAGTTGTAGATTCCAATCTCTATGGTTAATTTCATTTGTTACTCGTTGAGTGTTATTTTTGGCTCCTAATGTCACATTGCGCTGTGATGTTCTTTTGGAAATACTGTTTCGCTTCGATATTTTTGCCCAAATTAGTTTATGATCAGTTATCTCATTCATAAATTTCGTGCCTTTGATCATTGTTATGAATAGAGAACCGTTTTGTTTTTTAATTAAAATATGATCCAGTTGAGATGAATTTGCACCTCTTGTCCATGTTTTTAGGACGGAGTTTCTTCCCCAGGTACTTGCAATTTTTAAGTTATTAAGGGTTGCAAACTGTTCCAATACAAATCCGTTTTCATTTGATTTCTCATGGTTGAGTGTCTTTCCAACCACGTCATTTTTGTTCCTTGTTTCCATTTTTCCTATTCTGGCATTAAAGTCTCCCACGATGATTATTTCTCTTCTCGTTGCTGTTGTTTCTATAATGAAGTTAAGTGTGGAGAAGTGTTTTATGGTCTCTGAATTTCCCTTTGTGCCTGATGGTGGAATATAAGTTGTAACAATTTGGATTTCACCCATATTTGGTGTTTTAACTATTAATGAAGCTACAAAGTTTGAGTATCCTTTAAATTGTTTAACTATTATTTCAGGGCTTCGCCTGACAATAAATCCCACCCCTCTATTTTTGCAGTCTTTACTATTTATAAAGTACCATATATAGTTTTTACCCATACATTTAGCTGTATTTATTCGAGTCTCTTGAATTGCTACGATGTCCAAGTCATTTTCTTCAAGTATTTCCTCTATCCGATCTCTTTTTTTGCTTTCATTAACCCCATTTATATTCCAAGTGCCAATGTTTAAATGGTGAATATCTGGTCGCAATTGCTGACCATGGATTATATTACCAGAACTAGGTTTTGGTATTAAAGCTCTAAAATTGGTATTATC
The DNA here is from genome assembly GCA_963693315.1 of Diogma glabrata. Classification (NCBI taxonomy): domain Eukaryota; kingdom Metazoa; phylum Arthropoda; class Insecta; order Diptera; family Cylindrotomidae; genus Diogma; species Diogma glabrata. Next base: position 44,490,090 of record OY856186.1, read on the forward strand.
TTGGCTTATATTTAATAGTTGATCTCTTAGGCTTATTATTTGTTCCTGAGAGGTTTCCATGCTGTCTGGAACGTCTGGATGATTTAATATTATACTGTCGTAATGATTTCCATTTGAGTATAAGATATTTATTTCCAACGTTGGGATTGCTGAGAAAGGAGTAAACCTTATCTTACTTTCATTAGGTGCGTTGTAATGTACAATTATAGTTGCACCCACTAGTTCTGCTGCGGCTGCAATACATTCTGTCCCACCCCAAAACCCTTCCTGTGAAAGATTTCCTAAATATATATTGAATATTTCTATGTCGGTATGCTGTCTTAAAAAAGATGTCTCGTATACAGTCAACGCATTGTCTAAAATTTGTTGCATAAATCGATCAGGATTTTTTTGTATGCAATTCACGATTTTTTTTCTTGCTTCCTTTGCGGAGCTCCATGTTGTTGAATGTCTGGTTCGTTTTTGATGCAGTTGATGGATAATTGCAGAGAATAGACAATTCCCATCGGCGGTTATTTTAACAATATTTTCCATATTATTTTATTACTTAAAATTACTTTAATTTAATTTATAAACTTGTAAATTTACTATTATATTATAACTAAGAAATAAATAGGAATGCACAGACAACTAAATTAATTAGTTCAATACACTATATAATTAATAAACAAAATTTACCTTACAGTTCCTTTCAATATGTTACAATAAATTTTAAATATACACACTTGTATGTAGTAATAGTGGAAGTTCTTAAAATGTTACTACTGTTTTCACTTGTTTTATTAATAATTAATCCCAACAGTGGGATTTTTATATTTATAGTTTATTTTATTTTCTCTAGAGTCTAGATGAACAAAAAATTTATTTATTTTTATTTTATCTTTTCTTATATCAAAACAAGAAACACAAAATTTCATAAAATATTGTTACTCCTTTCACTTTGCACTAAAAAAACTAAATAAATTCCACAAATCCCTTATAAACATACAACTCACAAACCTTTTGTAAGTATGTATACCAAAAATATTGTAGATTACAAAAAATTATTTGAAAAAACCAAAAATTTATTTGATTCACAAATTATTTTTGGGTTTGAAGGAAAAAACTGTAGCTTTATCAAAAAATTCTGTGTGTTGTATACCTATAAAACCCTGTAAAAGTGACCTTTATCCTATTGAGTGTGTGTATTATTTAATCGCGGCAATCTGATTTTGGTTTATTTTGTATTTTGTTTTATTATTTTTCCAATCACAACCTCAAAACAGTTGTAACCGTAAAAACGTAAAATGTAAAAGACTATTTACGCGATTGCAAAAAAAAAATGTGCAACATCAAAATCACCCAAAACCCAGCTTCAACCTCAAACCAATATCAGCACTATAACTCTTCGCTGAAATACCTATAGCAAAAAAACACTCTCCTACTAAACTATCGTTGGCATAAATCTTTAGTATTAGTATATATCACAACCAAAATTTATTTGATTTATCAAACAAGAACCACAAAATTCTAATTAGAAATCAAAACTGGCACTTGTTTGTTTTTGTTTTTAATGTAAGGGCATAGAGAAACATATATAGAGAGACGTAACCTCTATTCACACAAATTGTATATAGAATACTGATAATACAAATAAAAGTACAACCAGAGATGAAAGGTTAAGCAATATACAAATTTTACAAATTATACATTGCATTCTTTCTGTCTTATATGAAACAATAAACAAAGCAAATCAAAATAAAAAAATGAGAATTTATATTTGAAAGAGAAATATTTCTTTTGCTTTATTTTCTATTTTACTTTTACTTAAATACGAAAAAATACGATAATTATAAAATAGAAAATAAAAAAAAAGTACTCGTATGTATGAGTGTTTAAATATATAAGGTGCGTTCGATTTGACTGAAACAACTGAAAAAACAGCAACAATTGCTTTTAATTTTTCAGTTGCTTCAGTTGTTTCAGTCAAATCGAACACGGCTATAATTTAAGGATTGTTTTGGGATGATAATTTTTTATATTTAACAAATATAATTTCATTCATTGATAATTTTTTGTTTTTGTATATTTTCTATTTTACTTTTACTTAAATACGAAAAAATACGATAATTATAAAATAGAAAAAGTACTCGTATGTATGAGTGTTTAAATATATAATTTAAGGATTGTGTTGTGATGATAATTTTTTGTTTTTGTATATTGAAGAAGCAAATGATTGAATTTGTTATTTGGGTTACGAATTGTTTGTTTTGTTGTCAAGATTTTTTATTTATTTTTTCATCTCTTTTTAAATGGATTTGAACTATATTAAGTTTTTATTGTCCTAGGTCGATGACTTTAGATTTTAGAATATATCAATTTAGTTTGGTCAGAGTTTGATTTAAATTGATTCATTTGGTCGTGTTTGATATAATTACTTCGGTCTGAAAGATCTGAGATTACATTCATGAGCTCAAAGTGAAATTCTTACCCATGCTTTTTTGGCATTTCTCGACGTTTTAGGACCTACTGATTCTAAAAAAGCGACAAACAAAAATGTATGTCTGTCTGTCGGCCGGCCGTCCGCCGTCCGTCCGTCACAACCTACGAAATCTAGAAAACCGCTGAACGGATTTGAAATTTTTTTTCTAAAAATAGGATTACTCAATAGAAAGAGCCGAAAGGACGATGTGTTCGATAGCTGTACCGGAAGCGTGTCAAAAAAATCGTCAAGTGTGTCAAAACAAGGAAATTTGCATATTTTTTGCTTAAAAAACGTTCATTTTAAGTGATTACGAGTAGGAACATTGAATTTGGAGAAATTATGATGGTCGGGATTGGTATGGGAGACCAAAATCTAGATTTTTGCATTATAAGTTTGTCAAAAAAATGTTGTCAAGTGTGTAAAAAGAAAGATTTTTATTTATTTTTTTACTCAATTTTTTGGAAAAAAATAAAATTAATAATATGTATGCATGAAAATATATTATTATTATAGAGAATTATGACATTATAAGATTGTCAAAAAAATAATGTCAAGCGTGTCAAAAATGATTTCATTGATTTTTTTAGCCAATTTTTTGGAAAAAAAAATTTATCTGTTTTTATGAATTGGTATTATTGAATTGGTTATAGTTTTTGAAATAGTTTTGGAATTTTGATAAAAGTTTGTATTTTTGATTTTGTAATAATTTTTACTATATTTTTAGAATTTTGGAAAAACTTTGAATTCTTAAGAATTTTTGGAATTTTATTAGAATTTAGAAAAAGTTTAAATATTTGATTTTATTCTAATTTTTGGAATGTTTTTGGTATTTTTCAATTTTTGATTTTGTTATAATTTTTGCAATATTTTTAGAATTTTGGAAAAAGTTTGGATTTTTAAGAATTTTTGGAATATTAATGGAATTTAAAAAAGTTTAAGTATTTGATTTTATTCTAATTTTTGGAATATTTTTGGAATTTTGAAAAAGTTTGATTTTATTTAAGTTTTACAATATTTTTGGAATTTGAAAGAAATATGAATTTGTGATTTTGTAATATTTTCTCGAAACGCTAAATGGAGATGATTTTGAGTAGTTTGCTGAGTGTATCATCTTTTCACTAAATTATGTTAATTTTTGATCTGTTATAATTTTCCGGCAACGTATTGATGTTTCGTGTTAGTTTTGAAATAAATTTCTAAACAGAGATAAAAAGTACTTATACTTTAACAAATCAAAATAAAAAAAGAGAAACATTTATATGTATTTGAAATTTCTTTTGCTTTATATTCTATTTTACTAATGAGACAACAAAAAATACGATGATAAAATACAATTAATAATAAAAAAAAAACTCGCATGGATTAGTGTTTCCTTTGACATGTTTATATAAATATATAAAGGTTTTTAGAATTCATTGATAATTTTGGTTTGTTTTTGTAAGTTAAAAATGGTCAAAATAATTTTTCAGTTTTTGAAGAATTTGGGTTACGCGTTGTTGTTGTTGGCTACATAGATAGATATTTGATTTATTTTTCATCTTTCAAATGCACTTTAACCATATGTTTAGGTTGTTGACTTTAGCCAATTTTTTTTGGTCAGAAATTGATTTAATTTGATTTGGTTGTGTAGGATAAAAATATTTTTAAATTTCAAAATCTATGTATGAAAATTTGTATCAATTTAATGTTTTAAATTTGAATACATGAGTTCTAAAAGAATAGATTATGAAATTTAAAAATATTATTTTCCAATAATTTGTCTTATGATAACTTTAAACAAATTGGGTTTAAAGTAGTTATGCGGTTATGTGTTCTAAAAACTTTTTTACTTTATATGGCTCAAAAATACATTTACCTTAAAATTAATGTTTAATCATATCAAAGCGATACAGTAGATCGTTGTTTGTGATATATTTATAACACCTGCAGCCAAATTCTGTAATTGTGAAGCGGTGAAGTGATAAGTTTTTTAATGAAAAGAAACGAAGAAATTTTTATCACTTCACCGGTTCACAGTTACAGAATTTGGCTGCTGCAGCCAAATTCTGTGACTGTGAAGTGGTGAAGTGTTAAAAATTTCTTTATTTCGATTTTATCACCAAATTTTTATCATTTTAACATTTTTTGCGATTCTATATGCAATTTATGTGCGATGTAAGTGTTAAAAAATCTTATAGTAAGTAGGCGACTCACTAAATATCAAACGTCAATGCATAAAATTTTCATTGATTGTTTTATTTAATAGAATTATTATAAAAAATCCTTTCTTTATTATTTTCAAAATAAATTATTTTTTGTGAACAAAATATAATGGTTGAGCGAAATTAATTTTTAATTGAATTAAATAAAAGATTTGTTCAATTAATTCATGCCGTCAGTTATGCAAAGACATATTTATGAGAAATGCTGAAATAAACGAGATGTCAAGCATATTGCTATTTTTTGCAGATAAGACTTATTTTGACTCTAGTGGGGTCATAATTAAAGTTCTAATCTAACAACAGGAATTTGTTCCTCTATTGTTCAAGAAATATAGATTTTGAAAGAATTCTATAATATCTCATTAGAAGTATGTTATATTACCGTTCTGGATAAAAAGTAATATTTGTAAAAGTACTATTTTCATCACGACTACGATAACAGACGTCGATCTTTTTAACAATATTCTGAACACACTTCTGCATAAGTGTTCAGATAGAGACAGATGACATCTTCAATGGTATTGTGCTCTTGCATTATTTGTAATTGCCAGTTTCATTTTCAAAAAACATTAAGTTCAAGAAAACAATACATAAACCTACGACAAACATGAGCGTTTTGATACATGAAATGTAAATCTAGTTGACTGTATATACCAAGGTTGGCATGATATATATCAATGATATATATCCGATATATATCACTGATATATATCACGATATTTATTCCCTGATATATATCATGATATTTATAAAAAAGAAATTATTAACTATTCCTACCTAAAATTTGAAAAACTGTTGCAGCACTGCCCGCAAAACGCGAGCCAAATCGTTGTAATCTGGTTCAATTATGCCAAGAGTAAGACCATAAAGCTGACATAACTAACTAAACTTATGACATAAATATTGTAATGCATGCTAAACATATGCTTTATTATCTAAAGACCATAGCAGTCGCTTTAGACCGAACTCAAAAATATAAAACAACTATTTCCGTTGTTGTTGAAATTTGGCATAAACTGGAAGTCGATCTTAAACTAGAGCAACCTGTAGAAGTTAAGAAACTTTTTTATCGTAGGAGACATTTCTTTGAGAAACATGTCTTTATATGCACCTTATCACCTAGCTAATGTATGCTTGACCATTGATTTTTAGGTAAACGTTTGAAGAACCACAAAAGAGAAGAAGCATATACTTCCTTACCTAAATATAATTATTTCAGAGCTCATTCCATTTGTAATGGCGCTTTTAGCTGAAATTACACCATTTTCAAAATATGCATTTCAATCTCAGTTTAGAAGCTCCACCAATGGTGTGGTAGAATGGAATTACTACTTAAGCAGGGTTTTCCAGAATTTGAAATACGGGCAAACAGTGGTCCATTATTGGTTAACAGTATTCGACTTTTATTATTGTGCCAGTACTAGAACCACTCATCGGACCGACCTATGGTTGACAGAAAATAGCCAGTATTTAGTTAACTTTGAATGGCAAAGCACTGACCCATAAATGGTAAACTGTAATTGGCTATTGTTATTGAGCCATAACTATAGAACCATGAATCACCCGATCTACGGTTTATAAAAAATAGCCTGTTTATTTTACTTTAAATGGTCAAGTAATGCACGCCAATAGTTAACATTAATTGGCTATTGTTATTAGGCCAGTGAACCATGAATTGGCCGATCTTTGTCATTTGGCTAAAACTAACTAGAGTAATATCCATTTTAGAAATATATATTTTGCAAAATTTCACCTATAGTTGTCCAGGTTGGTATAAGTTTAATATTTTTTTCGTAAGACATTTTTATGTTATTTTAATTATTTTGTATTTAATTTATTTAAATTGAAACATATGATATTTTATAATGGCTCAGTCATGGTTGCCAGTACTCGGCCATTACTGCAATACTTGTCATCATTATTTGTCCGTTACTGGGTCAGCTGTACAGTGTACAACCTTATATGGCTCATTATTGTTTTTTTCTCTGGAAAATAAATGGCAGTCATTTATTGTCCGAAATTATCAACAAATAAAATTATGTTAGTGGCCAAGTCATAGTTACCAGTACTATGAGTCGTGGTTGCCAGTACCGAGTCATTGTTGAAATACTTGGTCGCCAGAAATTGACCATTACTGGACCAATTCTATTTCCTTGTATGGGCCATTGCTGGGTTTTTTCTCTGGCTCTTAAATGGAAGTCATTTATTGTTCGAAGTTATCATCCAGTAATATTGTGTTAATGTTCCAGTTATGGTTGCCAGTACACGACCATTGCTGCATTACTGGTCGCCGGTAATTGACCATTAATGGAGTAGTTGTACAAACTTGTATGGGTATTGATAATGCGACTTGACAAAATAAACAAGACAAAGTGAGCGAGCGTATTCTCGGACTTATGCAATCGAATATATAGACGAAGGGCTTGATAAATTGCTTATAAAAACTGAATTTAAGTTGCCATATTTGAATTTAGTTTATAGGTGCAGAGGTAAGAAACGAAGGAGTGTGGAAAGGGCCACATATTGTATTATATTTAAGATAAACAACTGATTCAAAAATAAATATCAGAACTTGATATATATCGGATATATATCTGATATATATCGGATATTTTGATATTTATTTAAATATCATGATATTTGCCAACCTTGGTATATACGTATATACATATAGATATATTAATTCCGAACTACGGTCTAAAACACATAAATACCAATCATTTTGAATAACACAATTTAAACATCAATTTAACTATATTTAAATATTTTCGAAGTTAAATTTGAAAAAAAATTTTTGATGTTATTTTGAAATCTTAAATAAACAAATCACATTGGTGTAATTGTGTTTTTTGACATAATGACGTTAGCAACAAAAGCATTCATTTTATTTTTTCACAAACCAAAAGTCAGTGTTAACTTTTCAGTTTTAACATTTCACTAATTTAGATTTTTTTACGGTGAAGTGATAAAAAATTTATCACTACACCGCTTCACAGTTACAGAATTTGGCTGCTGATGTTCTAAATAATATGATATAAGTTTATCCTTTGAGCTGCTTGTTTTAGGTAGATTTCATATAAAATCTACCTATTGGAATGGGAATTCTTGGAGTTCCGGATAAAATTTTAACAAAATGAATTTATTAGGCGTCGAGGAGAAACATATTTCTAATGCCGGGTGAAAAACACGTGAAATCAGCAAGGTCTGGATTCTGGAAATGAGGTTTTAATTTTGTATAATTAGAATTCGTTGACATCAATAAAAAGAAGTTTTCTGCGTTTTTAGTTTTTTTTTAACCCTGTCTAAGATACAGGGTGTTGAAAAATCAAGAAATTGCTCGACCCTGGTGTATTGAAATCAGAGTTGGTTTGTTTTAAACACTTTTGTTTTAAACACTGTTTAAAACAGTGTTTAAAACAAATTGTTTTTTTTGAAAAAAACAATGTTTTAAACAAAAATTGTTTTTTTTTAATTTTGCAATGTTGCTTATTTGCTATCCAATAGAACTGTTGTACGTTATCGTGTTTTAACGTTTTTAATACATTTGACCACCTTTTGGCACCTTAAGCGTCATTAAAATTTTAAAAAAATTTTAAAGCTGTCATATGTTTTTTTGTTAATAAAATGCGTTGTAAGGTGTTGATGAACGCAAATCTTTATGTTTTGTTTTTTTTTTTTTTCAAAGAAGGAATAACTAAACAATAAATTCTATCACATATAAAATATGACATATCCCATGATGATAGGATAGCATACATAAAATAAAAATAAAATAAGAGATAAAAAGAAAATGTCTTTTAAAAATTTGCAAAATTACAAAATTAAAAGGGGGTTGCCAATAATCCGACTAGTGGTATATTCCTTGATCATGTGACGCACTGTCTTCCTCAATTATTAAAGCCCACACAAAGAGAAATATCAAAGCTCGATTCCTCGAGTAAGCAATAACGTGCCATTACCAAGGAATACTTCTAGATAAAATTTAGGGTTGACTAGGTAGTGATATCTTACTACTATTTCCTGTGGTATGTAATATCTCACGTTCACTCGTTTGTCAATACTAGCCAAACTATTATTAGAAATGTGCTGAAGGATGTGTTATTCGATTCCCGACAGACATTCAATGGAGGATCAAGTGCAATTTGTTTAATTGTTAAATAAAAAAGTGGTAAATATATGCTATTCCTGTGGATCAAAAGGAACATCTCAATTTTGAAAAGGAAATTAAAGATTGGCTTACGTATTTCATATCAGTGATATATATTAACATTTTTTATCAGATACTTAACAAAGGCTTGATAAAATCCGTGAGAACTTTATCAAATTTTAAAACCAGTCGCAAATGCTTTGAACAAATGAATCAAATTTAGAAGCAGTAACGACATGATTTAGATTTTATTTTTGGCCATCAATTGTGATGCAAAAAATAATCAAACACGCATATTCAGCATTTTTTAACTCCGTTACATTACGTTATATTTTAAATTTAAATAAAATTATCTTGCTTTAAAAATTCAAATTCAAAATCTTGTTGTTTTCGAATTTTCAATAGATTTTTTGTTAAAGGTACTATATCGTTACAGCGAATATTCTTATATGAATTGTATCAATATCGTAATCTGTGATTTACAATCAGAAACCAAATTTATCTATTTAATCAAATCGTTTACCTGTTTTCCATAATCTTTTCAAGTTGAACTATTTAGGTGCATCACGACTCGGAAATACGTAGGTCGCAGAATTCTTTTCATAATTCAAATTTCTGAAGTTTACGTTAGCCAATTAATACAACAATGCCATTAGATTGAGGTGTTAACTATTCTTAGTCATCTTGGGACAACTATTTGAGTAGCTACTGAAAATATTCAAGAAATCTTGAGAATCTTAAACGCGATCCTTAAGAATAGCCACAAAATCTTGAGAATCTTTCCGAATATATTGAGCATTTTCAAAGAATCTAAGAACATTTGGACGTACGAGGATCTGTTCAGATGAAAATCTTTAGACGACCCATATTGATCTGAGAATATTTAAAACACTAATTTTCTTTGGAGTTTTTTCACTCCAATTACATATTTTCATTTAAAACCAAAAAAACGAATCTTTGTAGTAAAAAACATATTTAAAACAAAAAAAACACAAAAAAACAAAAACAACACAAAAAAAACAAAAAAAACTGTTTTAAACAATAAAAAACGCGTTTTAAACAAAAAAAACAGTTTTTTTTTTTTTTTTTAAAAAAAACAGTGTTTTTAACCAACGCTGATTGAAATGGCTCTACAGTCAAAACTACTGGACTGATTTTATGGTTATATAACTCAAAATGTATGTATTAAACAGAGCAAAAGTAATTTTATTGTTTAGTTTTAAGCTTATTTTTTTTTAAATTATTGGATTACGCTTGGAAAGATTTTATGTAACTTTGAAATAAATAATACTTATAAACTTTAAATAACAAAATAAATAAAATATGACAAATGTTAGCAAAAAATTATGTTTTTTTATTAACGTGTTTTGGGTTTATCTACCGGTTTGGTATATATATATATATATATATATATATATATATATATATATATATATATATATATATATATATATATATATATATATATATATATATATATATATATATATATATATATATATATATATATATATATTTATATATATACATATATATATATATATATATATATATATATATATATATATATATATATATATATATATATATATATATATATATATATATATATATATATATATACATATGTATATAAATATGTATATATTTATGCTATATGGGGACGTCGTTAATAAAAAAACATAATTTTTTGCTAACATTTGTCATATTTTATTTATTTTGTTATTTAAAGTTTATAAGTATTATTTATTTCAAAGTTACATAAAATCTTTCCAAGCGTAATCCAATAATTTAAAAAAAAATAAGCTTAAAACTAAACAATAAAATTACTTTTGCAGTCTTTCAATTAAGTACAACACTAAATCTTATGTACTTTTCTTTACTTTTCTTGGAAAAGTGTTGTTTTCGAAGTCCTGCTCAACTGATGCATCTTGAATGTTACACGAAGATAAAGTGACAATTTTACTACTCTACTAATATTTCCCAAAGAAGAATGTCTCACATTTAAAATATTATCATGCTTATTCTTTTTTAAATGTCTTCTAAATTTATCTACATTGGAAAAAATTTTTTGCAGCTATCAGCAACACAACAATACTCACTGGTTCTAGAAAGAGTGGGAAAAACGTTTAAATGAGCATCAATGTCTTTTGAAACATCTGAAACAATGAAAAAGTTTTGATACCTTTTTACTTTATACTGCCCGTCACCGATTAAGTGGTTCTTGAAATTTGTGCTGGATTTGATTATTCTCTATTTGTTTAAGGATATGCAGTTCGGAAACTACAGTTATCCTCTATTATCCAATTTCGTTCCGCCCTAGGAAAGATGCCGCCATTATCTCTAATTCCAATGTCTCCTTAATCGGTCAGGGGCATCTTAATATCGAAATATCTAAAATTTCTTACCTGTGCATAGCATATGTCTGCTAAATTTATCATTTATCACTTCCACTATTTATCAATAATGAACCACTAAATTACCACGATTTTAAAAAATTTCTTCGAATTTTTACTTAGACAACAACCAAATTGAAACTGTTTAATATTTTGGTTATAACTTCAATTATGAAATTTTATAAAACGTTTGTAACAGCAAACTGTTTTTTTGTAAAAAATATGTTTGTTTTTTAAATTGCATAAGTCTCTTTGTAAAGTTTAAAAAAAAATCTGCAATATTCGTATTAGGTTTTACAACAAAAATTGTAGAATGTCATTTTTCTGTTAACAAAATTTTACAAAATTTTGTATAATTAATTTTTTATTTTGTTATGTATATATGATTTATGATTTAAAATTGAAAAAAAGCGATATAACCTTAACATTATTTTTGTTTAAACAATGAAAATGAATTGTGCTTAGAACTATTTATGAATTTATACGTTTTTAATCCAAATCACAAAAACAATTAGTAAGTTTACAAATGCTTTTCAGATTTAAAAAAAGGCAAATGGACAACACAAAATTTTATATAAAATGTAACATTTTTTGGTAAATTCACAAAAATATTTTGTTAGCACTTTTACAAACCAATTTTGTAAATTATACCGGTAGCATTTTTTTGAGTGTATAAAAAAAATCCCAGCGGCAGGTATATCCGCTAGAAATAGGTAGATTTCGGGGTCAGACGGTTTTGTGTCCAAATAAAATTAGATAAGTCAGATTAGTTTAAATAAAAAATATAAGTAGAAACAAATAATTCAAAAAAATTATCGAACCAAATTAAATACATTATCCGAACTAACTCCATCAATACAATTTCGGAACAGTTTTATTTAAGTTGTTTTAAACTACTTTTAATAACATATTAAATCCACCAAAGATCAAATGAACTACGTCACAACTACAATTATACCATCACACATAATTTATAATCAAACATTATCAAACAATTTTATTTCAAAATCGTCTTTTGTTGTTGTGTTTTTTTGTTCTTATTTAATCTTTTTTCAAACGGTTACTTAGTAAAAAAAATAAAAACAAAAGAGATTTTTATTATAAACTTGTTTAGCCGGGTTTAAAATTTTATATTTTATTATTTTGTTTTTCCTCAATTTACCCCGTTTAATTGAATATAATTTTTATTATTAAATCTATATATTTCGGGCTAGGCCCATCTTCAGGATTATTAATAAAAATAATAAAAAATTATATCACAATAAGAAAAATAACATTTTGACATAAATTATATAAACAAAAAACGATATACAATTTAACATGAGTTACTATGTTATAATTAACTTAAAAAATGGTAATCAAGTGAAAAGCTTAAAGTTACTTTAAATTTTAGAACAATCGGATTAAATTAAAATAATTATTCGAAAAATCCTTCTTATCACTTTTAAAATTACAAATTGTTTCCTCATTTTTTATGATTTGGCACACCTCGTGTAATAACTGTAACACAACATATATTGGTGAAACAATTCAAAAATTAGGTGTTCGTATGGATCAACATAAATATGATTCTAAAAAAACTTCAGTCACTAATAATTGTTCTGCACTTGCTAAACATTCTATAGAAAATAAACATGAATTTAAATTCGATGATGTTCAAATTTTGGCTAAGGAAAGAAATAAAACTAAATTACAGATACACGAGGTGTGCCAAATCATAAAAAATGAGGAAACAATTTGTAATTTTAAAAGTGATAAGAAGGATTTTTCGAATAATTATTTTAATTTAATCCGATTGTTCTAAAATTTAAAGTAACTTTAAGCTTTTCACTTGATTACCATTTTTTAAGTTAATTATAACATAGTAACTCATGTTAAATTGTATATCGTTTTTTGTTTATATAATTTATGTCAAAATGTTATTTTTCTTATTGTGATATAATTTTTTATTATTTTTATTAATAATCCTGAAGATGGGCCTAGCCCGAAATATATAGATTTAATAATAAAAATTATATTCAATTAAACGGGGTAAATTGAGGAAAAACAAAATAATAAAATATAAAAGAGATTTTGATAATTTTTCTATGGTATTAAATGGGTTGATATTTTTCTTGTAAGGGTTTCATTATAATGCTTATAAAAATGGAACCTTTTGGGTTAGAAAGCTGAAACTTTTTGAGGCTATAGTTGAAAAGTATGTTTAAAAGCTAAGATGAATTTAAATAACATAAACTGAAACATGATGAAAGCATTGCCTTTTGCGTTTGTTTTTATTTCAACAGCCGTAGGGTCTCAACCGTTAGACTTAAACTATTATTTTTGGAAATTTTGGAAAGATTTATATTTTAAGTACGTGAAAAAAAGTTTTCAACTATGAGCTTGGCCATTTCAGCTAGATCAAGGGCAGCAAAGTTTAGTAAATTTTTAAAACAGCTGATTTTTGAGGAACCTGAAACGCCAAAGTAGTCATCTGGATAAAAATGATAAAAAAAGGTTCAAATATTCAATATTTTTAAATTTTATTAAAATATTATTATTCAAACGGAAGTTATAGCGCCCTAGATTATTCGACTTTTTAGGCTCTAGCCGCTTAACCGGTACCCGGATTTGGCCAGTTCACGAACTTGTCCAAGACATTATTTGCCGAAACATACACAGAAAATTATTTTGGTGAAGGTTGAAAAATGCGACCGTGAGAGTGCCGCTAAATTCCGTTATACCTCATATCGTTATATATATATATATATATATATATATATATATATATATATATATATATATATATATATATATATATATATATATATATATATATATATATATATATATATAATTTTTTTTTTTTTGTTTTTCCATCTCCGCTTATCACAAATAGTCGTTTGGCATCAAAATTTTTCCGAAATTCCGAGATGAAGCCCATTGGAATAGGTAGACTCGTAGACTCGAACGATACCATCATTCCCAGGATGAATTTCAATAATTTTTCCTAGTTTCCACCGCATAGGAGGTAAATTATCTTCCTTTAATAAAACAATTGTTTCAGTTTTTATGTTATCTGTAGCTCCAGTGTGCCATTTTTTTCGAACAGTAAGTTCATGAAGGTATTCCTTGCTCCAGCGTGACCAAAAATGTTGCTTTAATTGTTGAACGTGTTGCCAAGATGATAATCTTGGTGATGGAACATCTGAAAAGTTGCTCTCAGGCAAATTTGTTAACGAATCGCCGATTAAAAAGTGACCTGGTGTTAAAACACTCAAGTTATTAGGATCTGATGACATGGGAGTTAATGGACGGGAATTTAAAATGACTTCAATTTCATTAACATAGGTCATTAATGTTTCAAATGTCAAAAATGTGTCCCCGATTACGCGAATTACATGGTGTTTAAATGACTTCACTGCAGCTTCCCAGAGACCGCCAAAGTTGGGTGAACGTGGTGGAATAAAATGCCATGTAATATTTTCATTTGCTAACATGTTTGAAATTGTAGAAGTTTGATCATTCGTTTTTAAAAATTTACTGATTTCGTCTAGCTCTCGTTTAGCACCAACAAAATTAGTGGCATTATCAGAATAAAGATCTGAAGATTTGCCTCTTCGTGCAAAGAATCTACGTAGTGCTGCTAGAAATGCCTCTGCTGTCAGGTCTTGAACCAATTCAATATGTATTGCCTTAGTGGCAAAACACACAAAAATTGCAGTATATTTTAACTTTATTGCGGTTGCGAAATCGTTTTTCTTTTATGTAAAATGGACCACAGAAGTCTATGCCCGTTTGTAAAAATGGTCGTTTAAACACTAAGCGGTTCTTTGGTAAATTTCCCATTTTGTATTGTGTGATTGGTGGTTTAGCACGAAAACAAAGAA
Source organism: Diogma glabrata (assembly GCA_963693315.1). Lineage (NCBI taxonomy): Eukaryota > Metazoa > Arthropoda > Insecta > Diptera > Cylindrotomidae > Diogma > Diogma glabrata. Next base: position 44,505,167 of record OY856186.1, read on the forward strand.
TACATTTATGTATAATAGATTTTACAGCATTACGACCATTAATGATCCAAAATGATGAACGTATTGCACAAAGGGTAGCTTGAGCGCCACTGTGTTTATTTTTTAAATGAGTTTCACGAATAATTAGATTTGTTACGTAATGATTAGATGAAAGTAAAATAGGATGCTTTTGGTTATAAGTCAGTTCTGATAGTCTTAACCGACCGCCTACACGTAGTACACCGTCTGTGTCGATAAATGGAGAGAGTGGAGCCAGCTTCCCGGTATAACATTTATTTGATTTAAGTAAATGAATTTCTCGTTGAAATTCATCATATTGTATAATTTTCATAATGGTTGTTGAAGAAGCTTGCAATTCATTAGCACAGAGAGGTCCGATTATTTTTTGTTTTCGACATTTGATATTGATAAATCTAATTACGTATGCTATTATTCGCTTTAAAGTTTTAAATGAAGAATAACGTTTAAAGTCAATATGAAGATCTGGTTTTGGTATGCACGAGAACACAAAGGTTTCACGTAGTTCTGGTAGGTCGATTGGAGTCATATCGCATTTTGGCCACTGTGTTTGACGTTCAATAAGCCAATTGGGACCGTTTATCCAAAATTGGTTTAAATAAAGTTCAGAAGGAAGAAGTCCACGAGAAATCATATCAGCTGGATTATGTTTTGTTGAAACATGTCCCCACGTAGCGTTATATTTAACGTTTTGTATTTCAGAAATACGATTTCTAACAAATGTTTTAAGTGAATTGGATGGTGTTTTTATCCAATGTAAAACAATAGTAGAGTCGCTCCAAAGATATATGTCATCAAATTTTGTATTTTTTAATGCTTGTAATGTGACTTCAACGAGGTTTGAAAGAAGATGAGCAGCACAAAGTTCTAGTCGCGGTATAGAACGAGATTTTAATGGCGCTACACGAGATTTGGAGTTTAAAATAACAGATGTACAATGAACATAGTTGTCTTCGGAACGAATATATAGACATGCACCATATGCGCGGTCACTTGCATCAGAAAATCCATGAAGTTGTAAGGTTGTTCGTTCGCTCAATATTGTTCTCCGTGGTATTGACATTTTCTCTAACAATGGTAATTCAGATCGATATTGCATCCAGAAAGTATAAAGGTCAGCGGGAATGGATTCGTCCCATTCAAGTTTAAGCTGCCATAAAGTTTGCATTAGTATTTTTGCTTTAACGATAGTGGGGCCAACTAGACCCAAAGGGTCAAATAAGCGGGCAATTTCTGAAAGGATTATTCGTTTAGTGATCTTAGTAGTATTACAGTCTAAATTAACTGTATAACAAATTAAATCTTTTTTAGGATTCCATTGAATGCCTAATGTTTTTATATTTTCATCAAGATCTAATTTAATATATTTGTCATCAGATTTATCAACAAGATCGTTAGTAAGTTTTGGCTCGTTAGAAGACCATTGACGTAAATTTATACCAGCAGTCTTCGTCACAGCAATTAATTCATTTCTAATCAACAAGGCTTCACCAAAAGTTTCAGCACCTGTTAGTAAATCGTCTACGTAAAAATCTTCGTAGAGGATACGAGCAGCAACTGGATAGTTAACCCTTTCATCGTCGGCTAGTTTATGTAGAATTTTCGCAGATAAATAAGAAGAAGGGGCTTGGCCATATGTAACGGTATTTAATTGAAAAACTTGAACTGGCGTTTCGCTAGAGTATCTCCATAATATTTTTTGGTATATTCTATGTTCTGGATGAACTATAATTTGTCTATACATTTTTTCAGCGTCAGCTGTTAAAACATAGACGTGTACTCGAAATCGTAAGGTTAGAAAAAATAAGTCATCCTGAACCTTGGGCCCAACTAACAAAACGTCATTTAGTGAAATGCCAGTGGTTGTCTTGGCAGATGCGTCAAAAACCACACGTATTTTTGTTGTTAAACTGGAAGCTTTGAATACGGCGTGATGAGGCAAATAGTAACCTTCGTTTGTGTTATGATTTTCGCAAGTGACATGTGGTTTAACTTTTCGTATTCTCGCATAAAATCAACGTATTGCTTCCACTGTTTGGGCTTATCAACAAAGGAACGCTCTAAAGATAAAAATCGTCTCAATGCCGGATTATATGAATTTCCAAGGTTTGGTTTGTTAGTACTAAAAGGCAGTTTTACTATGAATTTACCAGTTATTTTATCACGTTTAGTATGTTGTGCAAAATGAGATTCACACTCTTGATCTTCAACCGATAAAAGTTTTTTGTTAGGGCCTTCTTCAATCTCCCAAAACCTAGTAATATTTGTATTTAAAATGTCTAATGAAATGTTACACATAACTGGTTCTTGAGGATCTTCGTTTAGAATCCTACCAGATATTATCCAACCAAGTTGAGTTTTTTGCAAAACCGCGGAAGGTTTAGCTATTGCAATTTGACCGATGGAAAGTAAATTATAAAATATCTCAGCGCCCAGTAGAGCATCGATATCGCGTGGTTTATCAAATTCTGGATCAGCGAGGGTTATATTGGTTGGAATGGTTAACTGATTTTTGCATAGCTGAATAGATGGCAATCGACCAGTAATTTTTGGAATAATGAGAAAATTAAGCTCTTTAGTATATCGTGTGCTTCTTGAAATAATTTTAGCCACTATAGATTTAGAGATATTGGTTTGAATTTGATGAATGCCGATTACAGGTATATTAATTTGTATTTGAGGAAGTTTTAGAATAGAAGCAAAGCGCTCAGTTATAAAATTTGATTGAGAACCAGAATCTAACAGTATTCGACATTCGTGAGAATTGTTGTCTTTGTCAAGTATATTTATAATTGCTGTGGAAAGTAGAACTTGTGATGGTACGTTAGCATATAATTTAGCGAAATTTGACACAACGGTATTTTCAGGATCGTGATGAAGAAGTGTATGATGCCTTTTATGGCAGGTTTTACATCTCGATAGAGATTGACATGTAGAAACCGTATGATTTGAACGAAAACAATTAATACAAAGCCTGGCGTTTTTTATTAAATCAAAACGCTCACTTGAGGTTTTATTTTCGAATGTATCACAAGCTGATGTATAATGAGGACCTTTACATAGATTACATGCTATTGGGAGCTTTGTAGAGTTTTCAGTTGAAGTTAAGGTAGTATGAGAATTTTTAAAATTTGGAATTTTGCGTTTAGCAAGAGAGGGACCTGCATGATTTGGTTTTTTTTCACTATCTTCTTCTAAAACGCGTTGTCTTTTATGTAAAAACTGTAACAACTCATGCATGGATGGAAATTCAATTTTTTGATCAAGTTCTTTCCATTTACGACGGGTTTCTTCATCTAATTTTGATGTTATAGCGTAAACTGGAAATGCTTCTAGAAAAGGTTTATTTAAGGCTTCCAAGGCACAATAATGTTTAGTCGCAACATCAATAATTTCACCAATCGATTTTTCCGTTGCTTTTGTACAATGAGGTATTTCAAAGATTGCTTTTATTCGTTTGTTAGCAGCGGCAACGGGATTGTCAAAACTTTTTTCCAAAATAGACCAAGCTAAATTATAATGACGATCTGTTGTTTCAATAGATTCTATTTTAAAAAGTGCCTTTCCAGTTAAGCAAGATTTTAAATACATCAGTTTTTCAGAGTCTCGTAATCTTGAATTATTATGAATTGATGCTTTGAATGAATCGGCGAAACTTGGCCAGTTTTCACAAGTGTTATTAAATTTGGGTAACTGCATAGTTGGCATTTTTACATGCGAAATTGAAAGTTCGTTTGAAGAATGAATATTAGAATTTGAAGTTGGATCTACTGTATTTGAGATTAAAGGTGGCGTTAAATTTTCGTCTTCAACGCCGACTGGAATCGATATTGTATTTGTACTATCGGGTTTATGGTTATTTAAGAAAGTTTCAGCCTTCGATGTGTACTCATAGAAGGCGTCTGAAAATATAGTACGTTCTGTTATCTGTCCGTCCAATTCATTTTCCCTACATAACAAATCTAATTCGTCTTGAACACGTTCATATTTCTCGAAGTCTTTATAAATTGAATCTGTTCTTTTTTTTAATTGAAGAATGTCGTCACATTTTGATATGTCATCAACAAACTTTTTAAACCGCGTGAGTTTGCCTTTTAAAACACCACGTTGTTTAACGAAATGGGAAATACTTTTGACATCTTCACTAAAACGTTCGATTAATGAAATGTCAGACATTTTAACACGATTTTAACACGAGTAGAAATTAAAATAAAGGTATAAAAAACGGCAATTTTTTAACAAATAAAATAGAGAGACTTACCACCTTTGATGTTTTCTTGTAAAATATGTAGTTTTTTCGTCAACTATATGTGGTTGGTTCCTCCAATTAAACGTAATGTAATGTTGAATGTAATTGTTTGTCACTTCTTTGAAAAACTGCGTTTCGTTGCAGATTTTTCTTTTATTCACAATAATATTTTTAAAACACTTTGCTGCGTTGCGTTGCAGGCTTTTAATATATACGTATACATGTGTGATTATAATTTTAGATTGTTTTTATGTTTCACTGCAAATTGTACATTCTATCACACACTTTGTTTTATATTATTTTTTTTTTTATATTGAATTATTATTTTTTATATTATGATTAAACGTTGCTAGTCTCAAATCCGTATTGTTGAATCCGACTCGAAGGACCAATGTTGTGTTGGAGCTTAATTATATAAAACAACTATATTTGCTAGTTGCCCTAAGCTCTCATTCCTTTCAACTTAATCAAAAGGAATAGTTAAAGTTCGAACTGTTATGGTATATATTAGTAAAAAAACAACACTATTTCTCGTTTTTATTTTAAATTAATTGATTTTATTTATTTTTATTTATTTTTAATATGTATATATATTGATACCTTGGTATCTTAAATGAGACTGCTAAAAAAAATAATTTTAATTCTAAGAATGTAGTGTTGATTTTTTTTTATTTCTTTATAGAAGGTGGTCCAAATTAAAAAACTAAGAGTAAAACTAATTTCATTGGTTATCATTGGTTATCAATTATAAAGGGAGTTGAAACAAATATGAATATAAAGTTAAACAAAATAAGGAAAGGGAAGAAATTATTGAAAGGTTTATTATTAATATTTGAGAATTTCCGAAATTATAAAAAATGAAAATCTGCATGCCAGATGTTAAATTTATTTTGAGAAAAAGTGGATTTTACGTTAATAAAGATTTTAAAATGTTTATGACATATAATAAAAGTAAACTAAAAAAAGGATAACCAACGCTTATTTTAAATTTAAAAGAAAAATATTAATTATTTATATAGGGTGAACCTCAACATTATCATAAGACAAATTATTGGAAAATAATATTTTTAAATTTCATAATCTATTCTTTTAGAACTCATGTATTCAAATTTAAAACATTAAATTGATACAAATTTTCATACATAGATTTTGAAATTAAAAAATATTTTTATCCTACACAACCAAATCAAATTAAATCAATTTCTGACCAAAAAAAATTGGCTAAAGTCAACAACCTAAACATATGGTTAAAGTGCATTTGAAAGATGAAAAATAAATCAAATATCTATCTATGTAGCCAACAACAACAACGCGTAACCCAAATTCTTCAAAAACTGAAAAATTATTTTGACCATTTTTAACTTACAAAAACAAACCAAAATTATCAATGAATTCTAAAAACCTTTATATATTTATATAAACATGTCAAAGGAAACACTAATCCATGCGAGTTTTTTTTTATTATTAATTGTATTTTATCATCGTATTTTTTGTTGTCTCATTAGTAAAATCATAGAGAAACATATATAGAGAGACGTAACCTCTATTCACACAAATTGTATATAGAATATTGATAATACAAATAAAAGTACAACCAGAGATGAAAGGTTAAGCAATATACAAATTTTACAAATTATACATTGCATTCTTTCTGTCTTATATGAAACAATAAACAAAGCAAATCAAAATAAAAAAATGAGAATTTATATTTGAAAGAGAAATATTTCTTTTGCTTTATTTTCTATTTTACTTTTACTTAAATACGAAAAAATACGATAATTATAAAATAGAAAATAAAAAAAAAGTACTCGTATGTATGAGTGTTTAAATATGGATTGTTTTGGGATGATAATTTTTTATATTTAACAAATATAATTTCATTCATTGATAATTTTTTGTTTTTGTATATTTTCTATTTTACTTTTACTTAAATACGAAAAAATACGATAATTATAAAATAGAAAAAGTACTCGTATGTATGAGTGTTTAAATATATAATTTAAGGATTGTGTTGTGATGATAATTTTTTGTTTTTGTATATTGAAGAAGCAAATGATTGAATTTGTTATTTGGGTTACGAATTGTTTGTTTTGTTGTCAAGATTTTTTATTTATTTTTTCATCTCTTTTTAAATGGATTTGAACTATATTAAGTCTTTATTGTCCTACGTCGATGACTTTAGATTTTAGAATATATCAATTTAGTTTGGTCAGAGTTTGATTTAAATTGATTCATTTGGTCGTGTTTGATATAATTACTTCGGTCTGAAAGATCTGAGATTACATTCATTCATCAAAGTGAAATTCTTACCCATGCTTTTTTGGCATTTCTCGACGTTTTAGGACCTACTGATTCTAAAAAAGCGACAAACAAAAATGTATGTCTGTCTGTCGGCCGGCCGTCCGCCGTCCGTCCGTCACAACCTACGAAATCTAGAAAACCGCTGAACGGATTTGAAATTTTTTTTTCTAAAAATAGGATTACTCAATAGAAAGAGCCGAAAGGACGATGTGTTCGATAGCTGTACCGGAAGCGTGTCAAAAAAATCGTCAAGTGTGTCAAAACAAGGAAATTTGCATATTTTTTGCTTAAAAAACGTTCATTTTAAGTGATTACGAGTAGGAACATTGAATTTGGAGAAATCATGATGGTCGGGATTGGTATGGGAGACCAAAATCTAGATTTTTGCATTATAAGTTTGTCAAAAAAATGTTGTCAAGTGTGTAAAAAGAAAGATTTTTATTTATTTTTTTACTCAATTTTTTGGAAAAAAATAAAATTAATAATATGTATGCATGAAAATATATTATTATTATAGAGAATTATGACATTATAAGATTGTCAAAAAAATAATGTCAAGCGTGTCAAAAATGATTTCATTGATTTTTTTAGCCAATTTTTTGGAAAAAAAATTTATCTGTTTTTATGAATTGGTTTTATTGAATTGGTTATAGTTTTTGAAATAGTTTTGGAATTTTGATAAAAGTTTGTATTTTTGATTTTGTAATAATTTTTACTATATTTTTAGAATTTTGGAAAAATTTTGAATTCTTAAGCAAAAATTCTTATTAGAATTTAGAAAAAGTTTAAATATTTGATTTTATTCTAATTTTTGGAATGTTTTTGGTATTTTTCAATTTTTGATTTTGTTATAATTTTTGCAATATTTTTAGAATTTTGGAAAAAGTTTGGATTTTTAAGAATTTTTGGAATATTAATGGAATTTAAAAAAGTTTAAGTATTTGATTTTATTCTAATTTTTGGAATATTTTTGGAATTTTGAAAAAGTTTGATTTTATTTAAGTTTTACAATATTTTTGGAATTTGAAAGAAATATGAATTTGTGATTTTGTAATATTTTCTCGAAACGCTAAATGGAGATGATTTTGAGTAGTTTGCTGAGTGTATCATCTTTTCACTAAATTATGTTAATTTTTGATCTGTTATAATTTTCCGGCAACGTATTGATGTTTCGTGTTAGTTTTGAAATAAATTTCTAAACAGAGATAAAAAGTACTTATACTTTAACAAATCAAAATAAAAAAAGAGAAACATTTGTATGTATTTGAAATTTCTTTTGCTTTATATTCTATTTTACTAATGAGACAACAAAAAATACGATGATAAAATACAATTAATAATAAAAAAAAACTCGCATGGATTAGTGTTTCCTTTGACATGTTTATATAAATATATAAAGGTTTTTAGAATTCATTGATAATTTTGGTTTGTTTTTGTAAGTTAAAAATGGTCAAAATAATTTTTCAGTTTTTGAAGAATTTGGGTTACGCGTTGTTGTTGTTGGCTACATAGATAGATATTTGATTTAATTTTCATCTTTCAAATGCACTTTAACCATATGTTTAGGTTGTTGACTTTAGCCTATTTTTTTTGGTCAGAAATTGATTTAATTTGATTTGGTTGTGTAGGATAAAAATATTTTTAAATTTCAAAATCTATGTATGAAAATTTGTATCAATTTAATGTTTTAAATTTGAATACATGAGTTCTAAAAGAATAGATTATGAAATTTAAAAATATTATTTTCCAATAATTTGTCTTATGATAACTTTAAACAAATTGGGTTTAAAGTAGTTATGCGGTTATGTGTTCTAAAAACTTTTTTACTTTATATGGCTCAAAAATACATTTACCTTAAAATTAATGTTTAATCATATCAAAGCGATACAGTAGATCGTTGTTTGTGATATATTTATAACACCTGCAGCCAAATTCTGTAATTGTGAAGCGGTGAAGTGTTAAAAATTTCTTTATTTCGATTTTATCACCAAATTTTTATCATTTTAACATTTTTTGCGATTCTATATGCAATTTATGTGCGATGTAAGTGTTAAAAAATCTTATAGTAAGTAGGCGACTCACTAAATATCAAACGTCAATGCATAAAATTTTCATTGATTGTTTTATTTAATAGAATTATTATAAAAAATCCTTTATTTATTATTTTCAAAATAAATTATTTTTTGTGAACAAAATATAATGGTTGAGCGAAATTAATTTTTAATTGGATTAAATAAAAGATTTGTTCAATTAATTCATGCCGTCAGTTATGCAAAGACATATTTATGAGAAATGCTGAAATAAACGAGATGTCAAGTCAAGTATATTGCTATTTTTTGCAGATAAGACTTATTTTGACTCTAGTGGGGTCATAACTAAAGTTCTAATCTAACAACAGGAATTTGTTCCTCTATTGTTCAAGAAATATAGATTTTGAAAGAATTCTATAATATCTCATTAGAAGTATGTTATATTACCGTTCTGGATAAAAAGTAATATTTGTAAAAGTACTATTTTCATCACGACTACGATAGCAGACGTCGATCTTTTTAACAATATTCTGAACACACTTCTGCATAAGTGTATTGTGCTCTTGCATTATTTGTAATTGCCAGTTTCATTTTCAAAAAACATTAAGTTCAAGAAAACAATACATAAACCTACGACAAACATGAGCGTTTTGATACATGAAATGTAAATCTAGTTGACTGTATACGTATATACATATAGATATATTAATTCCGAACTACGGTCTAAAACACATAAATACCAATCATTTTGAATAACACAATTTAAACATCAATTTAACTATATTTAAATATTTTCGAAGTTAAATTTGAAAAAAAATTTTTCATGTTATTTTGAAATCTTAAATAAACAAATCACATTGGTGTAATTGTGTTTTTTGACATAATGACGTTAGCAACAAAAGCATTCATTTTATTTTTTCACAAACCAAAAGTCAGTGTTAACTTTTCAGTTTTAACATTTCACTAATTTATATTTTTTTACGGTGAAGTGATAAAAAATTTATCACTACACCGCTTCACAGTTACAGAATTTGGCTGCTGATGTTCTAAATAATATGATATAAGTTTATCCTTTGAGCTGCTTGTTTTAGGTAGATTTCATATAAAATCTACCTATTGCAATGGGAATTCTTGGAGTTCCGGATAAAATTTTAACAAAATGAATTTATTAGGCGTCGAGGAGAAACATATTTTTAATGCCGGGTGAAAAACACGTGAAATCAGCAAGGTCTGGAAATGAGGTTTTAATTTTGTATAATTAGAATTCGTTGACATCAATAAAAAAAAGTTTTCTGCGTTTTTAGTTTTTTTTAACCCTGTCTAAGATACAGGGTGTTGAAAAATCAAGAAATTGCTCGACCCTGGTGTATTGAAATGGCTCTACAGTCAAAACTACTGGACTGATTTTATGGTTATATAAGTCAAAATGTATGTATTAAACAGAGCAAAATAATAATTCACATTATATGACCTTGAACAGTTTCTTTTAGAAACATAACGGTAAAATATTCAAATTCGATTTGTTTTTTTTATTAATTTTATTGCAACACGCCTTAAAATGTTTCATCATAAAAAAAGTGGAGTTAAAAAATGAACAGTGTTTTTTGGATTTACATATATTTTTTTATAATAAATTTTTAATTTTAACTCAAAATAAATATTTTACATATTTTTTATCATTTATTTAATTTTACATTACTAAATTCCGTTTGCAGTAACTGTCCGTGTGCTTTGTTGATGGTAATTGGAAAAGCGAGTTGCACTGGAAACTAAACGTTTTAATCTGTTGGGATCATTGAAATATGTGGCCTGTCTGTCGTGGCAGCATCCTCTTCGAATTTTCCACTCAAAATTGTAGCTTCTATGACATTGTTCATCATCTTTTTCCCCGAAGTTCAAAAAAGTTTGTGCAATTTCAAAATATGTGACATATTTGAAATTACAATATGTGTCACAACAACACATATAAACCATATAGGCTCTACAACATAATGCTTTTTAAGACGTTGATGGACGCAAATTTCTTTTTAGGTAGATTTCATATAAAAATCTACCTATTGCAATGGGCTTCATCTCGGAATTTCGAAAAAATTTTGATGCCAAACGACTATTTGTGATAAGCGGAGATGGAAAAACAAAAAAAAAAAAAATTATATATATATATATATATATATATATATATATATATATATATATATATATATATATATATATATATATATATATATATATATATAACGATATGAGGTATAACGGAATTTAGCGGCACTCTCACGGTCGCATTTTTCAACCTACACCAAAATAATTTTCTGTGTATGTTTCGGCAAATAATGTCTTGGACAAGTTCGTGAACTGGCCAAATCCGGGTACCGGTTAAGCGGCTAGAGCCTAAAAAGTCGAATAATCTAGGGCGCTATAACTTCCGTTTGAATAATAATATTTTAATAAATTTTAAAAATATTGAATATTTGAACCTTTTTTTATCATTTTTATCCAGATTAAGCTGTTTTAAAAATTTACTAAACTTTGCTGACCTTGATCTAGCTGAAATGGCCAAGCTCATAGTTGAAAACTTTTTTTCACGTACTTAAAATATAAATCTTTCCAAAATTTCCAAAAATAATAGTTTAAGTCTAACGGTTGAGACCCTACGGCTGTTGAAATAAAAACAAACGCAAAAGGCAATGCTTTCATCATGTTTCAGTTTATGTTATTTAAACTCATCTTAGCTTTTAAACATACTTTTCAATCAACTATAGCCTCAAAAAGTTTCAGCTTTCTAACCCAAAAGGTTCCATTTTTATAAGCATTATAATGAAACCCTTACAAGAAAAATATCAACCCATTTAATACCATAGAAAAATTATCAAAATCTCTTTTGTTTTTATTTTTTTTACTAAGTAACCGTTTGAAAAAAGATTAAATAAGAACAAAAAAACACAACAACAAAAGACGATTTTGAAATAAAATTGTTTGATAATGTTTGATTATAAATTATGTGTGATGGTATAATTGTAGTTGTGACGTAGTTCATTTGATCTTTGGTGGATTTAATATGTTATTAAAAGTAGTTTAAACCAATTTAAATAAAACTGTTCCGAAATTGTATTGATGGAGTTAGTTCGGATAATGTATTTAATTTGGTTCGATAATTTTTTTGAATTATTCTGTTTCTACTTATATTTTTTATTTAAACTAATCTGACTTTTAAGATAATTTTATTTAAATTTAAAATATAACGTAATGTAACGGAGTTAAAAAATGCTGAATATGCGTGTTTGATTATTTTTTGCATCACAATTGATGGCCAAAAATAAAATCTAAATCATGTCGTTACTGCTTCTAAATTTGATTCATTTGTTCAAAGCATTTGCGACTGGTTTTAAAATTTGATAAAGTTCTCACGGATTTTATCAAGCCTTTGTTAAGTATCTGATAAAAAATGTTAATATATATCACTGATATGAAATACGTAAGCCAATCTTTAATTTCCTTTTCAAAATTGAGATGTTCCTTTTGATCCACAGGAATAGCATATATTTACCACTTTTTTATTTAACAACTAAACAAATTGCACTTGATCCTCCATTGAATGTCTGTCGGGAATCGAATAACACATCCTTCAGCACATTTCTAATAATAGTTTGGCTAGTATTGACAAACGAGTGAACGTGAGATATTACATACCACAGGAAATAGTAGTAAGATATCACTACCTAGTCAACCCTAAATTTTATCTAGAAGTATTCCTTGGTAATAGCACGTTATTGCTTACTCGAGGAATCGAGCTTTGATATTTCTCTTTGTGTGGGCTTTAATAATTGAGGAAGACAGTGCGTCACATGATCAAGGAATATACCACTAGTCGGATTATTGGCAACCCCCTTTTAATTTTGTAATTTTGCAAATTTTTAAAAGACATTTTCTTTTTATCTCTTATTTTATTTTTATTTTATGTATGCTATCCTATCATCATGGGATATGTCATATTTTATATGTGATAGAATTTATTGTTTAGTTATTCCTTCTTTGAAAAAAAAAAAAAACAAAACATAAAGATTTGCGTTCATCAACACCTTACAACGCATTTTATTAACAAAAAAACATATGAAAGCTTTAAAATTTTTTTAAAATTTTAATGACGCTTAAGGTGCCAAAAGGTGGTCAAATGTATTAAAAACGTTAAAACACGATAACGTACAACAGTTCTATTGGATAGCAAATAAGCAACATTGCAATATTAAAAAAAAACAATTTTTGTTTAAAACATTGTTTTTTTCAAAAAAAACAATTTGTTTTAAACACTGTTTTAAACAGTGTTTAAAACAAAAGTGTTTAAAACAAACCAACTCTGATTTCAATACACCAGGGTCGAGCAATTTCTTGATTTTTCAACACCCTGTATCTTAGACAGGGTTAAAAAAAAACTAAAAACGCAGAAAACTTTTTTTTATTGATGTCAACGAATTCTAATTATACAAAATTAAAACCTCATTTCCAGACCTTGCTGATTTCACGTGTTTTTCACCCGGCATTAGAAATATGTTTCTCCTCGACGCCTAATAAATTCATTTTGTTAAAATTTTATCCGGAACTCCAAGAATTCCCATTGCAATAGGTAGATTTTATATGAAATCTACCTAAAACAAGCAGCTCAAAGGATAAACTTATATCATATTATTTAGAACATCAGCAGCCAAATTCTGTAACTGTGAAGCGGTGTAGTGATAAATTTTTTATCACTTCACCGTAAAAAAATCTAAATTAGTGAAATGTTAAAACTGAAAAGTTAACACTGACTTTTGGTTTGTGAAAAAATAAAATGAATGCTTTTGTTGCTAACGTCATTATGTCAAAAAACACAATTACACCAATGTGATTTGTTTATTTAAGATTTCAAAATAACATCAAAAATTTTTTTTCAAATTTAACTTCGAAAATATTTAAATATAGTTAAATTGATGTTTAAATTGTGTTATTCAAAATGATTGGTATTTATGTGTTTTAGACCGTAGTTCGGAATTAATATATCTATATGTATATACGTATATACAGTCAACTAGATTTACATTTCATGTATCAAAACGCTCATGTTTGTCGTAGGTTTATGTATTGTTTTCTTGAACTTAATGTTTTTTGAAAATGAAACTGGCAATTACAAATAATGCAAGAGCACAATACCATTGAAGACGTCATCTGTCTCTATCTGAACACTTATGCAGAAGTGTGTTCAGAATATTGTTAAAAAGATCGACGTCTGCTATCGTAGTCGTGATGAAAATAGTACTTTTACAAATATTACTTTTTATCCAGAACGGTAATATAACATACTTCTAATGAGATATTATAGAATTCTTTAAAAATCTATATTTCTTGAACAATAGAGGAACAAATTCCTGTTGTTAGATTAGAACTTTAATTATGACCCCACTAGAGTCAAAATAAGTCTTATCTGCAAAAAATAGCAATATACTTGACATCTCGTTTATTTCAGCATTTCTCATAAATATGTCTTTGCATAACTGACGGCATGAATTAATTGAACAAATCTTTTATTTAATCCAATTAAAAATTAATTTCGCTCAACCATTATATTTTGTTCACAAAAAATAATTTATTTTGAAAATAATAAAGAAAGGATTTTTTATAATAATTCTATTAAATAAAACAATCAATGAAAATTTTATGCATTGACGTTTGATATTTAGTGAGTCGCCTACTTACTATAAGATTTTTTAACACTTACATCGCACATAAATTGCATATAGAATCGCAAAAAATGTTAAAATGATAAAAATTTGGTGATAAAATCGAAATAAAGAAATTTTTAACACTTCACCACTTCACAGTCACAGAATTTGGCTGCAGCAGCCAAATTCTGTAACTGTGAACCGGTGAAGTGATAAAAATTTCTTCGTTTCTTTTCATTAAAAAACTTATCACTTCACCGCTTCACAATTACAGAATTTGGCTGCAGGTGTTATAAATATATCACAAACAACGATCTACTGTATCGCTTTGATATGATTAAACATTAATTTTAAGGTAAATGTATTTTTGAGCCATATAAAGTAAAAAAGTTTTAGAACACATAACCGCATAACTACTTTAAACCCAATTTGTTTAAAGTTATCATAAGACAAATTATTGGAAAATAATATTTTTAAATTTCATAATCTATTCTTTTAGAACTCATGTATTCAAATTTAAAACATTAAATTGATACAAATTTTCATACATAGATTTTGAAATTTAAAAATATTTTTATCCTACACAACCAAATCAAATTAAATCAATTTCTGACCAAAAAAAATTGGCTAAAGTCAACAACCTAAACATATGGTTAAAGTGCATTTGAAAGATGAAAAATAAATCAAATATCTATCTATGTAGCCAACAACAACAACGCGTAACCCAAATTCTTCAAAAACTGAAAAATTATTTTGACCATTTTTAACTTACAAAAACAAACCAAAATTATCAATGAATTCTAAAAACCTTTATATATTTATATAAACATGTCAAAGGAAACACTAATCCATGCGAGTTTTTTTTTTATTATTAATTGTATTTTATCATCGTATTTTTTGTTGTCTCATTAGTAAAATAGAATATAAAGGAAAAGAAATTTCAAATACATATAAATGTTTCTCTTTTTTTATTTTGATTTGTTAAAGTATAAGTACTTTTTATCTCTGTTTAGAAATTTATTTCAAAACTAACACGAAACATCAATACGTTGCCGGCAAATTATAACAGATCAAAAATTAACATAATTTAGTGAAAAGATGATACACTCAGCAAACTACTCAAAATCATCTCCATTTAGCGTTTCGAGAAAATATTACAAAATCACAAATTCATATTTCTTTCAAATTCCAAAAATATTGTAAAACTTAAATAAAATCAAACTTTTTCAAAATTCCAAAAATATTCCAAAAATTAGAATAAAATCAAATACTTAAACTTTTTTAAATTCCATTAATATTCCAAAAATTCTTAAAAATCCAAACTTTTTCCAAAATTCTAAAAATATTGCAAAAATTATAACAAAATCAAAAATTGAAAAATACCAAAAACATTCCAAAAATTAGAATAAAATCAAATATTTAAACTTTTTCTAAATTCTAATAAAATTCCAAAAATTCTTAAGAATTCAAAGTTTTTCCAAAATTCTAAAAATATAGTAAAAATTATTACAAAATCAAAAATACAAACTTTTATCAAAATTCCAAAACTATTTCAAAAACTATAACCAATTCAATAAAACCAATTCATAAAAACAGATAAATTTTTTTTTCCAAAAAATTGGCTAAAAAAATCAATGAAATCATTTTTGACACGCTTGACATTATTTTTTTGACAATCTTATAATGTCATAATTCTCTATAATAATAATATATTTTCATGCATACATATTATTAATTTTATTTTTTTCCAAAAAATTGAATAAAAAAATAAATAAAAATCTTTCTTTTTACACACTTGACAACATTTTTTTGACAAACTTATAATGCAAAAATCTAGATTTTGGTCTCCCATACCAATCCCGACCATCATGATTTCTCCAAATTCAATGTTCCTACTCGTAATCACTTAAAATGAACGTTTTTTAAGCAAAAAATATGCAAATTTCCTTGTTTTGACACACTTGACGATTTTTTTGACACGCTTCCGGTACAGCTATCGAACACATCGTCCTTTCGGCTCTTTCTATTGAGTAATCCTATTTTTAGAAAAAAAAATTTCAAATCCGTTCAGCGGTTTTCTAGATTTCGTAGGTTGTGACGGACGGACGGCGGACGGCCGGCCGACAGACAGACATACATTTTTGTTTGTCGCTTTTTTAGAATCAGTAGGTCCTAAAACGTCGAGAAATGCCAAAAAAGCATGGGTAAGAATTTCACTTTGAGCTCATGAATGTAATCTCAGATCTTTCAGACCGAAGTAATTATATCAAACACGACCAAATGAATCAATTTAAATCAAACTCTGACCAAACTAAATTGATATATTCTAAAATCTAAAGTCATCGACCTAGGACAATAAAAACTTAATATAGTTCAAATCCATTTAAAAAGAGATGAAAAAATAAATAAAAAATCTTGACAACAAAACAAACAATTCGTAACCCAAATAACAAATTCAATCATTTGCTTCTTCAATATACAAAAACAAAAAATTATCATCACAACACAATCCTTAAATTATATATTTAAACACTCATACATACGAGTACTTTTTCTATTTTATAATTATCGTATTTTTTCGTATTTAAGTAAAAGTAAAATAGAAAATATACAAAAACAAAAAATTATCAATGAATGAAATTATATTTGTTAAATATAAAAAATTATCATCCCAAAACAATCCTTAAATTATAGCCGTGTTCGATTTGACTGAAACAACTGAAGCAACTGAAAAATTAAATGCAATTGTTGTTGTTTTTTTAGTTGTTTCAGTCAAATCGAACGCACCTTATATATTTAAACACTTATACATACGAGTACTTTTTTTTTATAAAATAGAAATTATAATTATCGTATTTTTTCGTATTTAAGTAAAAGTAAAATAGAAAATAAAGCAAAAGAAATATTTCTCTTTCAAATATAAATTCTCATTTTTTTATTTTGATTTGCTTTGTTTATTGTTTCATATAAGACAGAAAGAATGCAATGTATAATTTGTAAAATTTGTATATTGCTTAACCTTTCATCTCTGGTTGTACTTTTATTTGTATTATCAGTATTCTATATACAATTTGTGTGAATAGAGGTTACGTCTCTCTATATATGTTTCTCTATGGTAAAATAGAATATAAAGCAAAAGAAATTTCAAATACATATAAATGTTTCTCTTTTTTTATTTTGATTTGTTAAAGTATAAGTACTTTTTATCTCTGTTTAGAAATTTATTTCAAAACTAACACGAAACATCAATACGTTGCCGGAAAATTATAACAGATCAAAAATTAACATAATTTAGTGAAAAGATGATACACTCAGCAAACTACTCAAAATCATCTCCATTTAGCGTTTCGAGAAAATATTACAAAATCACAAATTCATATTTCTTTCAAATTCCAAAAATATTGTAAAACTTAAATAAAATCAAACTTTTTCAAAATTCCAAAAATATTCCAAAAATTAGAATAAAATCAAATACTTAAACTTTTTTAAATTCCATTAATATTCCAAAAATTCTTAAAAATCCAAACTTTTTCCAAAATTCTAAAAATATTGCAAAAATTATAACAAAATCAAAAATTGAAAAATACCAAAAACATTCCAAAAATTAGAATAAAATCAAATATTTAAACTTTTTCTAAATTCTAATAAAATTCCAAAAATTCTTAAGAATTCAAAGTTTTTCCAAAATTCTAAAAATATAGTAAAAATTATTACAAAATCAAAAATACAAACTTTTATCAAAATTCCAAAACTATTTCAAAAACTATAACCAATTCAATAATACCAATTCATAAAAACAGATAAATTTTTTTTTCCAAAAAATTGGCTAAAAAAATCAATGAAATCATTTTTGACACGCTTGACATTATTTTTTTGACAATCTTATAATGTCATAATTCTCTATAATAATAATATATTTTCATGCATACATATTATTAATTTTATTTTTTTCCAAAAAATTGAGTAAAAAAATAAATAAAAATCTTTCTTTTTACACACTTGACAACATTTTTTTGACAAACTTATAATGCAAAAATCTAGATTTTGGTCTCCCATACCAATCCCGACCATCATAATTTCTCCAAATTCAATGTTCCTACTCGTAATCACTTAAAATGAACGTTTTTTAAGCAAAAAATATGCAAATTTCCTTGTTTTGACACACTTGACGATTTTTTTGACACGCTTCCGGTACAGCTATCGAACACATCGTCCTTTCGGCTCTTTCTATTGAGTAATCCTATTTTTAGAAAAAAAATTTCAAATCCGTTCAGCGGTTTTCTAGATTTCGTAGGTTGTGACGGACGGACGGCGGACGGCCGGCCGACAGACAGACATAAATTTTTGTTTGTCGCTTTTTTAGAATCAGTAGGTCCTAAAACGTCGAGAAATGCCAAAAAAGCATGGGTAAGAATTTCACTTTGAGCTCATGAATGTAATCTCAGATCTTTCAGACCGAAGTAATTATATCAAACACGACCAAATGAATCAATTTAAATCAAACTCTGACCAAACTAAATTGATATATTCTAAAATCTAAAGTCATCGACCTAGGACAATAAAAACTTAATATAGTTCAAATCCATTTAAAAAGAGATGAAAAAATAAATAAAAAATCTTGACAACAAAACAAACAATTCGTAACCCAAATAACAAATTCAATCATTTGCTTCTTCAATATACAAAAACAAAAAATTATCATCACAACACAATCCTTAAATTATATATTTAAACACTCATACATACGAGTACTTTTTCTATTTTATAATTATCGTATTTTTTCGTATTTAAGTAAAAGTAAAATAGAAAATATACAAAAACAAAAAATTATCAATGAATGAAATTATATTTGTTAAATATAAAAAATTATCATCCCAAAACAATCCTTAAATTATAGCCGTGTTCGATTTGACTGAAACAACTGAAGCAACTGAAAAATTAAAAGCAATTGTTGCTGTTTTTTCAGTTGTTTCAGTCAAATCGAACGCACCTTATATATTTAAACACTCATACATACGAGTACTTTTTTTTTATTTTCTATTTTATAATTATCGTATTTTTTCGTATTTAAGTAAAAGTAAAATAGAAAATAAAGCAAAAGAAATATTTCTCTTTCAAATATAAATTCTCATTTTTTTATTTTGATTTGCTTTGTTTATTGTTTCATATAAGACAGAAAGAATGCAATGTATAATTTGTAAAATTTGTATATTGCTTAACCTTTCATCTCTGGTTGTACTTTTATTTGTATTATCAGTATTCTATATACAATTTGTGTGAATAGAGGTTACGTCTCTCTATATATGTTTCTCTATGGTAAGGGTAAGTCTTATATGATTTTACGTTACTATATACGCACTTGTTGATCAAACTGTTTTTCTTTTTGTTTGATAATAATAAATCAAATATTTTATAAACTTATTAAAATTAAAAAAATACTAATCACTTGTCTTGATGTCACTTGTTCTTGATTTCACTTCAATCCTGATTGAAAAACAATAAAAACAGAAACGACACAACAATGTTATATCGAATCGAAAAACATAAACATAAATTACGAGAATTAGAATATCAAGAGAAATTATTTTACTGATCTTGTTTCTTTTTGAATTTTGAACGATTATGTTATTTTTGAAATATTATTGAAGAACTTGATTTGTACACATTTGAATAACAAACACTTTACCTGTCGTGTGCTACTTACCTTTCCAATTTATTGTATGATAAATAAATTGGGACTTACTGCCATCAACGGGAGCTCCAGGATTTTGCCGAAGACCAATTCTTTTATATATTGAATTTTGTAAATAAATTAAAAATTAATCAATTTAATTTAAACATGTAAAACAATAAATACTATTATTAAAATTTTTCAAATTAATATAACAATTTTAAACAAACAAAAAAATAAATAGTTTTGTAAACTCAATACATTTGACTTATTTATTTATTAATTATTTCATTAATTATATTAATTTACTTGCTAGTTTAGTTTATATAATCATACTTCAGTGGTTAAAATTTTTTGTGAATAGAAATTGTTCGAAAAAATGATGAAAAATTAAAATTTGAGTCGTATTAAAAATCTTTAAAATTAAATATCTCAAATACAGGAATTAACGCCTCCTTGAAAATTTGAAATATTTTAGAGTAAAAACAAAACTATTTAAAAAAATTTATTCCAATTGATCTTTGACCCTAGCACCATCTTTAAAAAAGTTTTTTTAATATTTTTATTTTAAAATTAATTATAAAAACAATTAACTAATTTTTTTTCAAAAGATTAACTAATCACCTATCAAATAAAAAAAAAGTTTGATGAAATCGGTAAAGCCGTTCTTGAGCAATTTAATTTCAAAGCTACCTCGGCTTTGCTAAATTTTCATGTTACATGCATTTTGGGGTGCCCCCTATGCTCAAACTACGGACTTTAAAAAAAATCTAAAAAAAGTTGTATTTTTTATTTTGTCCATACTACTTATATACCAAGTTTCAGGAAAATCAAATTTCGACTTTTTCACCTGTGTAGATCACGTTTTTCATCTGCTTTCAAAAATTACAAAAAAAAGTGTTTTGCACAACAAAAAAAAATCACCTTTTATATGACACCCCACATGCCATGATCAAAAATAATTTTTTTTCAAAATTTCTATTTTAAACACACCCGCTAATGATCATTTGAAATTATAACAACCAAAAAAAGTTTTAGTTTGGATTTAGCAAAATCCCTACATCAATGAATTTTTTAAATATTTTCTTTTGTAATGTTCGAAGTTAAGGGGGGACAAAAATAATTTTTACATTTTTGAAAATAAATCGAAAACTGTGCTTTCGAAAATTACAAAAAACACTCTTTTTCACAACAAAAAAAATCACCTTTCATATGACACTATTAAATTTTTTCTTTTGTAATGTTCGCAGTTAAGGAGGGGGACAAAAAAACCACTCGTTTTTGGTAATAACTCAAAAACTAAGCAGTCGAAAATTCAATGAAAATTGTTTTTGAAATACGTTCATTTTTTTCGATTTTTCTAGACCAAACTCGATTCCTTAAAAAAAACTTTTGTTTTACTATCTCCTTATCTATGTCCATAAAATATAGATAAAAACAAATATTTGAATTTTTTTTGTTATCATCAGGTGTGGGACAACACATTTAATAACTGTAGAAAATTTCAAGTTGATAGCACTAGTTATTATTGGTGAGTAAATTGATTATGTAGAAATTCTGACCGACATCGAAGTCTCACCAATAGGGTACCGTTTTTATTTTTTCAAAGTACGGAACCCTAATTAATAAAATTGAAATCTCCCAATTTGAAAAATAACCAAAAAATGACTAAACTATTAATATCGACAAGCATGTTTTTTTTTAATAAAAAGTGTTGTGTTAATAGGCATTATAAAATGTGTCACAACGCAGATAACGTGCCGGTTTTTTTAAAATTTAGATAATATAAAATTTCACACAACAGGAAAAAAGTTTAATTAAAACAAAATTAAAGAAAAAATAGAATAAAATATAGTTCTAAAATTTTAACACAATGATCGGGAAGAAGAACCCACTTACATTTATCTATAATAATAAAATAAAGTGTTTGTCTGTCTGCGTGCGCTCTCCAGCGAAATCTGTAGCACACAGGAGTCTGAAATTTTGTCAGGAGAAGGCCATTAACAGGTACTAATGCACCTCGGAGCCGAAATTTTAAAATTTAATTTAGATTTTTTATAATTAATAATTTTAATTTTCCTAATGGTTAAATGTATGCCTAAATGTATATTATATTTTATACTTGAATTTGAATTTGAATTCAACTTTTACTCAGGTATCTTTGATCGATTTTTTTTTCCGCAAAACAGAATTACCATTCAAATGGAAAATTAAAGTATAATGTGACAAACAAATTCATTTAGATGAAAATTATATACATTTATATATTTATTATATACATACATGATACAATTGTGTGTATCCAACACATTACGTTGCAACAAATATTTCTAATTTACAACAAACACGTTCTTGGTTTAGTGTATATACATATGTAATACATATTTTATTTGGTTTAAATATACTAGGAGGGCCCGGCGTGCTTCGCTACGCTTATGAATAAAGTTTTTGCGTAGACATTTTGTTGACGTAGAAGCAATGATTTCAAAAAGTGGTAATGAGAAATGCTACCATATAATTTTTAATTTTTCTTTTTAAATATATGAATGAAAAATAATCAGAACTCTAGCTGATCAGTTCGGATATATGAAAAATTAGCGAAGCTTACTTGAAAACTTATTTGATCGCTAATTTTTCATATATCCGTACTGATCAGCTAGAGTTCTGATTATTTTTCATTCATATATTTAAAAAGAAAAATAAAAAATTATATGGTAGCATTTCTCATTACCACTTTTTGAAATCATTGCTTCTACGTCAACAAAATGTCTACGCAAAAACTTTATTTATAAGCGTAGCGAAGCACGCCGGGCCCTCCTAGTATCTATTATCAAGAGATGCACCACGTACCTCAACACTCATACCATTATCACGTCGACGATACAAAGGATAACCATTCACAGATTCTTTAGTATTTTCAGAAAAAGGTTTTGGAAAATTCTTACTACATTTACCATCTCTCATACAAACAGAATTGGGATTTAGAGCACCACATGGTCCATGCATCATATGACGTTTCACATATTCATGTAATTTAGGAAAAAGAATGGGATCAGGGATTTCAGTACATACAAATTTATTAATCATTTCATTTCCATCAATTCTATCTTCATCTGATAAATTTAACAAAATATGGGCATGCGGAAGACCACGTTTTTGAAATTCAATGGTATATATAAGTGCTTTGACAGAACCGAAAATCTTTTTTTTCATTAAACAATCTATGAGCTCTTTAAGTTTCACTTTAAACACACGCACAACAATATCAGGACGAAAATTCGAAGACTCATAATTACTCAAATTATCAACAATTTCTGGCCATTGAGGATTACATGTCATTGTTATAAATAAAGAAGGTTTACCGAAATGTTGTACAATAGACATTGCATCCAAGTAATTTTGATACATGTTACGTGGTGAACCGGTGAAAGAAGATGGCAAAATTACTTTACGACCAACTACTTGCATATTATCATCGCCATTGCGATTTTGATGCAAGAAATCTGTTAAATTATTGTACAAATCAGCACGAAGAGCAGATTGATTTGAACGAAGGTAATGAAGCCGTGTACCTTCGATACGAACATACATATCAACAATCCATTGAAGAAATAATTTTTGAGAACGATGCAAAAGACTAAAACCATCACGTATAGCAAGGCGATAAGATGCATATTGCAACATTGTAACTTTTGTACGTGACACATTAGCACGTGAAGTTGAAACTAAATTATGTGGAATATTAACGTGCCACCCAGTATCATCATTTGGAAACAACAAAGGATAAGCTAAAGGATCCAAAGAAGAATCAAGGACAGAAACAGAACGAATTTCATTTGCATTTTTTGAAAAAACAATCATATTTCTTTCAAAAGGTGGTTCACCATCATCATTTTTAAAAATAGCAGCCACATCAGTTTGAACAGCATCATTAAAACGACGAATATCACATTCTCTGTTAACTTTTATAACCATTGACACATCAGCAGTAACATTCTCAGGTCTTTCACAAAATTCATGCATTGATTTGAAAGAACGAACAAAAGGATTCACACGATCTAACTCAAAACCTATCTCACGCATAAGAAAAATTTCACATACATTGATATTTCTATTCATTCTCATATTAGCAGCAGTATCAACATCATAAAAATATAATTGTGCATACATTGGAGGTCGACCATAAGCAGGAATTAAAGCACCAGTACGATGATAAAAAATATTATGAATTTTAAAATGATAAATACCACGTGCAGTAGAATCCGCTATATTACATTCAGAACTGATCATTGCAAATGCCGAATTATAGGAACGAATATTTGAAAGAAAACTTTTAGAACGTTTTTTTATAGCATTATCATTTGAATTCAATCCTTCGAAAATATTAGAGAAAAATGCATTTTCAGAAAGAGGAGGTAAATTGACTTTGCCTTTATGGCAACACAAAGAAAACGCTTCATTATTATTTGAAGTAACTTCTCTTGCAAAATGTTTGGCATGACAAAAATGACAACTCATATCCAAAGCACCACAAACATACGAATCAAAGTTACCTGGAATCACATTCAAAGCACACTTGAACGAATCTCTCAAAATTACAAAGGGAATTTCATCATTCACCACATTCAATTCTAAATCATTCGCAACATTCATGACACCATTCATGACACCGTTCATGACACCGTTCATGACACCATTCATATCATCAACATTCACTTCATCATTCACAACAACATCAGCTTCAGCATTCATTCCATCATTATTACCATTCATTTCATCATTCATAAAATCAACATTATTACGCATATTACGCATATAATCTCTTTTATTCCGACGACTCGATGTACCACTCACATCCAAACGTTTACGACGTAGTCTTGGCATCGAAATAAATAAATATATCAATATATCAAAAATATGAAATAACTCAAATATCAAAATATCTCAAAAATCTTTATATCAATAAAAAACAAAATAATCGAAAAATATCAGCAAAAAGAAAATTGTTTTTGCATGTATGTAAACTTATAATGCATATGTATAGAAAAAGTTTTCCGTATATAATAACTTTTTTATTTATGATCCGAAAAATCCCAAAAATCTTTAAAATCTAAGTGACACTAATATCAGTTAGCAGTGAAAATTTCAAATGAATCAAAATTCGAATAAAAAAGCCTAATGCTCCACAAAGTTTTAATCTAGCGTATTAATATATAAAAAATAAGATGTGATACATGTTCAAAATATAGAAAATTGGAAAATTGAAAAATTTTTTTTCCTCTTTTTAGAAACATTGATGCAGCAAGTTTTTGCAATAGAACCTTTGTATTGAAGAAAAGGATTATGAACAATAATATCAAAGCTACAGGTTGAAAGTGTTTTACTTATTAAGAAAAATATGCGTCCCCATTTCAAAAACAAACGAACAATGTAGGTTATTTGAAGAAATCGGTAAAATTTATGCAAATATGTCAACAAATGAAGTGATTTGACTGGTTTTAGATTAGTGTATAAGTCTGGATTTATAAATGATATTATTCTTATTATTATTTTTATATTATACTACAAATTAGTCTTATTATTATGTTTGTCCAAACTTTTTTTTAAAACTCTGGCAGAAATGTCGAAATAAGACGATGGCCATAAATCGACAAAACCCAAAAAACGAAAACATTCACTAAAAATGCTGTCATTCTTAGACCGGTTTTTCGATCAAAATCGTGTTTCGTATCAAACATCTGCGCTATGCATATTTAGTCTGCTCTTCAAAGTTTTCTTTCAGTGACATGCTCCATTACTAATAAAAGCACACAGAGCAGAGCGCATGTAGAGCATTGGAAATAGTTGGTAAAATATATTTGAAAATCTAAATTGACTTTATTTAAGATCACCAAATAATCTGGATAGATTGATAAATGAAATTAGTCAACATGAAATGGTACGATAAAACAGTAAATTTTAGTGCGGTGTGCTTATTTTGTATCGCAAGTATGACGGTTCCAGAGTAAGTCATTGACAACTGTAACACCCAATAAACGAATGTTTTGACGTTCACCTAATTTTTCGCGACACATATTAAGTCGATTAACGCGAAAAATTGCAAGTGTTTAATTTAAACTCTCCGAAACTCTTTACCAATCACTTTCAAATGTTGACCTTCCTTTCAATTTTCAAACTATCTGGATTGATCAGCTAGAGTGCTAATGATCTCTGTTATTCATATTTCCCAAATGAAAAAATTAAAATAGGCTTCTTCTATTCTCATTACGACTCTTTGAAATTATTCTTACTAATTCAACAAAATCTACGCACACAAACTTTTTTATAGGCGTAGCAACGTACGCCGGGTCCTGCTAGTTTAAAAATAAAAAAAATAGGTATAACTAAAAACTAGTGGTTTTGAGGTATCGGCAGACATCGCAAAAATATTTTCCCCCATCGTTAAAATATTTTATATGCCAAAAATTTCACTTTCGAATGGGCCTATCTCTGAATTTGCTACTTGTAATTTCTGTATCTACTGCTGATTCAATCACTAAATAGTAAAAGAAAACTCTAGAGAAAAAAAACAATAACCCAGCTAATGAACTTCCAATAATACGCAGAGCGCCGACAATAACACACACAAATTCTGCTAAAAATACAATGAAATTTCCACTATATGACGTACTAAGGAGGGCAATTGCAGTGTTTGATGATTCTAATGCAATATGATAATGCAATATTTAAAATTGCCTTATGTGTTGAAAATCGTTACTTTGTATGAAAATTTTGCACAAATTTTCTTCGCTAATTGTATTACAGGTTGCATAATTTATAAAATTGTCTTTCTGTTAATAATTAACAGCAAGGGTCAAGGTTTTACGATTATCTCATAACGAAAAATATTTATCAACAAACAGGTTTGCACTAACGAAACGAGTATATTTGGTTTTATTTATTGGATTGTTGCGCATTGTTTAAAAATCGTTCAACGGCTTGGCTTGCTTTCTTTATTTTTAAATATAAATTTCAATTTGCATTTATAACAATTATACATTATATCGATCACTTCAATCTATACATACAGAGCACAATTGGTAATTGACAAATAATTGTTTCTTTAAATCTACATATTTAAGTTTGGGTTATAAATTAGCCTCAAAAGTCACCACAGTTTAAAATTTGGATATTTAGTGGAGAAAAATTTACCCGTTTGTTTATGCAAAAAGCATGTGATAACAAAAAGCAAATACAAATATTTCAAGTTCATATTATTGAGGTATTTAATAAAAAATAAATAAACGAGAAAATATTCATAATGATCTTTTATCAGTGTCAAGTTCAAAACATCATGGTCAATATCACTCATGAAAAACTGTGATTTGGATAAAAACATTTGACAGTTGTTTTGTTTCGATGTTCCTATATTTATTTTTTCACGCAAATAATATATTTTTTTTTAAATTTTCTGCTACTAAATACATTTCGTTTTACATAATTAAGTTACTTATTTTGTGTCTGATTGGTAATAAATTAATTGTTTGTTGTGTATTAAAAAAGCGTAGACAGTTTATTATTCATCGAGGTAATTAATTATTTAACCAATTAAATTATTAAAGCTATTATTAATTTCTTTGATTATACTTATTTCTTTAATTATTTTTATTGTTTGACATTCTTGTTTTTTGTATACAAAATTATCGGTTTCTCTCTCTCTCTCTCTTTCTCTTTCTCCCCCTCTTTCTCTCTAAATATGTATCTGGAATTAATAATACGGTCGTCAACTTGGCTTTAAAACTTGAATCACTCGAGACTTATTTTCTTGGATATCGTACAATCTGCAATTCCACTGGTAGGGGTGTGTTGTGGCAAACAAACCTGTTATTGATTTATCACCAATTGATGGTGAAATATATTACAAAATTATACATTATTGCCAAATTAAATATGTTAAATATAAATTCCTTTTCTTTATTTACAGATTAGCTAATTCACCAAAAACTTAATAAAAAAATGACTGATAATAAAGTAGGTCCCAATAGATTAAAACCAGCAGATTCTTATACTTCAACAAGTCGATTTGAACCAGTTAAACTGCGTTTAGGTGATAATGAAGTGTCGGGAAGAGAACCAATTTCTGTACCTGGACTACTAGATTTAGCAGTACGTGACTATCCTGATCGTGCAGCCCTAGTTGCTAGAAATGAGCAAAATGAATGGGTGTCTTTAACATTTAAGTAAGTAAAGTAAAATAAATGCATTTTGATCGTAAACACAAGAATTTTTTGTCTCACAGAGAGTATAAAGAAAGAGTTTATAGAATCGCAAAAGCTTTTATAAAGTTGGGATTAAAAGAACGACATACTGTTGCAATATTAGCATATAACAGCCCGGAATGGTTTATTTCTGAATTAGCAGCTATCCATGCAGGTGGAATTATTACTGGTGTTTATACTACAAACTCTGCCGATGCTGTTCTCCATGTTTTGGAAAGTTCATATGCTAACATAGTAATTGTAGATGATACTAAACAAATGGACAAAATTCTTAAGATTAAAGATAAATTACCAAATTTAGTAGCTGTTATACAAACACAGGGTCCATTTGCAACGTATGTCAAAAGAGAAGATAACTTTTATAGGGTGAATAATAATTAAAGTAAACAAAATTTTTACCGTTTAAAAAATTTTATTTTATTTTACTAGTGGTCGGAGTTAATGGAAATGGATCTTGATGATTATACCGACGAGCTTAATCGTAGATTAGAAAATATGTATATAAATGAATGCTGTTGTTTGGTTTATACTGTAAGTACAAATAATTTAATAACATTTCAAACATTTATATTTTTTTTCTTTTAGTCAGGAACGGTTGGAACCCCAAAAGGTGTTATGCTAACTCACGACAATTTGACATGGGATGCACATATAATAGGACATAGAATAGATAATATTGGATATGGAACAGAAATTTTAATTTCATATCTTCCACTAAGTCATGTTGCAGCTCAAGTAAATTTTTTTGAAATGAGTAGTTGCCGTAAACTAAGAAAACCATAATATTTTTTTCAGATGGTTGATATATATTTATCCCTTCAATTTGGCGCTACAATGTATTTTGCTGATAAAGATGCTTTAAAGGGAAGTCTTTTGAAAACATTACAAGCAGCTCGACCAACCCGTTTAATGGGTGTCCCAAGAGTATATGAGAAAATTTATGAAAAAATGATGGCCGTCGGTGCTGAAACAAAAGGATTAAAAAAAATTATAGCGACATGGGCGAAAAATGTTACGTTGGATCATTATGAAAATTTACTTGCTGGCAAAATAGATAATTCATGGCAATATAGATTGGCAAGATCAATGATTTTATCACGTATTAGGGAAACGTTAGGATTAGATCGTTGTGTAACATTAGTAAGTGCTGCCGCTCCTATGTCACCGGACATAAAAAGATATTTTATGAGTTTGGATATGCCATTGATGGAAGCGTATGGTATGTCTGAAGCATCAGGAGCTCATACGGTTTCCGTTCCGACAGAATATAATTTAGATACAATCGGTAAAGAGATGCTTGGAGTTGGATCAAAGATCATAAATAAAGATGAAAATGGGCATGGAGAGCTTTTGATGCAAGGAAGACATATATTTATGGGTTACATTGATGATCCACAAAAAACAAAAGAAGCATTAGATGATGATGGCTGGTTACACTCTGGTGATGTTGGTTATATAGATGATGATGGTTTTATTTATATAACAGGAAGATTGAAGGAATTAATCATAACAGCAGGGGGTGAAAATATTCCTCCTGTACATATCGAACATTTAGTTCAGAACGAATTACCTGGAATTAGTAATGCTTTCTTAATCGGTGATAGAAGAAAGTTTTTAAGTATGTTAGTTACAATTAAGACAAAAATTGATCCAGAAACTGGCGCTCCATTAGACGATTTACTACCGGAAGCTTTAAGTTGGATGAAAAGTCTTGGTGTTGAACATAAAACATTGAGCAGTATATTGGCAGCTGGACCATGCCCGAAGGTAAATACAATTTTATTATTATGCCTCATTACGTCGATCAAATTGATCAATTTCTTATAATCAGGCATTCCTTTTTTAAGTGAACGCCGCTTACATATGCGGTTTGAATCTCCTTTATCCTCCAAGCCCGCTACATCACAACAACACTTACAGGCTATGCTCTAATGAAAATAAATCACGAAGACTGTGGTCCAATTTTATTTGGAAATACTGTACATTTTTTATCTCCCTAAGGAACCAAATGGTTCTCCCTGAGGAACCAAGGTTTGGCGAAACAGCACAAAGTGGGATGGTACGATGGTAACCAAAAATTATCAACAAGGATCATCACCCTTTTTCCTGTCACTCGCGATCTTCTCCACAAACTAAAAGCTTAACTCTACTCATAGTCCATGGGATCATAAGTCAGGCTAAGCATTAGCCTGAAGGGCTAACACTCACTCAAGAGGTATTAAAGATAAACAAAAATTTAGTAAAAATAAAAAAAACTAGAAGTGTTGGGTGTGACCATAGCGGCCACGCCAAGAACTTCCCGTTAAGTTAAATAAGAATCATTTCTTAAAACTTTAATAAATTGGAATTCTCTTTCTAAGACTTGCAATTAATCGTCATTTCATCTTTTGGTTACACTGGAAAAAAGATTTTCATTGCACCATATATTTAAAACTAGCGGTGAAGTCTACGTAGTCTACTTTGTCAACGTTGCTAAAAAATTTTCGATTTTTCTCAAACAATATCACCAGTTTTTAGGGTTCTGTACTTTGAAAAAGTTAAAACGGTACCCTATTGTTGAGACTTCGGTGTCCGTCCGAATTTCTACATAATCAATTTACTCACAAACTATAAGTGCTATCAACTTGAAATTTT
Organism: Diogma glabrata; assembly: GCA_963693315.1. Classification (NCBI taxonomy): domain Eukaryota; kingdom Metazoa; phylum Arthropoda; class Insecta; order Diptera; family Cylindrotomidae; genus Diogma; species Diogma glabrata. The sequence continues at coordinate 44,536,018 of OY856186.1, forward strand.
CTACAGCTATTAAATGTGTTATCCCACACCTGATGATAACAAAAAAATTCAAATATTTGTTTTTATCTATATTTTATGGACATAGATAGGGAGATAGTAAAACACAAGTTTTTTTTAAGGAATCGAGTTTGGTCTAGAAAAATCGAAAAAAATTTATGTATTTCAAAAAAAATGTTCATTGAATTTTCGACTGCTAGTTTTTGAGTTACTACCAAAACCGAGTGTTTTTTTTTGTCCCCTCCCTTAACTTCGAACATTACAAAAGAAAAAATTTAAAAAAATTCATGGGTGTAGAGATTTTACTAAATCGAAACTAAAATTTTGTTTTGGTTGTTAAAATTTCAAATGTTCATTAGAGGGAATTAGTAGAAAATTAGTAGGGAATTAGTAGAAATTTTGAAAAAAAAAATAAGATACTCCACCGAAAGTGATAAACCGGAAGTGATTTTATAAACATTACAAAAACTTTATGCACTATGTTGCACTTTATGCACAGTTGACCAAGTGATCCACTCACTAACCTCTGAAATTTTTGTCAAATTTTAAAAATAACTCAGATCTTCGATATTCAAGTAAGTCCGTATGCGTCTGCAGCTCATTTACATACCAAAGTTTCATCTAGATATCATGCGTTTGCGTAACGAAAACAACACGTAGTTTTTTGACATTTTTTAAAAACCTCAAAAAGTAAGACAGCAATTGTTCATACAAATGTGATTATAAATGGCTGACATGACGACAAACAATATGGAAGTTTCATAATCTTGATAGCATTATTTAATCTCATGATATTTGCAAGAGATGATTTTCAGTTTTTTGGAAACCATTAAGAAACAAATAATTTATTTTCGCTAGAAAAGGACTGGGCTCTAGGTTACGCCGAGATACATCGATTGCGACCATTTTCGTTAAAATCGACCCATCCGTTGTAGAGAAAGCGTTGGGCAAAAATTTGTCTACATACAGCGATACATACATACATTCACACACAGACAAACATACAGACTGCCAGCTAAAAATAGTCTAAACAGCTTCAGGAGGTCATAAAACGTAAAGATATCATAAAAATTCCGATTTCGAAAATCGACCCCAAAACAATAACTTCCAATATCGGGAAGTTAATAAAACCGAATAAGTTATTAGTCTCCAGAACAACTTTGTTCAGATCGAAAAGAACTAAACACGACGGCTCCCGAGCCCCACGTTGCGCCTCATCTTGTCATGTCTGGTGCACCGTTTGTTAAAATTGGTCTGGTGCACCGTTTGATAAAATGTTCACCATTGGATCGCTGCACGCTAAACCGTCTTCACTCTACGTTAGCTTAAGCGTGTGGGAGTTCTAGCGAGCAACCTTTCTCTCACAAGAAATTCTAAAATAATTACTAAACTTAACGCGTGCGTAGAACTTCACCCAGGTTTTGTGGAAGAGTGCACGGCGTGCTACAATTCTCCCCAAATTATATTAATTTCAACACTGCATATTTATTTTATTACCCAAAAATGAGAGTTAAACTTAATCACAAAACCCCCGAAATATCGTAGCCCTATCCATTCACGCCATTTGCAATAGACAATGAACATTGCCATATGCAAAAAATTGGATTAGTGTTTTTGATTAAATATTTTTGAATTTTTTTTATATGGAATTTTATTTTTCCAGATGGCGTTATGAGCGTTATGACGATTTTTTGAATTTTTTTATATATTGAGTTTTAATTTCAAAATGGCGCTACAAGTTCACGATTTTTACTGTGCTAAAAAATGAAGAAGGCTTCTATATCGGGGGTTGTGTTAATCACCTTACCTTTATCTTGTTCTTCAGTTTATGTTCCCCAATTCAGCGTCATCTTATGTTTTTTTTCACTTAGTGAATTGTAATTTCAAAATGTCTACAGAATTACTAATAAATTGATGTACTTATTTGTTCGTTGATTGATTGATTTAATATTGATGTTCGCTATGTAATCAGTAATCAGCTTCTTCGAGAATGTTGTAAAAAGGTTTTAGTTATCCAACTTAGACCACTCTTCACCAAATTTTAAATTCGAATTAAGAATAGATTCGATCATGACATGATGTAATTCCAAAAAAATTGATATATTCATAATATATCACAATTTTTAGTTTTCCATTTCTTATGGATTTAAAAACAAACGAATATCGATAAAATATCTGAACAAAATAAGAATAAAAAAACAAATTTTAAAATAACTGAACACATGTTAATTTATATGACGCGAAAATACTTGCTATAAATCGTTACAATATATTATTATTTATTAATATTTATAAAGTCTACTATTCTGCTTTAATAGGGTGACCATTTTTTTTCTAAGTAAAATCAGTACAAAATTTTAAGTGTTAAAATATGTAGCATCCTTAGTCACCTATGACTCTTCTAAGCCGAAAGGTAATGTGTGAACGAAGTAGACAAATCTGTTTTAATTTTTTTAATTAGTTTTAAGGAAATTTTGTTGAGACCAACACCAGAATTTTGTGAAATACAACTTTCCGCCACGATTGCTTGGGAAACACGGTTAGAATTTTGATCTTTTTTCCGTGGGTAACTCCACCTTTTAAAAATAAAAGTATTTTTTAGTAAGTATTCTATGTATTCTATGATAGCAAATGAAATGTCTATTTTCTTAAGCCTGCTTGAAATAGCATATTTTCCTACAAGAGATGAAAACATTGTTTTTTGTGAGTAAACAGTTGTTTACGAACGAAAAACGTTTTTATCTCGCGTAGGAAATGCAATTTTTTCTATGATAGTATATTTTTAATTGATATTTACTATAAATTATAAAATTAAAAATTGACAACATAACATTAAAAATTCATATGCTATTTTTTGATGGTTGCGTTGTTTAAAAAACTTTGTAAAATTATGTGAGAAACCATAGCAACTGCAATTTGTTATTCTTTTTACACTACATAGTTGTAAAAGAACCCATTTTCACAGGTCATTAAGCGTGATGAAAATAGACTTTTCAATTGTTATCATAGAAAAAATTGTATTTCCTACGCGAGAAACATTTTACGTTCGTGAAATTGCCCCATTCGACGCTAACACGTCTCGTGAATAAATTTTCACTCACGAAAAAGCAGCGTTTTCATCTCTTGTAGCAAAATGTACTATTTTTCAAATAATTTTTATTACAAGTTTATACCAAACGATGACACGTATTGTTTTATTTCCTTATTTAAATTGAAGCTTAAAGTAAAATTCAACAATTTTCTTAAAAATCAGTACTTTCAGTACATAATTTTAAAAAGCAGTAAAAATCAGTACCGCATATGTCTATAAGTACAGAAGCTAGAAAATCAGTACTGTACTGATAAAATCAGTACGAATGGTCACTCTATGCTTTAAGCATCTGTTTCCATTCTCTTGGACCTAAATTTTGATTGTCTACACACCGTCAAATGCATTTTGCCTAAAATATAATCTTTTTCCGGTTTTACTAAAAACTTTTTAATCAAATTCGGCAATTTTGATTACAAAACTTGTGAACAGTGAACACTGTTTGTTTGCTTTAATATTTTAAACTGCAACTTAAACTTTTGTTGTTTTTTTCATTTACCCCATCTAACAAAACTTTTTAGAAACGAAATGATTTAGTTCCTATTTTATGCGATTGTTATAGAAAAGCAGTGATGTTATAAAAAGGAAATATAAAACTAAAATAAATTAATTTTTTTTAAATTTAATTTTTGATTAATGGTTTTTATATATTATTTGTCAACAGGTTTGGAAATCAATTGAAGAAGGAATTACACGTGCAAATAGACATGCTTCATCAAATGCGCAAAAAGTACAAAAATTTGCAATCTTACCACATGATTTCTCAGTAGCAACCGGTGAATTAGGTCCAACGTTAAAATGTAAACGAAATGTTGTCGTGAAAATGTATGACGATATTATAGAAGGATTCTATAAATAAAAAATTGACTTAAGAATGAGAATAAATAAAAAGTTTGTAGATTATAGAAAATTGGTTAATCAGAAAGTTGAAAGTAAAACAATGGAGTTGGAAGTGCAACGAACAAAAAAAGTACAAAATATGTTTTGTTAATTTTTATTTGTTTTTTTTTTGTTTAACATATCTAATGTTACCTATATTATTATTAAATAAATATTATTTATATAAAAATTCTACATGATTATTCTATTGAGTTGAGGTCGGTTTTGCTCATGTTTTTAATATTGATCAAACCGATTGCAGATCTTTTATAGTTATTGTGTCATTTGTTTAGTGGTTTCTTGGTAAGGGCTGTTATCCAATTCCAGATCATGTGATTCAAAATATGTTTCCTAAAATTAGATATTGAGCTAGGATCAGAGAAAGTAGTTTTAATAAATTCTTTCTTCTTCCACAGTCCTTAATTGTTTCAATAAATTCGCTTCAGTAATAATATATTTTTTATATTGAAAATCTGTTCTTTATATTCAATTGACAAACATATATCAAAGCAGTATATGGATAATGAAAAATATATACGAATATAAAGTCTGGGCATGTTTACACACTAGATTTAAATTTAAACTGTAATATTAGTATAATGATGTATGTATAGTTATTTTCAATATCCTATTGTCTGTTTTCCTGGGTTTAGCCTTTTTTAGGTGGAGACTGCTATTTATGTGATATTTTAGTTAAAAAATTCTATTGTATTTACTTTTCTTGTGATAGATTTCTTTGCCAAACAAATGAAATGTTATTGTTTTATTTCAATAAAATTTCACTTTGAAATAATATGCGATTCATCGTTATTATATAGAGCGAACAAAAAAGATCAAATAGTAGAAAAAATCTACTTGAAATGAGAAAAATTTGTTGTCTAAAAATGTGTTTATGAATGGTTCGAATTTTGATATTGTTTGTACGTAAGTTGAAAATATAAGTAGAAGGTGGTTAGTAGCTTCTATCCTTCAAACTTAAGAAAAACTTGATACTCTTAGTTAACAGTTAACACATAGTCAGGTTAGATATCAAATACAAAAACAGTTAGTTGCGAAAATTACAAATTTTTAAAATTTTATATTACTGTTAGTAACAACGAACAAAAATAATTCAAATTTTTATTACAAAGTAGAAATCAATAAACAATTATATAAAAATTTTCTTAAACATATATTAATAAATAAAATTAATAATAACATAAAACAGATTCATAACATAAATAAAATACAATATTATTAATTATTAGTTTGTTTAATTGTTAAACAGCATAATATCCACTCATATCTGAACCAGCTTCAAATAAGTAAGCACGAGTTATTTTACTTACTTGCTGTGATCTTCGCCAGTCTTCAGTTTTCTTTTCAGATTTTTTTAATAAAGTTCTACATATTTTAGCCATACCAAATACAACTATTATACCCAAAGCTAACCATAAAATTGCTGATTTTATATCAAAATCATCATCAATTGATTTTGATGGTTTTTCGTATCGACTTTCTGATAAATCAACCTGAAAAAATAAATACTATTTTTAGTCCGAGAAGATTAATACTAATCATAATGCTAATACTAATACCAATACTAATACTAATATTACTATACTAATACTAATACTAATACTAAAACCGAAAAGTAACTAATAACAAATTACAATTTAAATCAACTAACCTCAGACGTAAGATAAGGTAATTCGGATTGAGGCGGCTGCAAAAGAATTAAATTTCTAACTTCATTATTATCATCATAACATGTAATCCCTATCGCATCCAATGCTGAATTTACATGTTCTACAACATAACTTTTACCAAATTGTAACTTAGGATCCTTCTCTGCCATCTGTTCAATTAACCATCTACATCCCCACGGATTATCCTCCAATTGTACTTCAATTAAACCATATAACTTTGATGTGTCCATTTCCTTGAAATAATTACCACTTAAATTTAAATATACTAAATTGTTCGATGTAAGATCAATAAAATTATCGGTATCCAATTGATTATGAGATAAATCTAATTTTGTAAGAAATAGTAAATTTGCAAAAAGTTCATTGTCGATGTGTTGAATTGAATTTCGTGAAAAATTTAATCTTTCCAAATTGGGTAGAAATTCAAAGAGGTTATGCGATAAAATTGATAGATTATTGTTTGAGAAGTCCATGTGCTTTAGATTTAGAAAATCATTGAATAGATATTTATCGATATAATCGATACTGTTGTGACTGATGTTGAAGATCTGTAAAGAAAAATTGGTAAAAAATAATTTACATTCTCATGTTTGAAATTCAAATCAAATTTGCGTAGTGAAAATTTTTGATTTTGTTTAAATTGTGGCGAACGAACGCACTAAAATGTTCGCTACTAAATAAATGTGTACGTGACTAAATAAGAAAAAAAATTTCTAGAACAATTTTATGTTCTGTTTTTTGTTTATTTGTGTACTGTTTATTTTTCTGAACCTTTTCTGCATACAAGTCACTGCATTTAAACCAGCCCGGGCTAGTGCGACCAACTTTATTAAAATTTCTTTTGGTTTTTTAAGCGATACCACGGACCGAAGTATTAGACTTCCAAACTATGAAGATAACTTTTTGTAATTTTTTTGAATTACATATCTGATTTTAAACATATTATCTCTAGTTACCCAAATGTTGTATAAACATGAACATTCACCAACGTTAACCATATCTGTACATATACGAACAGGTATGTTCCTTTCGGATTAATCAGATATTGCTTTTTATAGCTATATTTAACAAAAAATTATTAATTTACAGTTCACGTCTGCTATATGTTAGCATTTGTCTCAGACAACTTTATTCTATCAAACATTCAGCATCAGTGACGTTACTTTTCTGTTTTTCCTATTTTTAAAGCTAACTTTATAAATTAACTCATGATATACATCTTTAATTTAAATATTGGTCTCAGACAACGCCGCTCTCTTAGACTTATATCTCCATTGATGTTACCATACATTCAACCTTATTCGCTTTTTGCAGAATTCCACTTCATAAGACCCAAAATACTACTAAACTAACGCTCGATTATAAAACAATGTCTCTCTTAACACAATTGCCCCTACTGTGTCAATATGTTCCTTAATTAGACTGACCCTACTGTGTTAACATTTCTAATATTTTTCTAAACATGAATGGCCCTATTCTTGTCAATATTTTTTGTATATACATCACTATATTACATTAGAGCGAATATCGACAGATAATAATACCTTACTTTAAGTTACATCTAAAGATAATTCGACTCAACTTTTACTATCATCTAGCATAACTCTTAGTTGCACAAACGAAGCGCTGTCTTGCACAAACCACTCTACTTCTTCGGACACTTTCGTACTTTTTCTTTTCGCTGCAACTTCTCGAGAAGGTCAAACTACTAGAACCCCCGCTAGTCTTCTTATTACTCTATCATTCAAAAACTTTTTTCTTTGATTATTTTCTTAAATCGTTCCATTCTCCTTGGCACTAGAGGGGGAGAGTTGTGGCAAACTAACATACAAAAACTTTCGCAATTATGAAAGATCATAAAAACAAGTTTGTAATAAATTAACATTTGTCTTCGTGACTAAATAAGCACAAAATTTCTAGAACTATTTTATGTTCTCTTTTTGGTTGATTTTATAAACGAAATATATTGGGTTATCATAGAAAATAAAATTAAATCGTTTATTTTTTTAAGTAAATTTATAATCACGTGCGTATACAACAACTATTAAACAGATATGTTGTTCAACGAATTACGTCAAGAGCCTACGGCAAAAAGTGTAAACTATACTTATATTATACGTTCAAGATATTTAAAACACCTCAAAAATTATTAAATTTTGTTGATAATTGTTTGACTTTAATCGTTCACTTTCAGTAATTTTTTTTAAAAAATATAAATGTGGGTTTTTCTTGTCGTTTTCCTCTCGTTTTTCTTTCATGTTTTTATTCTATTTCGTTATTATTTGGCATCATTGGTGGGGGAGTGTTTATGGTGATTTCTCACCAAATTTGAGTTATTTTTTTAAACTTGGTATTTTAAATTGGGATGTTAAAATTCTAGATAGTTCACAGTAGCTTTTGTGTGAGTTTTGTAATTATATTCACCATCCAAAGTCTTGAATTTATAGTCATTATTGATTGTTCAATCTTGATGGACTCTAGTTGAGGACCCTTTTTGAACTCCAGTTGATATAGAGCCTATCTTTTGCAAAGAGATATAATTTCTATTTGAAGCGGTTTTACTGCATAAAAAGCTTACCCTAAAGGTTTAAAAATGTGTTTTCATTTATCTGCTCCTTCTAAAGCAGAACCTTTATTAAAGTATGTAGGGAAATTTTTTGGCCATGCAATAATTGCTTTAAAAATTCAAACATTAATAGATGTCAAGCAAATCATATTTCTTCCACTTCAGTCGTCGCTTCACAGTGAATGGTCTTCTAATACCACTATTGCTAAGACATATCCTAAGCACACAAATGGATGTTGTATAACTTCAAAGAAACTGCTAGCTGCAAGTTTTGACCCTACATACAAAACAATTAGTTAAAAGCTTACAAGTTCATATCCAACCCAATAAAGTCATAATTGTTGATGAAGATATTCAACTTTTTCAATTTTAATTAATAAACTTCTGTTTTTTTTTTCTTAAGATTTAATGAAAAACAAATTAAATGTAATTATATCGTAAACGTAATAATATTGTAACATTTAATGACTTTAACAAGTAATAATAATGTTATCAAAAGTATTGTGCAACCGTAATCAAACTAAATTTATGTGATAATAAAATAAAATTCAAATAATCATTATCATCTGTGATAACGAGCATTAAAATCATACAACATCTAAATGTTGTGTGGGATGGTTATATTTACACTTTCTTGATGTTTTCTAAACTTTTATAATTTATGAGATATTGTTAAATTACCGAGTTATAAACAAATAAAGTTATTTACAACATGTTTAAATAAGGGGAGAAATCAAAACAAACACATTGAAAAACGTAAAATCAAAGGTGTGAATGGGTTTTTTCATGAGATAAAAGTAATTTTTCGTATCTCATGCACAAAAAATACGTATGTAGTTTCATGGATAAAATAAATATGCAATAAATACGTTGTTGCACGAACAGGCGATTTTGCGTGTTTACTGATTCGTAAATAAACATAGTAAGCTTTGTTTACAAATCACAGGTCGGTAAGTAATTACTTACCAATCATGTAGGCAGTAAGTAATTACCTACCAGTAAAGGAGACCCCAGAGTGTGAATAGAAACGATTTTTATTTAATTAATTATGTAGGGCAATTTACTAACTTTAAACTTTAAATAATATTCTTTTAAAAATATTGCAATTAAAAGATTTAATAGCAATTTATTTTGAAAAAATATTCGATGAAAGTTTTGCTGCAAAACTACAAAAAAACCTATAGAAATATGAAGAAACGCAGAGCTTACTATATTTTGAAATGAAATTTTAAGAAATTTTCTTTAAAGCTTTAAAACTCAAAAATGAATTTTATTATTTAAATAATTTTAATTGAATTTTTACTGATCGTGCAAAAAATATAATAAGGATTTTGGGCATTAAGAGTATCACCGAGTTCGGATATATTCGAGATCTCGACTTTGTCTCGACCTCAAAACATATATCATCAATCGGTAAAACACTCTTACTGCCCTTAATACTTAAATAACTATTTTGCACGATCAGGCGAATTTGCATGTTTACTGATTCGTAAATAAACATAGTAAGTTTCGTTTACAAATCACAAGTCGGTAAGTAATTACTTACCGACCATGCAGGCGGTAAGCAAGTACTTACCGATAAGGGAGACCCCAGGATGTGAATAGAAACGATTTTTATTCAAATAATTATGTAGGTTATGTAACGTACAGTTGACCGAAGTCAATCATGTAACGTTGACAGAATTTATCCTTCAGTTATTTGTACTGGTCCGCTCATTTTTCGGCTGCTTCAGAGATGGTGTGGGTATTTCCAGTACAACAGAAAGATCTTGATAGAGCGGGTAAAAATGAAAAAAGTTAAAAAAAAATTTTTCGTCTCACATGGTCACTGTGCCGAAACTGAACCTCTCTCACTCTCTCAACAAAAATATTAAATATTCATATTTAATCAGAATTTATTCATTTTAAATTTGCAGAAATTGTATTCCTTTTTGTATTCATTCATTTTGTTTTAATATTTCATATACAAAATTTATCAAGATAAATTAAAAGTAAAAATAATAGTTACTTACTTATACCATCACCTACAATTTCCTATTCTAACTAAAATATAAGACAAACACAAACACATATATTTTTTTTGTGTTTTTGTTTTAATGAGTTGATATGTTGCATGATGATTTATTTTATGATGTTGTTTCTAATTAGACGATGATGATGATGAATGATAAAGACAAACAAAATTGATGTTCAAATGATTTTAAATATGCCGATGAATTTGATATATTTTTTTTTTATAAGTAATGAGATAATGATGATGGTGATGTCACAATTTAAAACAATATAATAATCTTGCTGTCGATATTTAGTTTAAAAAAATGCTGTTATAAATAATAGGATGATGACGATGATATCCCAACAAAACAACACAGTAATTTTATTTCCGATGTTTATTTGAATAAAAATTTTCAGTTATTAATGCAGAGATGATGATTATCTTGTCACAACAAAAAAAATATCTTAATTTTGTTCTAGATATTTATTTGTATAAATTATCGCCTTTTACTTAAGCTTGGTAGTAAACAAACACAGTACAAATAAATTTGTTTTCTCTTTTTTTTTTTAATTGAAGAAACTGTCACTACATACATATAATTTATTTTTTTAACTACTAACTAGAGAAATCGTCATTATTTACTCGAATGCCCCAATGAGAAGTAATTTTTCTCAAGCTAGGTCAATAATAATAACAAAACATTACCTAGGTTAATAATGACAAATTTTCCTTTATTTTTAATTGAAATGAACAAAAAAACACAAACAAATAATAATTGCATTCCTTTATTTCGTATTATTTGTATGAAACTAAACTTCCAGGATATTTTAAGATATGTTAAAAATGCAATGGAAAGTGACTAATATCAAAATCTAATCAAAGCAAATATGATAATTAGTGTTAATAGTTAAAAAAATTCTATATATACCTCGGTTGAGAAGACTAAAATAGACCTCGAACATTATATCCCTCGGGGCTACGCGCCTCAGGATCTAAAAGTTCTCGGTCAATAATAGCTTACTTCTCAACCTTGTTATATAATGTACTATTATTCTTTTTTGTTTGTTATTATTATATATTATTCACTATTATAACTATCAACTATAACTGTCAACATTCATTATTTTTTTTTATTCACATATATAACTATAATAGCTATAACTATCAAAAACTCAAAAGAAAAAATATGGAGGGGCTGAAATCTCACAGCTCTGAGATATCAAGACTTTGGTCTGGGTTAAGGATTTGTATATAGTTTTCGGCAAAATACTTTTATGAGGACATGGTTTTTAGTTTTGGGCAGCGATGTATATCAAACATAACTCTTTGTTAAAGTACAAGTATTTTTATCTCTGTTTAAAAATTTATTACAAAACTAACACGAAACAGCAATACGTTGCCGGAAAATTATAATCAAAATTCCAAAAATATTGTTAAATTAAATAAAATGAAACTTTTTCAAAATTCCAAAAATATTCCAAAAATTAGAATAAAATCAAATATTTAAATTTTTTCTAGATTCCAATAATATTTCAAAAATTCTTAAAAATTCAAACTTTTTCCAAAATTCTAAAAATATTACAAAAATTATTACAAAATCAAAAATTGAAAACTTTTTCAAAATTCCGAAAATTATAATAAAATCAAAAATTAAAAATTTTTCAAAATTCTAAAAATATTCCAAAAATTCTTACAAAATCAACAATTAAAACTTTTGCCAAAATCCTAAAAATATTGCAAAAATTATTACAAAATCAATAATACAAACTTTTTCAAAATTCCAAAAATATTTCAAAAACTATAACATATTAAAAAATTTCCATGCCCAATTTGATTTTAAATTACATTTACGTCATAAAAACAGATACATTTTTTTTCCAAAAAATTGGCTAAAAAAATAAACGAAATCATTTTTTGACACACTTGACATTATTTTTTGACAAACTTATAATGCCATAATTCTCTATAATAATAATAAAATATCATGTCATACAAACTATTTATTTTATTTTTTTCTAAAAAAATTGGGTAAAAAATAAATAAAAACCTTTCTTTTGACACACTTGACAACATTTTTTGACAAACTTATAATGCCATAATTGTCAATAATAATAATAAAATTTCATTTCAAAGAAACAGTTTTATTTTTTTCTTAAAAATTGGGTACAAAACTAAATAAAAATCTTTTGACACACTTGACAACATTTTTTTGACAAACTTATAATGCCATAATTCTCAATAATAATAATAACATTTCATTTCAAACAAACAATTTTATTTTTTTCCAAAAAATTAGGTAAAAAAATGAATAAAAATCTTTCTTTTGACACACTTGACAACATTTTTTTGACAAACTTATAATGCCATAAATCTCAATAATAATAATAAAACTTCGTTTCAAACAAACAATTAATTTTATTTTTTTCCAAAAAATTAGGTAAAAAAATAAATAAAAATCTTTCTTTTGACACACTTGACAACATTTTTTTGACAAACTTATAATGCAATAATCTAGTTTTTGATCTCACATACCAACCCCGACCATCAAGATTTCTCCCAATTTAATGTTCCTACTCGTAATCACTTAAAATGAACGTTTTTAAGCCAAAAATATGAAAATTTGCTATTTTTGACACACATAATGATTTTTTTGACACACTTCCGGTACAGTTATCGAACACAGCGTCCTTTCGGACCTGTCCCTTGAGTATACCTATTTGTAAAAAAAAAAAATTTCAAATCCCTCCAGCGGTTTTCCCTGCAGCGTAGGTAATGACGGACGGCCGGCCCGCAGACAGACATACATTTTTTTTGCTTTTTTAGAATCAGTAGGTCCTAAAACGTCGAGAAATGCCAAAAAAAGTGGGGGTAAGAATTTCACTTTTGGCTCATGAATGTAATACTTAGGTCTTTCAGACCTAGGAATAAAATTAATTGTTTGTTTGAAACGAAGTTTTATTATTATTATTGAGAATTAAGGCATTATAAGTTTGTCAAAAAAATGTCGTCAAGTGTGTCAAAAGAAAGATTTTTATTTATTTTTTTACCCAATTTTTGGAAAAAAATAAAATTGTTTCTTTGAAATGAAATTTTATTATTATTATCGAGAATTATGGCATTATAAGTTTGTCAAAAAAATGTTGTCAAGTGTGTCAAAAGAAAGGTTTTTATTTATTTTTTACCCAATTTTTTCAGAAAAAAATAAAATTAATAGTTTGTATGACATGATATTTTATTATTATTATTATAGAGAATTATGGCATTATAAGTTTGTCAAAAAATAATGTCAAGTGTGTCAAAAAACGATTTTATTTATTTTTAGCCAATTTTTTGGAAAAAAAATGTAGCTGTTTTTATGACATAAATGCAATTTAAAAATGAAATTGGACATGGAAATTTTTTAATTTGTTATAGTTTTTGAAATATTTTTGGAATTTTGAAAAAGTTTGTATGTTTGATCTTGTAATAATTTTTGCAATATTTTTAGAATATCGTCCAAAGTTTTAATTTTTGATTTTGTAAGAATTTTTGGAATATTTTTAGAATTCTGAAAAATTTTTAAATTTTGGATATTATTATAATTTTTGGAATTTTGAAAAAATTTTCAATTTTTGATTTTGTAATAATTTTTGTAATATTTTTAGAATTTTGGAAAAAGTTTGAATTTTTAAGAATTTTTGAAATATTATTGGAATCTAGAAAAAATTTAAATATTTGATTTTATTCTAATTTTTGGAATATTTTTGGAATTCTGAAAAAGTTTGATTTTATTTAATTTAACAATATTTTTGGAATTTTGATTATAATTTTTCGGCAACGTATTGATGTTTCGTGTTAGTTTTGTAATAAACTTTTAAACAGATATAAAAAATACTAGTTCTTTAACAAAGAGTTATGTTTGATATACATCGCTGCCCAAAACTAAAAACCATGTCCTCATAAAAGTTTTTTGCCGAAAACTATATACAAATCCTTAACCCAGACCGAAGTCTTGATATCTCAGAGCTGTGAGATTTCAGCCCCTCCATATTTTTATTATTAATTTAATTTCAATTGAATTTTTATTGATCGTGCCAAAAATATAATAAGCATTTTGGGCATTAAGATTATTACCGATTTCGTATGTTTTAGAGACCTCGACTTCGTCTCGATTTCAAAACATACATCTTCAATCGGTAAAACACTCTTACTGCCCTTAATACTTAAATAACTATTTCATGCCTTCCGTCTCCACTTATCATATATAGTCATGTGACATTTTTTTTTTAAATGTCGAGATGACGTATGCTGCAATAGATATATTATACCCGCAGGCTGGGATTAAAGATGCTGGGTGATTGACTTAGCCTCCGAACATCGGAAGACAAGAGATTGTCCATGCAGTTTTAATTAAAATGGAACATTGAAAACGTCCACAGCTAATTCTTTCACCCAACTGAACATTTAGAAATAACCCGCCAGAAATATAACGAATATCGTGATGCGTTTTAATGTAGCCACAAGCACTCGTTCCACGACTTTTGCTCAGACTGGGGTTGGGTTTGGCTACACGCATCTTAATGTAAGGGACTGCCATATATAAATTAATAAAACACAGTTCGAAACCATGACGGCTTACAAAACAAGGAACGCAATTCGTTTTAACAGGGCATGTACACGAAGGGGGAATGGAAAGGAAACCCAGAGGTTTGACGAACCTCATAGGGCTTGTAAATCGGATAAAACCGAAACCGGTTACCTGGGTTTTTGTTGATTTTTATAAAACCGTCTAAAACCCGGGTTTTGCCGTGAAAACCGGGTTTTTCATGTAAATATCAAAAGTTTATTTTATTGTTTCTTCTAGAAAGTAAATTTAGTTTTTCGTATTCTAGATGCAATAGATGCATTCTGTATGATTAAAAATCATACAGAAATGAATCGCATTTCTGCATAAAAATATTCGTAGCCTACAGTATAGTTGTTAACATCACACACGTTGCCCAAACACAATGTGGAAGTCTTTAATATCTTCGCTTGCGGACACATTATACACTTTTCAATAAAGTATTCGAACATAACATTTTTATCAATGATCTGAACTTTTCTCTGCAGTCTTTTATTGGAAGAAATTTTCAAAACATTTCACAATTTATGTTTTGATTTTTGGGGTAATAGATTTTGTTTAGTTTCCATGGCTGTTTTCATTATACTTAAAATATTATTTCGTTTTCCATGACTTAATTAACTTATTTCAATAGAATGTTAGGCTGATTTAAGCGTTTGTTTTTTTCAATGAAGGAATAAATACTTGATTTTAAGCTTTTATTAACATTCAAGGTTAATCAAATTTCACTTTAAGAAATTATTTTAATTAATTCCAATGAAGTATGCAAACAAATATTGTGTGCAACTCGTTAGAAAACAGATATTTCCGTACTCGGTGCATATCAAATCATCACACCTCATCCGGAAAAATCTTTCTTTTCTAAACGCAATAATAACTTTCTACTATTTTTCATGCAGAATTAAATAGTATCAATATTGTTATATGATAACTTATTGTATTGTTTGTCGACAGCAATTTTCAAAAGTTATTAATATTTTTTAGAAAAATAGTTCTTACTCCTAAATCGAAATAATTATTTTAGAGAGCATTCACGAAGGTGAAAGTCAAACCAATGACATCCGCCTCATGGTTCTTAATTACAACAACTACAACATTAAATTTCTGCTGTATTGCATGGTTCTAACGAATGTGTAAACCATAGCAATTTTTAGTAGACCTTCCAAAAAGAAATGAAAATATTTTGTTGAAACTAAGGAAAAATCGATAAAAATCAATAACTACTTATTCAATGCGCTGGAATCAATTCAATCCACTTCAACAGACAGTGAGGGAGCCTTTTCGATCACAGGTTATTTCTGTACTAGATTACGTTCATTTGTGAAATTTGACCTATTGGACGCATTATTTTTTCATAAATATTATTTTATTTAAAAAAAATAAATTATAAGTTAAGTTTCGTTTCTATTTTTGGTTTACATACTGTATAATGCATCTTAAAATGTTGTTTTCAATATTTGTTATAATATATTTAAAATTTGACTAAAGATAGTTTTTTAAATAACAAAAAACCGGTTACCCGGGTTTTTATTTTTATTAAAAACCGAAACCCGGTTTTTAAAATTACCCGGGTTTTTACATGCCCTAGAACCTCATCTCACACCATGAGTTTTGAAAATTAGCACATATTAATTTATACTTTTACAAAAAAAACAAAAAAAACCGTATACTAAACATTAATTTTCTTTAACTTAATGCTACAAAACAAAAATATAGAAACCCATACCAAGAAGCAACGTTACTTCTTGATTGATGAATGCGCTGTATCCATACGCAATGAACGGTCCTATAAGCAGCTCGCAATAAAACAACTTTGTTTTCCTTTTTGTTTAATATTTCTGTTATTTACTTTACAATAGGTTCAATTTCACAAAACGGTGTTACAAATTTTCACTGTGTTCCAAAGTGTGTACAGGAATCTTGTACAAATAAGCAAGGTTTTCCTTTATCGTTTATATTAACTATAACTGACTCCACTCAATTATAACTCATATATATTAATATTTGCTTTTGTTTCTATTATACAATACTAAGTTTTCAATAAGTTACACAAAACAGTACAACTTTACATAAAATAATGCATAAAACTTAAAATGCAAATGCAACTTCCTGCAAATTTGAAAAAAGAGTATTTTATTTTTATTTCCTCCATCCTATCATGAAATATTGCCCTATGTCGTACATTATTTTGTGAAAGGATTTATTTAGTTTTCCATTCCTTAAAAAGAATATAAAAATTCGAGAAATGGAATTTTCGTCCATCTACGTAAAAAGCATGATGTTGTGGAACCTTGGTCTTAAAAGGTTTTTGTGTGTTGTTGTGACACATATTGTAATTCAAAATATGTCAAATACTTTGAAAATGGACAAATTTTTTTGAAGTTTCCGGTGAAAAAGATGATGAACAATGTCATTGAAGCTACAATTTTGAATGAAAAATTTGAACCGGAAGATGTAGTGTTACCACGTATTCCAATGATCCCAACAGATATGGCATTTGAATTCAAACGTTTAGTTTCCAGTGCAACTATTGCAATGACCATCAATAAAGCACAAGTTACTGCAAGTATGTGGACTAGATTTGGAGAATCCGTGCTTCTCATCCTGCTTCTCACACTGTATGTGGCAAACGCGTTAGGAAAACCTTCTGATTTATTCGTGTACGCACTAGAAGGAAAAACAAAAAATATAGTGTTCCCACAAGCTGTACTCGAATAAATAAACAGAATTAAATTGACATTTTGAAATTCTTTCCATATTAAAATAAATAAGTTGCAATAAAAATGACAGAATGTAAATTGAATGTTATCATAACCAGTTTTTTCAAATTTTCTTTCTTATGAGATAGCGGCAATATACGACGGGCATAATGTTAAATAAGCAAAACTTTTACACTATTTAGTGTAAAAAATAAAATTTTGTTGGTGATTAAGATCAAAGTAATTATTGTAATTCACTTGAATTTTGTAATTTGAAAGCATTTTTCATTTTCTCTCAGAAAAACTTCTTTAGAACAATTTTTGTGTGTTTCGTGTCGGAAACAAATACAATGCATGAGCACTGTGAACATTTGTGAATCTATTTTTGTTCTGTATAATGTTTTATATAGAGATGACACTCTAATTTTTCATATATCCGACTTGATCAGCTAAAATGCTAAATATTTTTCATTCATACTTTTAAAAAGAAAAATTAAAAATTACGTTATCATTTCTCATTACCACTTTTTGAAATCATTGCTCCTACGTCACAAAAATGTCTGCGCAAAACTTTATTTATAAGCGTAGCAAAGCACGCCGAGTCCTGCTAGTTTCTAATAAAATAGCATAAACTGGACCTAACCAAACAAATTTTAAGTTACGAAGGAAGTCCAAGGAAGAAACCTATCAAAAGATCCGTATCTAAATATTACAACTTAATATTCTAAAAGTTTACTGTAACTAAAAAATCTAGAGAAAGCTTTTAATAAATTGGTTACCTACCATACGAACAAAAAGTGTCGAATTCGAAAGTGCGTTTGCAGCACCTGTTCTGATTTGTACTAAACTAAGGTCGAACTTGAATGATAACACTTTAGAGACAACTTGTTTCTTACGCCAATATTTCATTAACCAAAACCAAGGTTTTGGTTAATGAAATATTTCATTAACCAAAACCAAGGTCCAAAAATTTCAAAATTTAAATTAGTTTTAAATTTTCTTAACTTAACTTTTTTTTAACTTTTTCACAAATTATTATTTTTTATTTTTTTTTTTTTTATTATTATTATTTTATTATTATTATTATTATGATACATTATTATTAGTTATGATACATGGCATGTACATAATATATAAACATAAAATTTACAGAGTAAGTGTAAGTGTAAACCGGTAAGTTACCGGTTAACCATTTTTTAAAAGTTTTTTTTTACCGTATTACCGGTAATTAAAAATGTCGGTAAATTTGCAAACCCTAAGTGTAGCACATAGAATAATGATATTCCTATTTCGACACTCACACAATTTATTGGTTTAAATAAAAATCTACACAGTCCACCGCAACAGACACAGTCCACCGCAACAGACTTATCATCGATAAATTAGTAATTTTAATCAGATTATTCGTTTCCATGTCATTATTTGTTGGATGATTGAAATTGTGTGAATGTTTATGCGCAGTTCCATAAAAAAATGAATGATTTGACATTTTTTTCCCGTTTGACCAAACCTGAAAAATGTTGCATTCAGAACTTAAATATTTTTTTTCTAAGCTAAATATTTTAAACATTCATCTAAAATGCCAAGAAACCGTCAAAATAAGAGTTTCACAAAAAATTGAGGATTTTCGTTTTTTTCTATTTGGTTATAAATCTGTTTGTTGATTTTTGATCTACGGGTCTGAAAACCCTGAATACTCCTGTCACGGGTGTGACAACACTGTGTACACATGAAATATAACATACCACTTGACATAGCTGTGAAACATTACTAAGCAAGGTGATATCTCAAGGGTACTGTCGAATGAACTGTATACAGTTACAGGAACACATTGAATCTTAGTCATGGGATATTCCTTGATGATGGAACGCTATTGGTTGCTTGAAGAAACGAGGGTCCATTTAACCATACAGCCGGACTTTAATAATTGAGGAATACAGTGCGTCACATTATGAACAAATATGCTACTAGTTGGATTATTGGCAACCCAATTTTAATTTTGTTACTGCAAATTTTTAAAAAAATTTCTTTTTATCGGAATTTAACCTTAACTTTTTTTATGATAAGAACTATGGCTATTCGGATGCCGTGGCACTCTGCAGTTTCAGCATATATCGTATTATTTGTAACATATTTTAATAATAATTTTTTCTTGTGAAGGTTAATAATTTGCGGAATAAGTTTGGGAGGTTACTGTGGTCTAATAAGGTGTTAGACTTGGTGCTTGTATGTTTTGTTGTGACATATATTGTAATTCTAATTACACAACACATTTAAAAAGCAGGCTAAAACCACAAACTATATTTATAATAACCTTGCGAGTTGCGACAAACTTGCAAAACTAAATAAAATAATTATATAATAAAATTTCTCGACATGTTAATATCAATTATGAAGTATCTTATCTATGTTAATCTGTTAATAGTTAATCTTGTTATCATAACAATATAAACAAATAAACTTACCTCTAACATTTCTAATCCTTGAAACGTAACCGTATTAAAATCATTTAAATTATTCCAACTGATATCCAAAACTTTTATCTCAATATTCTTCTTAAACGTTAAATCTATAAAATATTCCAAAGAATTATGACTTATGTTCAAAAATGATAATCGTGGCAAATTCGTCATTAGTTCTGGTTCAATTGCTGTCAACTGATTATGCTCCAAACGTAATGTTTTCAAATGTGTTATGCTGACAAAAGCAAAATAATCGATATAATTAATTGTATTTTGATGCAATGCCAAATATGTTAGCTTATGTAATCCTCGAAATGTATGATCATGAACTGATGTGATAAGATTTTTTCCTAAATTAATATATTTCAAATTTGGATTTGATTTAAAAGTATATTCTGGAACATCATCGATTAAATTATCGAATAATGTTAAACGGGTTAGATTAGGATATTTATCCAAACCATCCTTATGAATTTTTGTTATATGATTTCTTCGTAGATCTAATGTAAGAAGTGACTGTAAATCATGATCCGACCATGATTTTATAAATGTTAAATTATTTTTCGAAAAATTGATCACTTGAAGATTTTTTAGTCCATTCAAAGCAAAATCTTGAATATTCGATAAACCACTTTCAAATATTTCCAACGAAATTAAATTTGGAAATCTTATGAATAAAGCATTTGGTATCTCATGCAATAAACAGTGTGATATTTTTAAACCTTTCGGTTGCGTATGATTAGCACGAATATTACGTAAGTCTTGCACATCACAATTTTCAAAAATCACAATATCATTAATATCTGTAAAAGCATTGGTAACTGCACATTTTATTGATAAACTTATAACTATTATAGATAACACAAAACATTTGCATCTATGACGCATTTTGTTTACTTTGATATTCACTAGATAATTATCATATTTCACTTAACAATACTATATCAATCTAATTTGTAATATTACAAGATTTGTGGTAACACAATTTTTCTTATCACAGTATAATTTCTTAATGTCTTAACATGATCATGTAATAACAGAAACTGATTTATTTTTATTAAAATATTAAATTAAAATAAAAGAAAATATTTTGATGTCTGAAAGTATTTTAAATAATTTTTTTTAAAAATTTATATTTTAAAATACTTTGTTGTATTGCAAATTTTTGTTTGTATCACTCGAATATTTACTTTCCTTGTCTTGTTCTGAGATTGAGATTAAGAAATTTTTTTAATTAGCTATAATTTAAAGGTAAAGTGATAAACTTATATATGTGAAAAATTTATAGTCTCTTTATAGTAAATAATGATAAGATAGTGATAGGTGAGAGGTAGGTTGGTGGTCACCAAAAGTGAATATTTTTGATCTACATATGTAAATGTAATTTTTGATAAAATAATAAAACAAGATTTTAAAAATTTGATAGTTTCTAGAACAAAGTAAAAAATAAGTCACAAACTCCTCATTACTGGGACACTTATGGACGTGGAGAGTATGAGTTTATTCAATTTCTTCTATATGAAACGAAATAAAGATGATTGGTAAATGCAAATTAAGGAGATGCTTGTCTACTTACAATATGTAACTGTCAGAGATGATATCTTAGGGGTCCTGGTGAATTAGTACTTTGAGTTTCATGGCACATTGGGTACCGTCAACAAAAAAGCGTTCGGTACGTACCGCACAAAAATTGTTTTGCAAATTTAGCAAAAATTTCAACAGAATTGATTATAAGTATTTTTATGATTTTGAACTTTACAGTTTACAAGATTAGTTATAAAATTATGAGGACATGGATTTTAGTTTTGGACAGCGATATCAAACATAATTTTTGAAGTGAAAACTTCTTTAGGCACCACACACAGATTTTTCCGTAGGTAGTAAGTTGGCTGATCCGTGACGCTCTGAAATGAGGGACTTCATTAAGGTTTAAATTAAAATATATCGATCACTTCTTAACATTTCAAATTGCGTTGTAGATATCGTGCTCGACTGATGTGCTGTAGGTACTGAGTTCAACTCCTGGTTATGGTACATACTATTTTATTGTTTTTTTTTTTAATTTTTATTAAATACCATTAAAATTATTATTTTTTATTTATGAATTCATAAAAATAATAAAAATTTCTTTATACGAATTTTAAAAAACTGATCTATAACGCAATTTTTTTAAGTTATATTGCTACTGTCTTTTGCAATTTGCATTCGAGTCATCATGCTAAATAAATATTGAATATAAGCAATTTCACGCAAGTTCAGCAAATTTTTGGGAAATTTTGACTTGACCCCTTTTAATTTTGATTATTTTTCGTTTATGGATAGTCTTTCATAAATAAAAATACAAGTTCTCTTAGAATATTTTTTTTCGACCAGGGGTCTTCACAGGGTGCCCCTCAATTTTTTGTTGTTTTGTGATGTGAGTGCATTTTGACGAGCGATTGTAGAAAAACTACTGAATCGATTTTCATAAATGATATGTCGTTGAATAGGTATTAGAACAAAGTTTTTAAAAATGTTAATTTTTTGAAATAATTTTTAACGGTGTAACATAAGAAAAAAACGGTGTAATTGAAAAAAAGATGGCATAGTCTTTATTTTTTTTTTTTTTAAACCAAATTGAAGCTTATTTTATATCTAACCACTTGTGAAAGTTTGGGACACGCGTTATTTTTTGTTTTAAAGATAAAATTCGTTGTGCATATGACTGTCGGGAATCGGTTTTTTTTGTTCTGAAGGAAAATTATAAAAATGGCGATTTCTAGATTCAGATTTTTTTTTATGTTAAATATCAAATATTTTATTATTAAATGAACTTTTTAAAAAGCAATTTCAGTCAAGTTCAGCAAAATTTTGCGACATTTTGATTCGACCCTTTTTAATTTGGTTTATTTTTAGTTTATAGATAGCCTTTGATAAATGAAAAATACGACTTCAAGTAGAATTTTTTTTAAATATAATAATATAAATTATTATATTTTTAAATATAATAATATAATTATAATAACAATATAATTATAATAACAAACAACAGTAATGCTACGCTTCATTTGGTTGAAAAAAGTAAAACTCTACATAAAAATAATTTTCAGCATTCATCTGCGACGGATAAAAGAGGTGTATCCACAACAGATATAAATGTTGTGGAGCAGTTCTATAAAAGTGATGAAATCAGTAGATTATTGTCAGGCAAACGAGATGCAATATCTTTTAAAAAAGGAGATGAGCGCATAAAAACACAAAAGCGCTTATTGCTATGTACATTAAATGAAGCTTATGTGGAGTTTAAAAATAAGTTTCCTGATGTGAAAATAGGATTTACTAAATTCACGTCCCTTCGACCACAAGAATGTATAAAATTATCCCAAGGAGTTCATAATGTGTGCGTGTGTACCATACATCAAAATATGAAACTAATGATTCAACACTCTAAGATGTCTTGAATTACTGATGCTGCTTTCCAGAATTATAAAACATTAATTGACTTTGTTTCATGTGGTGAATTAACAGAAGATTGTCATACTTTGAAGTGCAATGAATGTTCAAAAAAACTTCAACAACTGGAAGAAAAATTACTAAATGATATTGACGTTAAAGGAATCCTTCAAGTCAAATATCAACAATGGAATACCACTGATCGATGCAATTTGGATACTTTAATAGAAACTGTAGAAGAATTTATGAAAAAATTTATTTACCGTTTACAAATTTTGATACCACACAACTTTATAGTAAAACAGCAATCTACATTCATTGAGGAAAAAAAATTAGAAGCAGGAAGTGCTTCGTTCAAGGGGATTTTTCTGAAAACTACGGCTTCATAATTCAGGATGCGTTTCAAGGCTATTATTATAATAATTCACAAGCTACTATTCATCCATTTGTCATTTATTTTAAAAGTGCCGCAAGTGAATATATACAGCACCGAAGTTTTATACTCATTTCGGATATAAACGATCACAACAGTACTACAGTCCATCTTTTCATTACAAAACTTATTTAATTCTTCAAAACGCATATAAATTCTAATATTACGAAAATAATTTATAACACTGACGGTGCACCTTCTCCATACAAAAGTAAACATAACCTAATGCCCTAAACCCCTTAACTTATGCCACCACAAAAAAGACTTTAAGGTTGATGCAGAATGGCATTTTCATGCTGCCAGCCATGGAAAGGGACCTTGTGATGGAATTGGTATTACACTGAAGCATTCTGCACACCGTTATAGTATAGGGAGCAAAGATATTATTGATACACCAAAAAAACTTTTCGAATGGGCTTTAAAATGGGAATCTACCATGAACTTTGGATACGCCGATAAAAATGAATATCAATTAACAAAAAATTTACAAAAAATTTATTTTCTTTAACCTACATATATAATTTGTATGATACTTTAAATAGTTTATTCAATAATTAAATATTTGTAACTTAATGTTAAAATACAATCTTTTACTTTATGACCATAATAACATAATACGAACATAATACTTCTCCAGTCAAAAGTTCCTAAATAGATTTTGTTATTTATACGGTTTTTTCGTTTGCAGTCGAGACTGTCAAATTATTTTTTATAAGAGTGACAAGTGATTACTAAAAGTGACAAATAAACATTTCATTTTTTTATGCCATCTAATACAAAGAAAATAATTGCAGAAGTGTTTTCCTATTCAAAAGAAACTTCTGTTTGTAAAATAAGTAAATCATTTTTAACAATTGTATTTATTTTATTTATTGTACTACATATATAATTTTTATAATATTTTAAAAAGATCATTTAATAATAAAATATTTGATATTTAACATAAAAAAAAATCTCTTAGTTTATAACGCCATTTTTATAATTTTCCTTCAGAACAAAAAAAAACTGATTCCCGACAGTCATATGCACAACGAATTTTATCTTACAAACAAAAACTAACGCGTGTCCGAAACTTTCACAAGTGGTTAGATATAAAATAAGCTTCAATTTAGTTAAAAAAAAAGCTATGCCATCTTTTTTTCAATTACACCGTTTTTTCTTATTCTACACCGTTAAAATTTATTTCAAAAAATTAACATTTTTAAAAACTTTGTTCTAATACCTATTCAACGACATATCATTTATGAAAATCGATTCAGTAGTTTTTCTACAATCGCTCGTCAAAATGCACTCACATCACAAAACAAGAAAAAATTGAGGGGCACCCTGTGAAGACCCCTGATTGAAAAAAAAATTCTAAGAGAACTTGCATTTTTATTTATGAAAGACTATCCATAAACAAAAAATAATCAAAATTAAAAGGGGTCAAGTCAAAACGATGTTGAATCTTCGTGAAATTGCTCATATATAAAATTGAAAGTATTTATGGCTGTTTATCCTTTATTTTATTATTTTTTTTTGTTTAATAAGAAGTGTTGTGTAGTAGGAATTACAAAATGTGTCACAACAACACAGATACCTTTTAAGACGTAGGTCCCACAACAACATGCGTCTTGAGGTAGAGGTGGACGCTTTTTTTTAAATCTTTGTGGATTGAAGGCACTCGAGACTATTGATTCGGGCAAAGCATTCCATGTGTACGATGTACGCACAAAGAAATTTCTTTTAAGACATTAATCATCATTCAAATTTATAAAGTTGTTGTGTACGCTTAATTTTTGCTTTTTATTTAACTATCGTTTTAAACGGTAGTTTGCTTTGATCAATGTTGTTTTTTTTGAACATAATTTTTTTATGAAATTAAAAATAACGTAAGAAAGATAGTATAACCTGAAACAATTACATTTGTATATCAAAATTATATGTATTGGAATTTTATCATCTTCACTAAATATGTTGTCGGTTTGGAATTGTATGTAACACATGTTTCTAAAATTAAGTGAACACTTAATACTTGTAACTTGATACTTGATAAAATCGATTATATCGATTTAAAGCTCACAATTACGAGACGGAAATTGCATAAATTCTATACAAAGAAGCATAGCTTATGTATGATTAAATATGGATGGCAATCATGATAAATAAAATTCTAAAAATATTCCAAAAATTCTTACAAAATCAAAAATTGAAACTTTTTTCAAAATTTAAAAATATATATAAAAAAAATTTGTAAAATTCTATTTTTTTTCAAAATTCTAAAAATATTGCTACTTATAACAAAATCAATAATTAAAACTTTTTCCAAAATTCTAAAAATTTGGCAAAAATTTTTACAAACTCAAAAATACAAACTTTTTTCAAAATTTAAAAAATATTTCAAAATCTATATTTCAAGAACTATAAGAAATTCAAAAATTTCCATGTTCAATTACATTTACGTAATATTCCAAAAATTTGAATAAAATCAAATAACTAAAATTTTTTCTAAATTCTAACATAATATTACAAAAGTTCTTAAAAATTCATAAATTCGAACTTTTTCCAAAATTCTAAACATATTGCAAAAATTATAACAATATCAAAAATTGAAACATTTTCCAAAATTCCAAAAATTATTTTATTTTAAAATGTTTCAAAATTCCAAAAATATTGCAAAAATTATTACAAAATCAAACAAACTTTTTTCAAAATTCCAAAAATATTTATATATAATATAAAATATTGCTTAAAAATAAATGAAATGATTTTTTTTGACACACTTGACAATATTTTTTGACAAACTTATAATGCAATAAAATTCTCAATACAAAAAAACATAATTTTATTTTTTCCAAAAAATTGGGTAAAATAATAAAAAAAAATCTTTCTTTTGACACACTTGGCAACATATTTTTGAAAAACTTATAATACCACAATTCTCTGTAATAATAATAAAACTTCATGTCATACAAATAATTAATTTTATTTTTTCCCAAAAAATTGGGTAAAAAAATAAATAAAAATCTTTCTTTTAACACACTTGACAATATTTTTTTGACAAATTTCTAATGCAATAATCTAGGTTTTGATGTCACATATCAATCCGTACCATCAAGATTTCTCCAAATTCAATTTTCCTACTCGTAGTCACTTAAAATGAACATCTTTAAGCCAAAAATATGAACATTTTTGACACACTTAATGATTTTTTTGGCTCACTGCCGGTACAGTTATCGAACACAGCGTCCTTTTGGACCTGTCCATTAAGTATACCTATTTTATAAAAAAAAATTTTAAAAACCCTCCAGCGGTTTTCTAGATTTCGTAGGTAATGACGGCAGACATACATACATTTTTTTTGCTCTTTTAGAATCAGTAGGTCTTAAAACGTCGAGAAATGCCCAAAAAAGTGGGGGTAAACATTTCACTTCTGGCTCATGAATGTAATACTTAGGTCTTTCAGACCGAAGTAATTAGGTCTTTCAGACCGAAGTTATATTTATATAATGAATTTTGAATTAAGGACTTAGTTTTTTATTTGCCTAAGTAAACTGTAATCTAAACTAAAGTTGTAAACTAAATGTTAATCCTATTCGTCGAGATAATGCAGATTGTCTCCTTCCATGTACACATTTTTTTGCTGAAAAAAATGTGTTTTCAGCTCAGAACAGGAAAATGAATATTCTGAGATGCTGTAGGCCCTATTACGAAGCAGTTAGCTCTAAAATTATTACCAGCATCTTCTATAGATATAAACTTATATTATTCATTTTATATACTATTGGAACAAAAACTTCATTGGTTCTTTTATTATATTTCCGTTTTTCGCTTTCATTAAATTTTACGAATATAAATATGTGTAAATGTTTGATTTGAGACAGTTTGTGAAAATACTCAAACGCTTAAGGATCATAAAAAAAAGAAATATATTGTAGGGTAATTGAATTAGAAAAATATGGAGGGGATGAAATCTCACAGCTCTGAGATATCAAGACTTCGGTCTGGGTTAAGGATTTTGATATAGTTTTCGGCAAAAAACTTTTATGAGGACATGGTTTTTAGTATTGGGCAGCGATGTATATCAAACATAACTCTTTGTTAAAGTACAAGTATTTTTTATCTCTGTTTAAAAGTTTATTACAAAACTAACCCGAAAGTTGCTGCAAAAATTGTAATCAAAATTCCAAAAATATTGTTAACTTAAATAAAATCAAACTTTTTTCAAAATTCCAATAATATTCCAAAAATTAGAATAAAATCAAATATTTAAACTTTTTTTATATTCCAATAATATTCCAAAAATTCTTAAAAATTTAAATTTTTCTAAAATTCTAAAAATATTGCAAAAAATTATTAAAAATTCAAACTTTTGTCAAAATTTCAAAAAACTATTACAAAATCAAAAATTTTAAATTTTTCAAAATTCTACAAATATTCCAAAAATTCTTACAAAATCAAAACATGAAACTTTTTTCAAAATTCTAAATATATGTATATCAAATTCAAAAATTCTATTTATTTCAAAATTCTAAAAATATTGCAAAAATTATATAAAAATTAAAAATTGAAACTTTTTTCAAAATTCCAAAAATATTGCAAAAATTAGAATAAAATCAAATATTTAAACTTTTTCTAAATTCCAATAATATTCCAAAAATTCTTAAGAATTTAAACTTTTCTAAAATTCTAAAAATATTGTAAAAATTATTACATAATCGAAAATTGAAATTCTTTTCAAAATTCCAAAAATTATAATAAAATCAAAAATTAAAATTTTTTCAAAATTCTAAATATATTCCAAAAATTTTTACAAAATCAAAAATTCAAACTTTTTCCAAAATTTTAAATATATTGCAAAAATTATTACAAAATCAAAAATACAAACTTTTTTCAAAATTCCAAAAACATTAAAACTATAACAAATTCAAAAATTTTCATGTCCAATTTCATTTTCAATTACATTTACGTCATAAAAACAGCTACATTTTTTTTCCACAAAATTGGCTAAAAAAATAAATGAAATCATTTTTTGATACACTTGACATTACTTTTTTGACAAACTTATAATGCCATAATCCTCAATAATAATAAAATTTCATTTCAAACAAACAATTTTATTTTTTTCCAAAAAATTGGGTAAAAAAATAAATAAAAATCTTTCTTTTGACACACTTGACAACATTTTTTTGAACTTATAATGCGATAATCTAGTTTTTGATAGGCTAAGAATAAGGAAGGTGAAGAGAAGTTGGATCTGCTAAAATCATGGGGCGAATCACCTTCTTATATTGTATTACTACATATATGTTCTGGTATTTGTTTGGCCTTTAATCCTACCTAATGTCTTACAAAAATACCATTTAATAATAGGGTGCTCGTGACGGTCGCGGCTTCTTCGTCGTTGAGGGTTGCCAGAGTTTCCTTTTTGCATTTTTCTTTTTGTTTCTGACCTGCATAATTTTCGAAATACGCACACACTGTTTATTTGTGCTGGGGTGGCAGGTACACTTCCTCAAACCTACATGCTTGAGCTAGTTCAGGCCTCAGGGTTATCAACCTCGCTAGGTGCTCGGTCTGCCTCTATTGATCCATTGGTGTTCCCAATAGACCCAGTTCTCCATTACAAAATTTTGAATGAAAATCATAGCGAAGTCTCATATAATTATATTTCTGGGTGTTTAGAGGCGGAGGTGGACAGGGTAAAAAATATATTTTTTGACCCAAGCGATTGGGGTGTAATTTGAAAGCGCATCTAATTTACAAATCATTGCAATTTTTTTTTAGGATTTTGCGGTGCACAGTTTTTGTGTTAATATAAAAAAAAATTTTTTAGTATGTTGCCTCTCCACCCCCCCTAAACTTCGAAACTTGATTGGCCGAAAAAATAATCAAATTTAAATCATTTACAAGCTGGTGTAATTGAATCTTTCTTTTGTTACCATATACAGCTATGGATAAGATTTAACATGAAGCAAAATTTTTGCTGTGATTTTTGATCAATGTTTATATGTATGTGATTGTATTTTACTATTGACATTTACGATTAAACATTTTTTTTGTTATGCGACTATGGTCTGGCAATATAAAGATATTACAACACAACTTTTTGTCAATTATATTTGATATTGTGTTCTTTTACACTCACGGAAATCTTGGCGAGCGAAATTTATTCGCACTTGTCTGGCTTTTTAGGTAGATTTCATATAAAAATCTACCTATTGTAACGTGCTTCATCTCGGAATTTCGGAAAAATTTTGGTGCCAAACGACTATATATGATAAGCGGAGACGGAAAATCAAAATGAAAAAAAAATTTATATATATATATATATATATATATATATATATATATATATAACGATATGAGGTATAACAGAATTGTCCGGCACTCTCACGGTCGCACTTTTCGACCTACACCAAAAATATTATGTGTGTATATTACGGCAAACAATCTCTTGGACAAGTTCGCGAACTGGCCATATCGGGGTACCATTTAAGCGGCTAGAGCCTTAAAAGTCGAATAATTTAAGACGTTATAACTTCCGTTTGAATCATAATGGTTAAATAAAATTGATAAATATTGAATATTTAAACTATTTTTTATCATTTTTTGCAAAATGAAAACCTCAGCGCAAAAGGTTCCTGAAAAATCAGCTGTTTTAAAAATGTACTGAACTTTGTTGTCCTCGATATAGATGAAAATAACCAAGCTTACAAATGAAAACCTTCCAAAACATAAATACGTAAATAAATCTATCCAAAACTTAAAAAATAAATTGTTCAAGTTCAGAGGTTGAGACCCTGGGTCGGTTAAAACAAAAACAAACGCAAACGTCCATGTCTTCATCATTTTTGAGTTTCTTTTGCTTAAACTCATATTTTCTTTTAGATTAACTTTTCAACTATAATCTCAAAAATTTTCAGCTTTCTATCCCTAGAGGCTCCAATTTTATAAGCTTAAACAAAAAACCTTTTACATATCTTACAAAGCCTAATATATGTGAAAATTAAAAAAATGAAAATTTATATAAAATTAATATTGAATTTTGTTTTAGTTTTGTTGACATTTACTTGCAAATACTATTCGAACAAATTGATAGATCTTTGTGCGATAGGCGTTCAAAAGGATCTATATATGAAAAACATTTTAGGGAGCTATTATATAATTTACCAACCGAATAATTAGTTAGTGTTAATTAAACAGTAAAATTAAGCATGTAAATTCCTATAAAAATAACAGATATGTATAAACTTTAATAAAACATGTGTTAATATCACACAGCGTTTAAAAAAATTCATATTTAATAACATAAAACCATAATGATCACCCCCAAATCTAATTCACCAAATTTTTGTTCTTCATGGTTATTTAGATATTGTATATATAAAAGAAAAATTGCGAAGATTGCATTTGTATGCAATTTTTCAATTTATTTGTATTGTTTTTATTTTGATTTTTTTTGTTTTGTATTCAAATTGCATATAGAACCAATTACATATGTTATTAGGAATTTTGTTTTGTTTTACGTAGATTTCATATATTAGGTAGATTTCATATATGCCAAACGACTATATATGTAAAGCGGAGACGGAAAAACAAAAAAAAAATTATACATATATATATATATATATATATATATATATATATAACGATATGAGGTATAACGGAATTTAGCGGCACTCTCACGGTCGCATTTATCGACCTAGACCAAAATTTTTATCTGAGCGTATTGCGGCAAACAATTTCTTGGATAAGTTCGACAACTGGCCATATCCGGGTACAGGTTAAGAGTCTAGAGCCTTGAAACTGTCAAAAACAAAGCGTTATAACGGCCCTTTGGGGCAAATTATGTAAAAAAATTTATAAATATTAATTATTTGAACATATTTCTATCATTTTTTAAAAAGCCAGATATCTGCAATAAAAGGTTCTTTAGCTATCTGCAATAAACTGTGTGAAGTACAACGGCATTTTGCGGCACTTTCACGGTCGCATTTTTTCACTTACGCTAAAAATATTTTCTGGGTATGTTGCGGCAAACAGTTTCCTGAATATGTTTGACAATTGGCCATATCGGGGTACAGGTTAAGTGCTTAGAGCCCAAAAACTGTATAAAATAATGTTTATTTTTAAAGTTTGTTTAATACTTCTGTTTTTAATTAGTGTTTTTTATAAAGTAATCTGATAAATCCGATTCTAATTGCACACATAACTGTCTGATCCCGAAATCTACCTATTTCTAGCGGATATACCTGCCGCTCGGACTTTTTTTAATTTATAAGTTTTTTGTAATAATCTTTATCTGGAAATATAAGGTGAAATTTTTTAAAAAAATAACCAACTTAGCTGGTTTTAACATCTTTATCTTGAGAAAACAAAACCGAATATTCTATTCTTAATCGAAACGATTATTAGTGTCCGAGCTGTTACTCTTGATCGTAATAAATACCTTTGTCCTCAATATGATCTAGAATCCTCTTTTCATTTTAAGCATGGTGTTTGTGTGTATATTAGAAACACCATTCCATTCGTATAAGTATTAGAAATTTTGAATTAAATTCGAAATACCACAACATGGTTTCCCTTAAGATTTGCTGCTCAAATCAAGCGTTGTTTGTTTTCGGTCTGTATCGTTCCCCTAATTCATCTGAGAACATTAACATTTTTCATGACCTGTCTGAAAAAATAGATAGATTTTCTGAGTATTATAATGACAAATTTATAGTTCTTGGTGACTTTAATGTCCACAATAAAGAATGACTTACACACAGTTCCACTACTGATGGGATAGGTAAACAGGCTGAGCTATTTTCTCTTTATCATAATTACACACAGACTATAGATCAGCCTACCAGAGTGCCTGAAATTTCGGGACAAAACAGTAACTTACTTGATTTGTTTGTAACATATGATCCTTACCTGGTACAATTTAAAGTATCAGAACCTTTAGGTGGTTCAGATCATAATTTGATCTCTACACAGTTAAATTTACAATTTTCCAAACAATTTAAAGCCAATCCTCGTCTTGTTTGGGACTATAAAGCTGCGAATTGGTAGGATCATAGAGTTTTTTTAAGCGGTTTTCCTAGAAACGTAATTGTCTTACCGGCCACGACCCTAATATAGCTGCGTTAAATTTTTCGAAGGCTATTCTTGAGGGTTTGCGGAAATTTATTTCCAATAGAATAACCTTTCCTAAGAGTGATCTATGGTTTTACAAAAAATGCGAAAAGGCAATTAAAATTAAGAAAAGGGTATTTTAAAAGTTTAATCAAAACAAAACTGATGAAAACCTTAAACAGTACCGAATTGAGAGAAATATATGTAGAAAACTAATAGATGGAGAAAAAAATCTCTTTAATAGAAAAAAAGCGTCTAAATTTGCTGAACATCCAACTGGTTCACGAAATTTCTATAAAGCGGTTAAGGATGTCCAAGGTAATTTTTGTAAGTTTTCTCTACCTCCCCTAATTGATAGAGATGTGCCAGTCATAGATCCAAAAGAAAAAGCTAACCTTCTGGGAAAATATTTCTCTAAAAATTCTACATTAAAAGAACTCAATTTATTACCTATGCCAATTCCTAGAGTTTCGCACAACATGTTGAAAGTTCCATTGTTCAGAAATGCTTTTACAAACTAATACTAACAAAGCATCTGGACCAGATCGTATTCCCCCAATTATTCTGAAAACCTTTGCTAAGGAGGTAGCACCAATCCTCACTAAAATCTTTTATTTATCATATAAGAAAGGGGATTTTCCTGAAATATGGAGAATAGCAAGCGTACAATCAGTTCCAAAAAAGGGTAGTAAGACTGATCCAACAAATTACAGACCCATTTCAATTTTATCGGTTGTTTCTAAAATTTTTGAGAAATATATTAATTTTAATATAATGAGCTTCTTAGAGTCTTCCAAACTACTTAATGAAAGACAATACGGGTTTTCGAAAAGGAAGAGCGACGGGAGATTTACTTTCCTTTGTCACTCATGTGTGGAACAAGTCGCTTGAAAATCAAGGTGGGACTTTCGGTGTTGCTCTTGATATGTCCAAAGCATTTGATAAAGTTTGGCACAACAATCTTATTTGCAAATTAAGATGTAATGGTTTGGATGAGCAACTTATATCTTGGATACAAAACTTTATTTCCGAGCGGAAATTTCGAGTCAATGTTGGTGGGGTTTCATCGGATGTCCTAATGCAGGAGTTCCTCAGGGTTCTGCTTTGTCACCAACTCTCTTTCTTATTTATTTTAATGATTTGTTGGATTTAACAATTAGTCCTATCTATAGTTTTGCTGATGATAGCACTCTTCATGCGTCTCATGAAAACCCTAAATTATATTCACCGTTAGCGCTTAACAACTGTAGATCAAATTTGATAGATTCTATAAACCATGACCTTAAAACAATTTTGGATTGGGGGCTCGCTAATAGTGTTGAATTAAATACGAGCAAAACACAGGCTTGTCATTTTTCAAGATTATCCACACCTAATCTGTTTCCATAAAAGTTCGACTCTAAAGATCTTGTAGATAAAAAATCTGTTAGACTTCTAGGAGTAGAAATTGAAAATAATTTGAAATGGAATTCTCTTATTTTTAACCTAGCTAAGAACGCTGTTCAAAAATTGGGCTTTTTGGGTCGATGTCGTATGTTTTTTAATAGCAAACAGCTTCTTTTAATTTATAAATCATTTATACGTCCCTGCATGGAGTACTGTTCTCACATATGGGGTGGAGCTTATTATAGTAGCTTGAAATGCCTTGATTTTGTACAGCGCAGCCCAGGTAACAATTTCGCCTAAATTTTTTTAATTATTCCAACTTAACCTGAGAAAGCATTGTGTAAGACCATATTATTCAAGCTCTACCTAAAAAAAGCTTGTAAAAGACTAGATTCACTAAGTTTCTTATATAATTCCTTAAGTAAAGCTTAATTCAATAATAAATATTTAGGGCATATTCAAGCAAATGTTACTCAAGTATAATACCTTTTATAAGGTTTTATTCACATACAACTTTTAAGGTAGTATTCAAGATGTTTTTACTCAAGAATTCTATCCTTTATATAAACCTTTATTAAAGTACAACTTTTAGGAAGAATCCAAGAAGATTCTTACCCAAGGATAGTTCCTTGTATACGACTTTATTTATGTATAATAATTTTAGTAGTATTCAAGAAAATTGTTACTCAAGTAATATATCTTATAAATGGCTGTTTTCAATGAATATTAAAAGATTTACAGCAAATCGAACTGTCAATATTTTTGACAGTTCGTTGTTTAATTCGCGATTGTGTGTTTTTTTTTAAATCACTTATCGATGCGTTTAAAAAGTTAACAAGCCTTTAAGAACTTTAACAAACTATTATTGATTAATACAAAAGATTATTTCAAAATAGTAAAGATATTTTCGTCAATGGAAATTTGCAATTGCCATTATTCCGCAACCATTTAATCAAACGTTTCTGATGATGTTTTATATATTGATTGAGATTTACCATTTCTGAGGATGGTTTATATAATGATTTGAGTTGGTCAAAAAATAAATAAACTGATGATAATTTGTCATACAATTCATTCGTTTTTGTATTAAATGTATGTAATCGCTATATTGTGCGCAATTTGCTTGGGAAAAAATTATAGCAAAACTTGCAACAGATTGCAACTGACTTATGGAAAATATATTGTAGAACGTTTATTTAATATTATCATTCAACATTTATTTATTAACCAGCCAAATTGTGCAACTGATCGTAATGCCAACCACAGCATACTATACCCCTTACGAGGCTTGAGTAATACTTTTATTCTGTATTGAGTAACGTTTTATTCCCGTCGTGGAAATTGATTTAATGAACGAGTGCGTAAGGGTAAACGATGAGGAAGTCGTTATCGGGCCTGTGTTCGATTCCTGCAGGCACGTTTTTATTTATGAATTTTATTTTCCTTTTCCTTTTTTTTATTTTTTTTATTCTTTAATTATTTTTAATCGTACAATTGAATGGAAACACATGCGCAGATATCGTATATGAATACGCAAAATTATTTTCATTTCGAGATTGTCCTCAATCATAACCAATATTATTTTTAACAAAAACATATATTTTCATTTTAGGAAACCATTAGTACACTTTTATATGCATTCCTAATCAAATGTTTGAATAAAAATTAATTCATAGTCGTGGTAGTGGTCCGAAACTTGAAATGTGTACAAATAATTTGATAAACAATAGTGATTAAGTTTCAATTTTCTTTATGACAGCTGCTAAATAGAGAAGTGGATAGCGTACGGTCCTGGAGAATCAAAGGTTATGAGTTCGATCCCCGCTACTGGCGTTTGTAAAGATGCGAAATGTGTAAAATATGTTGTAATTTCCGATAAAAGATTAACTCAATAGCAGCAATATACAAAAAAAATGGAGTTTAATGCGCCAATTAGACAAAATAACTATAGGAAAGAATCACCAATTTTTTTTTCAGTGGCATCGCTTCTTGAATAGGCACTGAGTAATTCTCTTGAGTAAAGATTTACTCAGGCACTTTATTCAAGTAATTTTGACAGTATTTGAATAAGCCTTGAATAACAACTTTTGTACAACTCTATTCAAACACTTATATAAAACATGTATAAAGCATTATATATGTCTTCTTGAATAAAGAATAATTTTTCATACGCCTTTTCTCCTTGAGTAGAGCTTGTATAAAACTTTTCTCATGCATAGTTCAAGAATTTTAAATTTCCCCTTCCATTTTAAATTCCTCTTTTAAAGTTTTACTCAATGATTATCTAGGTTAAATTGTTACCTGGGAGAGCTGTTAAGCTGATTGGCAACTCAACTCTTACTAATGAGCTTGATTCTTTACAGCACAGACGAAATGATGCTGATTTCACAATTTTCTACAAATATATTATGGATGAACGAACTTCTGAAGAGATTAAATCAATTTTACGTGAACTAGCAATCCCATCGCGTAACACCAGAGCAAATGTTATATAGCCTATGCTTTTACGGTTCATATAAAAAGGTGCAGAACTGTTGCCTTTCAGTGTGATTTTTTCAACAGAGTCTCTCATCTCTTCATGGGTTTTTCCTGATAGCTTTAATCCTCAAAATTTTATAGTTAGCGTCCATAAATTTCTCAGGGAAACTTAATTTATTCAAACTTAATCCAAATCCTTAGTTGGCATGGTATCTTCGGATATTCAGAGACGTTAATTAATAATTTATTATAATTAACACTAAACATGCCTAATTTAAAATAAAAAAAATCACTAAGGACTCGTTACACTAGATTCTTCAGATCGTTCTCAATGATCAAAAGCGGCTGTCAAGAGATGTTAGACATCTATTTTGTTGCAAATCCAGATCTTCATATTTACTCTCTATATTGTAAAAGTCTGTCCAGAGGCAAGTTGGAAATCGCTCTTATACGAAGTATTGAAGCAAAAAAACATTTGAATAAACACATCAAGTCACCATTTTGTGTAAAATTTTGAGTCAGAGTGTTTAACAAAAGGTATTGTGAATATCCTGTGTATACACGTTGAAATGTAGAAAACGTACGATTTCACTACCCGGAAACAATAGATTGAATACTTGTACCGTTCGTCCATAGATCGTATATTCTTGTATCATGATCATCCATTCTGGTATCCCATAAATTAAACAGAAATTACATTTATAGTAACCGTTTTTTTATGAATTGATTGTTTTTGTAATTTATAAACTTTAAAGTTAATCATGTGTAATGGCTAGGCAGCAAATCTTTTTAAATATATTTGCACGTTGTCACATGATTATCAAACGTTATTATCAGGAACAATTTTTGTAAACTTTTTATCTACTGAGTTTAACTTTTTGATGAGTTGTGTTTTAAAAAATATGACGTATACTATGATTTACAGACTGACGCAACTCTCTTTATCACGAAGTGTTATTTGTCAGTTTTCGTTGGTGATTGATCATATTCGTATTGTTTGTCTCGTTCAAAATATGACGATTTGCTTTCAAAATATGACCGTTTACCGACTTACATATAATTATTTATTGGTACATTTATTTTTTAATGAAATCGATCCACTCTTTAATTATATTTAGATAATTGCCACCATAATCGTAAATAACAAACAAAACCACATAAATCCTCATTTTCTGTTGTACATAAGATAGGCATTTTGATTTACTGTTCAATTTGTGTAAAAATTTATAACAGAATATATTGTGTCAACAAACAATAAAAAATTTTATTTGTAAACGTAAGCCAAGTGAAGATGTCTTATTATATAAATTGTAGAAGAGCACAAAATAAATAGAACTTGGTTTGTTGTTTTTTTTTTTTTTCAAATAAAAGATGTTTAGTTTTCCTGTTTTGTTTTTAATTAATTAAAATTGCTTATGCACTGTGTTAGAGTGACACACATATGTGACATACATAAGATGTGGTGAATTTGTGAAATTAAAAAAAAGTTCACTTTTCATTTATTTTCTGAATTGTTTTGTTATCTTATCGTTTGCTGTAGGAACTTGATTAATAAGTTATTTTCTTATGTTGAATTTGAATTTTATTAAAAAAAGTGTGTCAAGTTGTTGGAGTTCAAGGGTTACTTGAATAAAACTTTACAATTTTTATTTTGTGTATAATATCTTGTATATCGGGTTCATGGGTTTGCGATTAAATTTCTGTTCGTTTGTCGACTGTCGTTAAGAACAGATGAGATGAAAATTTTTCTGTTGGTAAAAATGACAATACTTGTGTTTTGAAAGATAATGGATAGTTTTATTTTGTTGCATCGGTTCAGCATAAGACTTTGGTACCAGAGATTGATCAACAACTACAAATTCATGTTTTTCATTAAACCTGTGGCGTTGTTTTCATTAACCCACAAAATAGATGGGTATTTGGCTAGTTTAATAGCGAAGAGTCATGCGTTTCATTTAATGTGATTCTACATCATCAAATTTTGAATTAGAATTTAGACCAGTTTTTTTCGATTTCTTTCGAATTTGGACTTTTCTAGACGTTCTATAACTTAAAGTGATTAATTTGGATACTAACTTATCGGTCGCAAATTAACGTTGTTTTGTGGTCATACTGACTAACTACTTCGTCTTACTTGGGTACGTAAATGCAACACTAGATAGTTGATTATTTAACTGTGACTAAGAGTAAGCCTGTGCTTTTTAGTTCACTAGAACTGTGATACAGAGTGCACTTGTTTAATCCGTTTTAAAGGCCAATCAAATAATCTAAGAGTATTTGGCTGATATGAATTCATTTTTTATCTTAAAATGAAAACATCGTCCCAATACTTTTTTAGGCCCCTATTTCAGGTTCCTGTTTTGGCGCCATTTGGATAAGCATTCATTTTTCCCGAACAATTTAAAGCAACCAGTTTGTATCTTGTTTTGAGTAGTAATCAGGATACACAATTGCTTTTAAACTATTGAAGTAACTAAAAAAAATTAAATTTTTTTAACTCTCTTGCATTGTTAAGTCCAGATTCCTAAATATCTACACGGTGTCCAGAAAGCTCGCAGACAAATTTAACAGTAGTCAATGAACCAGAAAAATGAAATATATTTGCCCTTTTTCTTTTTATTTGTTCGTATATTTTTACCATTGTACTTGCCATATGGCATATTTGATTTTTTGATTTACTAAGGTTAATCATGTTGGAAGCACATCGAGGAGTAACCGTTGAGCAATTTTTAAAACTAAAACAAAAGAGTAAAGTTTTCAGTGCAGTGCAACATCTCGGAATAAAGAGAGATTATGTGTATAAGAAATTCAAACGTTATTTGGGCACTGGTTCACTTGATGATCGCCAAAAAATTACCGTCCACGAACCGCGTGCACCAGAAATAACATTTAGCGGGTAAGAGAGCAAATTCGACGAAATTCTCAACGTTCGTGCAGAAAATTGTCTAAAGTTTTAAAAAATTTCCAAAACATCTGTACATAATATTTTGAAAAAGCATTTGGCATTGAAAGCTTACAAATAACACAAGGTTCACGCCGTTTCAGCAAGTTGCAAAGAGAATCGGTTCAAAAGAGTTTCTTCAATACTTGACTGCAGGTGATGAATTTATTCTTTCTGACGAGAAACTCTTTGTTTTGCAGCAAACGTAAAACGCTCAAAATAATCGTGTGTAGTCTGTGCGCATTGAGACTATTCCTGAACATAAAACATACATACCAAGGGTACAGGGCTCATCATCCGTTATGGTCTGGGGCGCTATAAGTAAAAAAGCTAAATTTCCGTTGAAATTCAAATTTTAAAACATTTATTATGGCAAAGTACTAATATATATGCTACTTATTTAAAATAAAAATGAATTAAAAATATTTTGGAATTTCATAAATATTTGTATTTACTTTTGTATGCGAACTTTCTGGACACCGTGTATATATTGTTCTCTGAAAGTATTCCAAAGGTGGTGAGTGAGTTTATTGATGATAATCTTCGTTGAACTGGCATTCATACAAACTGTTTCTGACACATTTCAAGTATATTCTGTACAATTCCATTTACAATAAATAAAAATAAAAAAATTCCCATTTTACTACAAAACAACAACAAAGCAAATATTGGTCTATCTATGCCAATATTATGTTCTGTGATTAGATTTCTTGTTTGTTCTTAAAAAACAAATCATGAAAACAAAAACTTTAAAGGTTATCTCAAATTTTTCTCTTTTAATTAGAGTTTCATTCAAAATCTTGTCTGCCATAAAAGAAATCTCATTTTCGAACGATATTTTTCATATGAACTTTCAATCTCAATATCATAACATAAAGCCTTAAACTTACAACAACAACACGAACAAAACTTATAAAACCCCAAAATCCTTTTATTAAGCTAAACAACAAAATTTCTAATTCGACATAATCCTCTCTGTCGTAACATCGTTATCAATAAGAATTTTTCTTTCACTTTTTCTATTCCACAAAAAAAAAATTGTTATGAGAGCAACAACAAGAAAATTATAAATAATATTAAATTGAAATAAAAACTGTCATAAAAATCTTATATTACAAATGACCTCATCGTCTCGACGGACTATGTATATTATGATAAGTTTTGAAAAATGAGCTTGCGTTATGAGAAGAAAAAAAATAATTCAATCAAAATAAAAACAAAACGAAGTAAAACCCGAACGAGCTGTAATAAAATTTCAATAATAAATTCTAAGCTTTTTAGACCGGGAGGCAGCGTTGCATTTTGGTTAGTGATTTGACGCCGATTGAATTTAATTTTTATAGATAGATTAATTATTTGTGATGTAGAAAATAAGAGTCAGCCGTCAGACTTGCGGGGGGTGTGGTT
The DNA here is from genome assembly GCA_963693315.1 of Diogma glabrata. Taxonomy (NCBI): domain Eukaryota; kingdom Metazoa; phylum Arthropoda; class Insecta; order Diptera; family Cylindrotomidae; genus Diogma; species Diogma glabrata. The sequence continues at coordinate 44,577,175 of OY856186.1, forward strand.
GTGGGGGAGTTTTAAACTGGTAAAAAAAACGAATTCCAAAAGTAATTTGATGCCGCTTCAAAATTTGTATGATGCATGTTTACACCATAACAATTGAAAAAAAAGTCGTCAGCTGATTGGCGGATGGGGGATTATACGTCAGCTCCTCGTATACATCAGTATAAAAATGCAATATAGTCAAGACCTTTCGGCATAGGATCTTGATGAAACTTTGGCAAATGATCCAGGTTCACTTGAAAATGGAAAATCTGAATTAATTTTAAATTTGGACAAAATGGCGGAGGGTCTCCCGAACACCTCTAAGTTTAAATCTTCAATAACTTCTAATCCCGACTCATGATCTTATGGAAACTTGGTATATACATTTTTAGTACTGTTTCCAATATTTCTGCGTACCAACTTCCGGTTTGACAGTTCCGGTTAAAAAGTTTTTTTTCCAGGTATTTATCCCTACTGTAGCCTACAATTACCGATCGATTTTCATGAAACGTTGGTAAATGCTTTCAAGTAACATGACAAACATTTTCTTAGCTTTTGGAGTACATTGGATAAAGGGTTGGGGAGTCCACCATACAACAGATGGTTTTTTCCACAATGTTTTTTATGTTTGTTGGGAGCATAAAACATTCGTTCGGGAATGAATTTTGACGACACTTTGGAAAAAGATGCAAATATGTATGGCAAGAAACTGATTAGTTTTTTAGCGATAGTGAACAAAGTGGTGGGGGGTCACCCAAACACCTGTTCTTTTTAAAGCTAAATAACATTTGTACCTGATAATCGAATTGGATGAAACTTGGTAAATAAACATTTGGTACGGTTCACAACAGTTCTGCATCCCAACTTCCGGCTTTTCATTACCGGTAAAAAATTTTGGTTCGTAATTTTTTGAAGTTTTTTCAGTGCCTACAATAATGAAGTGATTATGATGAAACTTATGGAAAAGGTTTCAATTAGTGAAAAATAGTTATCATCTTTTGGGACACATTGATCAAAGTGGCGGGGGTCTACCATACAACTGCTGACTTTTCGCACTTGGTTTTTAAAGTTTGTTGAGAGCATACAGACTTCATTCATTAATCAATTTTAGTGACACTTTGAAAAAATATGGAGACTTAAATGACAAAAAACTGATTAGTTTTTGGACAATATTGAGATAAGTGGTGGAGGGCCTCCCGAACACCTGCTTATTGTGTCACCATTTTTGCAATGTTTGTTGGGAGTACCAAACATTTTTACCGGAAATAAAAAGCCGGAAGTTGGGATGCAGAACTTTTGTGAACCGTACCAAATGATTATGTACCAAGTTTCATCCAATTCGATTATCAGGTGCAGATGTTATTAAGCTTTAAAAAAATAGGTGTTTGGGTGACCCCTCACAACTTGGTTCACTATCGCTCAAAAACTAATCAGTTTCTTGCCATACATATTTGCATCTTTTTGCAAAGTGTCGTCAAAATTCATTCCCAAACGAATGTTTTATGCTCCCAACAAACATAAAAAACATTGTGGAAAAAACCATCTGTTGTATGGTGGACTCCCCAACCCTTTATCCAATGTACTCCAAAAGCTTAGAAAATGTTTGTCATGTTACTTGAAAGCATTTACCAACGTTTCATGAAAATCGATCGGTAATTGTAGGCTACAGTAGGGATAAATACCTGGAAAAAAAACTTTTTAACCGGAACTGTCAAACCGGAAGTTGGTACGCAGAAATATTGGAAACAGTACTAAAAATGTATATACCAAGTTTCCATAAGATCATAAGTCGGGATTAGAAGTTATTGAAGATTTAAACTTAGAGGTGTTCGGGAGACCCTCCGCCATTTTGTCCAAATTTAAAATTAATTCAGATTTTCCATTTTCAAGTGAACCTGGATCATTTGCCAAAGTTTCATCAAGATCCTATGCCGAAAGGTCTTGACTATATTGCATTTTTATACTGATGTATACGAGGAGCTGACGTATAATCCCCCATCCGCCAATCAGCTGACGCCTTTTTTTTCAATTGTTATGGTGTAAACATGCATCATACAAATTTTGAAGCGGCATCAAATTACTTTTGGAATTCGTTTTTTTTACCAGTTTAAAAGTCTCCCACAACCACACCCCCCACTACTTTAGCAGCTGACGGCCAAATTTATCATCAGCTGGAGTTAATTAATTAAAATAAATAAAAATCAACCGGCATCAAATGACTTTTTCATTTGCAACGCTGCCTCCCGGTCTATTTCGTAAATATCTGAACTGAGTGAAAATTTGAATTAAAAAAAATTCTTTAAAGTAAAATGAAACGAAAAATAAGGAAAAAACATTCAAAAAATAAAAGAAAAGCTTTTATTGAAATTCTGTCAAATTTAGAATATTTATTGTTTGTTTTTTATTTAGTGTTTTTGAATGAAACATTGGATTTTCAAGATAAGTTTCAATTTCAAGATAACTTTTGAGTTTCAGATTTTAGTAACTCGTCAATTGGTTAAAAAAATTATGAGTTATTTTGATTTTCCCCATCACAATTTGTTAGTGTTATGAGGAACACACTAAGTATAATACTTTTAGTGTTCGTAGCACGTAGCATCATAACATTGATTGTGTTTTGCATGCTACACAAAATATAACTTTGAATTACAAACAGTTTTTATTTTTGTTATTAATAAAATAAAAAAATTAAAAATAAACAGTAAAAAGTATATTTTTAAATATTGCATTTTAATTCAAAAGGGACAAAAACACACAAACAGTGAATAATATGGAAAACCATAATAACACATGTGATACACCACCAAGTGAAATAGTGAAAATTTATTATTACAAATTAGTAAAATTACAACAAAACAAATTAAATTTACATTTCAACCGACGCTGCAAGAGATATAGAATAATGCCTACATATATTAACATCAAATTTAACAATGGATCCAAAGCTGCACAAATAGCTAAACAAACAGCAGAAGGCTACATGGTTAACAAAACAAATTTAAGAACTCTACACAAAAATAAATTACATAACATTAGAAGTATACAACCTACAATTACTAATATCTAAACAATTTCATCAAATAGAATATAAAATAATAATGGAATCGGCAAAGAATGATATGGAAAGCACGATAAAAAAGAAAATTGAAAACATAAAATTGAAATTAAAAAATTAAAAGAATCAAAACTAATAGAAATGGAAGCTCATCATAATAACATATTAAATCAATATAGACCGCCACAATATAACAATAGAATAGAAAATTACACTGAAATACAATTTAACAATCAAGAAACCCAACTATTGGAAAAAGGATTGAAATACGGCATACAACCAAACAACACAACAAAAGAAATAAATGAAAATCTGTTAGAAATAGAAAATTTAATATTGAAAACTAACATTCACCACCAAAATGAAATCGGATCAATAATAGTTAATGAAATATCAGTAAAAAATAACAGCTTAAACAATTCAAAAACCAACAACAAAAAAGAAATAAAGACAATACGCAGTATACAAAACAAGATCAAATTATTGTTCTGGTGGAGACTTTTATTAAAACCGCGGAGGTATGTAATTATAATTTAAACGGGTATATAAGACATCATTCAACTCGCGATAACAGAGATGGTGGCGGAATAATTATTTATGTTAAGGACGGTGTTAAATGTAAATATGAGGATACTATAGCTTTTGAAGAAAATGAATTTCTAATACTTAAGCTTAAGAAACCTAGTTTATTTTTGATAGCCATTTATAGACCACCTCATACAAATATTACAAATTTTCTGTCGAGACTTGATTTGATTTTGCAGAAATATAAAAACTCATTCCTTATTGGAGATATAAATATCAACATACTGAATGAAAATGACTCACAGGTTATAAACTACAAAAACGTATTAACTATGAATTCATATTATATTGCTAATAAAATTGATATAGCTTTTACAACAAGAATATCAAATCGAGTGCGTACAATATTAGACCACATAGTAACATCATCTAAACACAAATTACACATTTTGTATCACGACACATATTTGAGTGACCATCGCTATTTACTAACAAAAATAGCTCTTCCACCGAATACTGCTCCTCAAATTAAAACGTTTAGATCAATAAATTACGAAAAAATTACTGGATTTCTAAAATCTTTCTCATATGAAACATCTTCTTTCGAAGAGTTTTACAAAAAAATTATAACAGAAATAAATATTAATTCCAAAACTAATAATTATCAAGTAAAAGTTAACACTGATAAAAACAAACCTTGGTTCACAAAAGATCTAATACCAAAAATAAAAAACCGTGATAAATTTTATAACCTCCATAAGAATTACCCCGTTAACAATTACTTTATAAATCGATTTCACGAACTCAAACGAGAGATTCAAAATACTATATTTAAAAAGAAGAAACTATATTATACTGACAAGTTTTCTCATTGTTTAAGTGATTCTAAAAAAACTTGGGCACTAATCAGAGAAATATTAACAAATAAACCGACAAAAATTGAAAATAATGATATAGAACTTAAGATTGATGGCAATTTAGTTAAAGATAAAAAAATTTTAGCTACCCATCTGAATCAGTTCTTTAACTCAATTGGAGAAAATATTAGTAATGACATAACAAATTCTTCATATCAGAAAAACATGCTAAATTATTCAATAAGTTCTTTTATGACATCCTTCACGGAGATCTCGGTTGAGGAGTTTGAAAGAATCATAAATGAGACTAATATTAATGCCTCTTCTGGTTGGGATATGATTCCGCTGAAACTTCTGAAAGAAAATGTTGGCATGAAAGAACTTTTATTACAACACCTTAACAAATGTCTTCGTGAAAATATATTTCCAAAGGAATTCAAAATTGCAAAAATTATTCCGCTCTATAAATCGGGTGATAAATTATTAGCCACCAACTATAGACCAATATCTATATTACCGGCCTTTTCTAAAATTATAGAACGAGCAATCTACACTCAACTTGTTGAACATCTGGAAATAAATCAATTAATACATGAACATCAGTATGGGTTCATAAAAAAGAGTAGCACAACGTCTGCCTGCTTAAATTTAATTGAAAATCTTTTTCAACAACTCGAAAGAAAGAAGAAAACATCAGCTCTGTTTTTAGATTTAAAAAAAGCTTTTGATTGCGTTAAAATTAAGATTATCTTAATGAAATTAAAAAGAATGGGAATCATAGATAAAGCAATAGTACTTTTGGAAGAATATTTGAGAGATCGAAAACACTTTACAATAGTAGGAGACACTGTTTCTGAAAATTTAGATATGAAATGTGGGGTTCCGCAGGGATCAATCCTCGGTCCTCTACTTTTTTTAATATATATTAATGATATTTTTTTCTTAAAACTCAATGGGAGCATTCAAATGTACGCCGATGATGCAGTGCTTGTTTACGGAACCCACTCATATGAGAACTTAAAACTACTAATGGAACACGACCTAGAAATTCTTGATCAATGGTTTACAATGAATAAGCTACAGTTAAACTACACCAAAACTAACTTCATGTGTTTTTATCTTAAAAACATGGGAGAAGCTTCAAATGGTTTCGATAGCATAGTACTGAACAATTTTATTATAAATAAAGTTGATCACACCACCTATCTGGGCTTACATTTACAATCACAGCTTAATTGGTCCACCCATGTGGACCATATTAAATCTAAGATTGTTCCTATTATTGGCGTTTTCAGACGTGTAAACAAATATGTTCCTCAAATTCTGCTAAAAAATTTGTATTTTTCATTTATACATTCACATCTAATGTATTTATGTTGTATATGGGGATCAATAAGTGAAACGAGACTGAACGATCTAGCAACATTACAGAATAAAGCGTTAAAGGCCCTTCGCGGGCTAAAAACAAAAACCCCATCTATATCTCTTTACTCAAAAGAAATCCTCCCTGTAAAAAAACTAATAGATTTTGAATATATACTAATAATTTACAAAATGAAAAATAATCTAATTAAATTTAATTTTGATTTAACAACAAACTCGGACGTGAGTAACCGGACGAGTAGATACGAGCAAAACTATCGTGTACCAAATTATAAGCTAAGTATTAGCCAAAACAGTATTCTTTATAGGGGTATTCAACTTTTTAATGAATTACCTGAAAATGTTAAACAAAGTAAGTTGAGTAATTTTAAATCCGAAGTGAAACGAAAACTTTTTTCGGACTATGTTAGTGAATACAACTTAAGTCATTAAATTAGAACCTTAACTAAAATTTAGTTTTTATTGATGTTTTGTATTATTTTTTGTGTGGAAATGATTTGAATTTGAAAGTCTTATTTTATAGTAATACACATTTATTTATTATGATTATGAGAAAAAGAAAATTGTATTTTGATAGTTTATAGTAGTTTTAGTTGTTGTGTTGTTGTAGGATATTTTTTTTTTGTTCTATTATAATATTTCTTTTAGGTGTTCATTTTTGTTTCTCTGTTATTTTTTTAATTATCTTCTTACGAAATATTAGATTACTCTCTATAAAAAATGTTTTCTTTTATAAATTTCTTTATTGTTAAAGATTTTTTTTAGAAAATAAATAAAATAAATTTAAAAAAAAAACAAAACAATGCCACAATAACCAAAGCAGATAAAGTGAATACATTAGTCATTTTAAAAACTACAGACTACAACAATAAGATAGATGAATACATCACTAATAACAACATCGAAAAATTAAGTAAAGATCCAACGAATGAATTCAATGCACAAATAAAAACTATCATCAACAAATCTATTAACATATTAAGCGATAAGAACATAAGGTATAACAAAATAATAAAACCAACAGCACCAAGTATAAGAGGATTACCAAAAATATACAAACCAGATACACCGATAAGACCATTAATTAATTTCACCACAGCACCAACATATATAATAGCGAAGTACATAAACAAACTGTTGAAATATCACATAAATTTGATAACAGTTATTCAGTCAAAAATAACACAGAATTAATCAGTAGAATAGAACCAATAATAATACCTCACAACGCAAAATGAGCATCGTTTGATATAACCAACATGTATTCTAACATACCAATAAAAGATACAATATATATAATAAAAAATATGTTAATAAAAAATGGTTTAAACCCAACAGATATACAAGAAATAATAAATATAATAACCGAAATAACAAAACAAAACTATTTCACACATAACAATGAGGATTATCAACAAACAGAAGGATTACCTATGAGAAGCCCACTATCTGGAACTTTAACCGAAATATATCTCAACGAATTTGAAACAAAATATATACATAATAACTTAAATCCACACAAAGAAAAAATCATTTATTGGTATCGCTACGTTGATGATATAATTTTATTATTCAAAGGAACGAATATACAGCTTAATCTTTTACATCAACACATAAACAGCATAGAACCTTCCATTAAATTCACCTTACAAAATTAAGAAAATAACACAATACATTTTTTGGATTTGTCAATCAAAAATGTAGATTCAAAACACACATTCAAAATATGCCGAAGACCAACCCAAACGGATCAAACAATAAATATTAAATCACATCATCCATACCAACATAAACTAGTTGCCTATAACCACATGATCAATAGATTGAACAATATACCAATGAATGCAGAAAATTATCAAGACGAATTAAACAACAAAAAATACATAGCCAGTAAAAACGGATATAAAAACGAAATAACTGACATATTAAATGAAAATATAAAAACAAGAAAAATTTTCAAACCTTAACAACATTGAAGAATGAAGAAAAATTAGCAGGCAAAAAATACATAGGCGTAACATACAATAAAACAACATTCAAAATAATGCAAAAAACTTTTAAAAAATATGGATATATTGCACGTTACAAAAACAAAAATAAAATAGAAAATTACCTAAAAACCAAAAAAACCCAAACCTTAGACACTTACCTGTGACGACTGCAAGAAATTTCATATAGGCCAGACGGGGCGGTCCTTCACAAAAAGATTTATTGAGCACACCAATGAAATCAACAGAAGCCATATAAAATCCAGATATGCCCAACATTTAAAAATAGAAAATCACAAATACATCAATATCAATACAAATTTAGCCATATTACATAAAAAAAGAAAAGGACATCTAGATAGATTGGAAGAAATAGAAATATATAAACATAAAAACAATAACAACATTTTAAATGATAAAATCAACACTAAAACTAACAAAATATATGACATAATAATAAAAAATAGAAGTTGAAATAGTATATAAGTAATAGTTTAAGCAAAAATTGAAATAATAATTTAAGAAAAAAGAAACTGAGGATGACGTAAGTCGAAATCGATATTCTATAAAATAAAAAGTAAAGTTCAAATTGTTACTATAAGAAAGTTTATATTATTATTAATAAAATAAATATAAAAAAAATTAAAAATAAACAGTAAAAAGTATATTTTTAAATATTGCATTTTAATTCAAAAGTGACAAAAGCACACAAACAGTGAATAATATGGAAAACTATAATAACACATATTACAAACAGTTCTTAGAATTAAAAAATATGATTTCATTGTTTTTAAAAATAAATTGAAGAAATATTAATAAATATTTCTAAACAAATATTTGATGACAATGTATCAAATATTTGTTTATTATTAATATAATATTTTTCGTTATCTATTAGCTTTCTGTTTCTTCCACAAATTGTTTTGACTACAATAAATGAAATAAACAAAAACAGAATGTTGTTCGATGAAAGTTAAAACTACATTTATTAGATACTAACAGTAGAACAAACTACATTTGTTGGATACCAGCAGTAATAACACTATGCGACAAATGGTAGGGGTCAGTGATCCGCTGGGGTTCTGACTACCGGGAAAAGTTATATCGGTAAAAAAAAGTTATATGTATCCCGGCGTTTCGCTGGGTCACGTCTAGGAATCGAGATATATCGATTTGAAGTTAGCATGTATCATATAGGGGAAATAGTCACGTTTTGGGGACATAACTCGAAAGCGACTAGTCCTATTTTACTGAAAAAATTTAGAAAAATAAAGAATTACAATTCCAATCTGCTATTACACTATTTCCTTACACAATTTACAGTTTCGCAGTTATAAATAAATTTATGAAGAAAAAAAATAATTTTTTGCCTAAAAAATAAAAAAATTGTATTTTAAAAAATCATGAAAAATTCAAAACGGGAAAAAGGGTCAAGTCTTACTATTACGTAAAGTCACATAATCTGTGCACAAAACGAGACAAAGATCATGAAAATCGATTAACGCATTTCGCTTTTATTCACAATTAAGTAAAAGTATCTCATTTTGACAAGAATATTGATTTTTCATAGAAATTTTTTTAAAAATATTTTTACTGGAATAAACTCCAAAATTTATTGTTTTAAATGTATGGACATGTGTCTATGTGTCTTTGTGTATTAATTTTATTTTTTTTTACTTTTTTATTTATTATTTTCTATTTTTATTTTTTATTTTTTATTTATTTATTTTATTTTATTATTTTTAGTATAATTTTATTTTATATTTTAATATTTTTATTATATTTTATTATATTATTATTATTATTTATTATTATTATTATTATTGTTTATTATTATTATTATTTATTATTATTTATTACTATTATTATTATTATTTATTATGCATTATTTGTTATTATTTATTATTTATTATTTATTATTATTTTTTATTGTTTATTTATTATTTATTATTTATTTATTATTTTTTTATTAGTTTTTATTATTTATTCATTATTTAGTTATTATTTATTTATTATTTATTTTATTTATTCATTAAATTTTTTTTATTGAATTTTTTTATATTTTTATTATATTTTTAATATATTTATATTTTTATTTTATTATTTTTATTATTTTTTTATTTTACTTTATTATTTTTATTTCATTTATTTATTTATTTTATTTTTTTTTGTATTTCTTATTTATTTAATTTTAATTTTTTTATTTTTTCGTTACTTTTTCAGTATAGTATATCAGTAGATTCAAGGAATTGTAATTCTTAATTTCTAAATTTGTTCCAGCAAAATCGGACTGTTTAGTCGTTCTCGAGTTATGTCAAAAAAAGAACCCCAAACGTGACAATTTCTCCTATATGATACTTACTAACTTCAAATCGATATATCTCGATTCCTAGACGTGACTCAGCGAAACGCCGGGACACGTATAACTTTTTTTTTACCGATGTAGCTTTTCCCGGTAGTCAGAATCCCAGCGGATTTTGGCTGTCGCACAGTGTAATTAATACATTAAAAGTAAGCCAATTTAAATATCATTAAATAAATAATTAAATAATATTTATGTGTTTTAATTAATGTATTTTCATATATTAAAGCATAACATTAGACTGTGTTGTAATTATCTAGTTCAAATATTTATCATCTAGTTAAAATATTATTATCATTTAAATTTTCTAACGTTGTAAAAATAGTATTTTCTGCTCGATTAAAACGTTTTGGCCTTTTCATCTCTTGTAGTAAAATATACTATTATAATTTTTATTGTTTAAAATAAATCACTTGAAAATGATTATGGTTTTTGTTAGCGGCCGTGTTGTCCAAACAGTTTGGACAGTTTGGTTGCTACTAGTGGCGTTCTCCAAGTAATGTAGTTAAGTAGTTGGTACTTGATGGATTTGATACAATTTTAGTGAATTTCTGAAAGTCTTTAAACTCCTCCACTTTCATTTCCAGAGGTTGATTATTTATAGTTGTTTCTCCCAATCAGGAATATTATATAACTTTATTTTTTGTCAGAAATTTATTTCCTTTTCCGTCTTTTACTCTTTTCAGCTTTATAGATGAAGAAACACAGGAGTTAATATTCATATATATAACTTAGATGTCTGAACAATGTAATATATGATAATCTTACGACAAAGATCACCTTGTGACGTTTAAATTAAAATAACTATTTATTTATTAATGAGAATTAAACGCTACTTTCAATTAATTTATCAAACTGGTCAAGCTTTTATATAATAATGCAGATTTGTTACGATAAGAGTTACAAATATTCTTATAATTGTTATGTAAAGTTTAAATATGTAATTTAAATAAATTGAATTTTACCAAAAACAATTTTGCTTTTTTCAATTTAATATAAATGTGAATATGATGCAATAATTATTTAATTAATGGAGAAATAGAAATATAGTATATAAAATGGAGAATTGACATTTCATTTTAACAATAATTGGCGTGGTTAAACACAACAATGTGAAGCAAATTTCATTTTATTAATCTATTTTTCGGAAACTTTTCTCTTTTTCCACCAGGAGTGGTTTTTGTTAGATGGAATTACAATGATGGAATATATAAGAAATGCATAACGCAATGCCGTACGTTAGAAAATTTTTGATATTTTTGTTTGTTGAATCTGGGAGTTATTGCCATCGGTTAATACCCGTATCAACGTTGGGTAGTAAATATTAGTTTTATTAAATTTTAATTTTAAAAAAATCTGTAAATAATAAAATACGAAAAAAAAACAAACTATCATCGTTAATGCTCTTGGATTTCTTTAAGAAAATCTTTAAGAAAAGTCTTTAAGAATTTCAAATTAAGGGTTGACTGAAGGATTGACTGAGCTATCGTTCAATTTAAAAAGTACCCAGAAAAATTTACATTGTTTAAAATATTATGAAACAAATTTTTTAAAGATGACGCAGATGCCGTAGGTCAAGAATTTTTTGTTCACAACATACAAATGTCAAGTCAATCTTATTAAAAAATGCCAAAGTTTAAAGAAAGAGTTTGTTTTTGTTTTAAAGATATTAATTTTTAAAAATGTTCATCTCAGTTCAAAAATGTTAGTTTTACAACTAAAATTTGTGACTTGAGTTGTACAATTCTAAGAATTTATATCTTTGGAATGAAAACAAAATTTGTTTCAAAAATTTGGAATGTTTCAATGTAAGGTTAAAGCTTTCACTTAGCGAAAAAATATTTCAAAAACTGCCAGACCCACGGCATCAGCTCGATATTCAAAAATACTATTTCTTAATATTTTTGACAGTGTAAGCAAACAATTTACTGTATTTATCGATATGCCAGTTTTTTATCTTCCCAATGCAAATAAAACAGTTGATATCGAGTTAACCCTTTTCTTGAAATTTGATTTCAAATTTACTCTGAATTTTAATTCCCAGAAATCTTCGGACCACCTTGTTTTAAGATTAAACACTTTAAAATAATTCTAAACAACATTTTTTTATTTTAACTAGACTCCTTGTTTGTCAGGTATTAAGTCAATCAAAATTGCTCAGGTTTATCGTCGGTTGTCCAGTTCGAGAAACTGATATAATACTAAATTTTTGACCTCAGATTTTTGACCAAAAAATGCTTGACCTACATCAACGCCATCTTTAAAAATTGTATTTCATAATATTTTTAACAGTCTAATCTAAAATTTCCAGAAATCTTTCGGATCACCTTGTTTTTAAAATTAAACATTTTAATATTGTTATAAAAAAACATTTTTCAGCAAAGTTTTCCCTTTACCGTGAAAAGTTTTAAGTCAAAAGTTATTATCAATATAAATGGAGAGATTTTCGGAACAGTTTTCTGATTTAATTCAACTTCAATCAATCCGGACAGTTATAAAATATTAGATAGCTGCAGAGTAAGTGTTGTTTTCAGAGCAAGTTTAAAAGAGACACTACACAAGTCACTATAAAACTTTCAATATTTCTTTAAAATTATAAAACTCGTTGATTGATGTGCATAATGCCTAAAGTATTCACAATCTAGATTCTAGACCATTTCCATGCCATGAAAAAGGTTACTTAAAATTCTTAAATTTTCATTTTTTAACCTAAGTTTACGCTGTTTAAATTCTTACATTTTCTAATAAAATCAAACACAGCGTGTTTCAATAATTTAATATATTTTATTCTCTTCCATTTAATTATATCAGCTTTATTTGTATGTTTTTTCGATAATAATAGTATGTATTATTGTATTGTTTTCTAACCTATAGCCTAATGAACTTAACCTATTGTCTAATGAAACTTTTATTCAATTGGTATGATTCCAATTGGTCAAATTATTTTGATTTCATTAAAATTATTTTCAAATTATAATCACAATTGCTTTGATAAGTTTTGTTCAAAAATCAAATTTTAATTTAAATTCTCTTATTTCGTTTAGTTGAACTTGGATGATTGTATGAGAAGGGCGTTTGTTATCATCAGGGCTTTTTTATTAAGAAATTTGATTTATCAATTAAAACAAAAGTAGGGTCTGCGCCGGACCAGACGGTGGAAGTTATACTTCTTTGGCCATTCGCTCGCACACTCGTACACACGCACACAGCCAGGCAGATAGGATACATTAAAAAAAAAATAACTAAAAAAAACCAAAATATTATTAAAAAAAAAAAAAATAAAAAAAAAAATATCATTCAAAAGAAAAAAATATAATACAAAAAAAAAAAATATCGTTAAAAAAAAAAGCAAAAAAAAAACATAGTGTTCAAAAAATAAATAAAAATAAATATTATTCAAAAAAAAAAAATTATTATTCAAAAAGTATAAGAACGTATAATCGTCGATTTTTCTTAGTTTTCTTAGTCAAAAAAAAAAAAAAAATATTCAAAAATAAAATATTATCCAAAAAGAAAAAAAAGATATTATTCAAAAAACTAATAATTATTAATTACTAGAAGGACCCGCACGGCGATTTCCGTGCTTCCTAGATAGAGTCGTTGAAAACTGTTTTTTTTGAGTAAATTCTCCTATAGTTTTTTTTAATGTCATTTAATTTAACTTATTTTATTAGTAATATGTATATAAAAAGTTTGAAAAAAATGTAATAGTTTCATTTTACAGTCAGCAAAAGCCATTAAGTAAATGTCTCTAAAGCTATAGATAAATTTACATATTAAATGAATTTTAAAATTAAAACACATTTGACAGACAAATAATAATTAAATAATTTTTATAAATGTAGATGGCAAAAGATTAAGGTTAGAAAAAAATTAACATTTTATTCCAAAGCTTTAATTCAAATAATTCAATGTGTCACGAACAATTAGGTGAGCATCAATATATTTGTTTATTGGATGTCACAATTGTCAATTACTTACTCCGAAACCACCGTACTCGTCATACAAAATAGGTACACTGGTTCATTGCTATTGGTTTAGCATCCTATTTCATGTAGACTTATAATCATTTATCAATCCAGTAATTTTGCTGTTATGAAGAGAGTCGTATTGCAATTTCCAAATATATTTTATCGATTGTCTGCAATACTCTACTACATTGATGCATACGCCGGCCGATTAAAGAATACCACCATTTTTAGTGAATATTTTCGTTTAATGGGTTTTATCGCTTTATAGTCATCGTCTTATTTCGACATTCCTTCCCACAACTTAAAACAAAAATTGGAAAAAATAATAATACGACTAATTTCATTTGTAAATTCAGACTTATATATTATTATTAAAACAGTCAAATCACACCATTTTTAACATATTTGCATATATTTTATAGATCCCTTGCAATAGTTTTGAAAGTAATGGAGAAGCATATTTCACTCAATAAGTAAAACACTTTAAACCTGTAGCTTTGATAGTGTTCTTAATCTTTTTCTTCGGTACTAAGGTTCCAATGCAAATTCTTGGTTAATCAATGTTTCTAAGAAGAGGAAAAGAAACGTCAATTTCCAATTTTTGGAACATGTGAGGGCAGTTCTGCTAATGCAAGCAGGTTTGTTTAATCATATATAAGCAATGCTTAAATGTATCGTATTGGTGCTAATGCATAGAAATATGTACATATTTTATATAATTGCAAACCATAAGAACATATTTGTTGTAAATTAGAAATATGTATTTGTTAAAAAATAATTTTACATAATTTTCATATAAATGTACATTCCTTTTAATGATAATTCCGAAAAGTGAAAAAAAAAATTGATCAAAGATAACTAAGCGAATAATGTTTTATTATTATAAAATATGATTGATTTAGTAATTTCGTCTTTATTACCATACAGCATAAGGTTGATTTACTAATTTCGTCTTTATTACCATACAGCATAAAGGTTAAAATATAACTTAAACAAGCGTGACGCGGTTTCTCGATTAACACCCCATCAAAATATTTACAACAAGCGCAAAGAAGTATAACTTCAAAAATATTTCAAAAACTGCCTGACTCACGGCATCAGCGCGATATTTAAAAATACTATTTCATAATATTTTTGACAGTGTAAGCAAACAGTTTACTGTATTTATCGATATGTTTTTATCTTCCCAATGCATATAAAACAGTTGATATCGAGTTAACCCTCATCTTGAAATTTGATTTCAAATTTACTCTGAATTTTAATTCCCAGAAATCTTCGGACCACCTTGTTTTAAGATTAAACACTTTAAAATAATTCTAAAAAACATTTTTTTATTTTAACTAGACTCCTTGTTTGTCAGGTATTAAGTCAATCAAAATTGCTCAGGTTTATCGTCTGTTGTCCAGTTCGAGAAATTGATATAATACTAATATTTTTGACCTCAGAATTTTGACCAAAAATGCTTGACCTACATCAACGCCATCTTTAAAAATTGTATTTCATAATATTTTTAACAGTGTAATCTAAAATTTTACTGTGTATTTTTCTCATAAGGCCAGTCTTTTACCTTCTCAATGCATTTGATATAGGGTGAGCCGTTCTCTGGCAATTTGATTGCAAAGTTACTCTGAATTGGAATTTCCAGAAATCTTTCGGATCACCTTGTTTTTAAAATTAAACATTTTAATATTGTTATAAAAAATACATTTTTTTTGTTTGTATTTTTTTGTATGCCAAATAATAATTCCATCGAATATAGTTCGGTTCAAATTTCGATTTTTTTGATCGTCCAAAACACGAACTTCATCTTTTGAGAATTGAAAGTTTTGACAAAAAGCGACACTTACTCTGCAAGTATCTGATTTATGCTATAACTGTTTCTTTTATTCGAAAGTAGTTAATGTTGGTTTAAATAAAAACATTTTTC
This sequence comes from Diogma glabrata, assembly GCA_963693315.1. NCBI lineage: Eukaryota > Metazoa > Arthropoda > Insecta > Diptera > Cylindrotomidae > Diogma > Diogma glabrata. The sequence continues at coordinate 44,593,222 of OY856186.1, forward strand.
AGCAAAGTTTTCCCTTTACCGTGAAAAGTTTTAAGTCAAAAGTTATTATCAATATAAATGGAGAGATTTTCGGAACAGTTTTCTGATTTAATTCAACTTCAATCAATCCGGACAGTTATAAAATATTAGATAGCTGCAGAGTAAGTGTTGTTTTCAGAGCAAGTTTAAAAGAAATACTACACAAGTCACTATAAAACTTTCAATATTTCTATAAAATTATAAAACTCGTTGATTGATTTGCATAATGCCTAGAGTATTCACAATCTAGTTTCTAGACAATTTCCATGCCATGAAAAAGGTTACTTAAAATTCTTAAATTTTCATTTTTTAACCTAAGTTTACGCTGTTTAAATTCTTACATTTTCTAATAAAATCAAACACATTACACACCGTGTTTCAATAATTTAATATACATATTTTATTTCATACTGAAACGACACTTTTCGGCTTATTTATGGTACAAAAAGTTGAACTTTAAATTCCTAGAACTTTATAAAATTTTATAAAGTCCTAGGACGTAAAAGTTCAACTTTTTGTACCATCAACGTTGAACTTTAACGTCCTTTAACGTAAATAAAATTTTATAAAGTTCTAGAACGTTGAAGTTCAACTTTTTGAGCAAAATTTAAAACTCATTTCTTTTTATTTTAATAAATTTCCAGTATGAAATAAAATTTTGTATTTACCTCAAACGAAAAGTGTTTTTAAAGGCACTCTCTAGTAATTTCGTAAGCAACTAGCTCGTACTTTGAAGTTTCACTTTTCGTTCTAGATAAATAAATAACTATTAGTAAAGTAAATAATAATTTATCTACGACTTCTTGGACAACGATTTATTACAGATTTCATCCACAGTCATTTGAGTTAGGTTTTGTAGTTCATTACACCACTAGTTACGTAATGAAATCATTACTTAACAGATTTTTGTTTACAAAAATTATGAACAACAAAGTTGTCAAAATTGAAAAGATTTATTAAAAAAATAGCTATTTATAAATTTTAATAACAGAATTCTTACATTTTGATAAGTGTATTCCGGGTGACCTGATTTCCATTGAACTTTACGTAGTTGTTGATGATTTCGATTCACCTAATATTTTAATGGCTACCTTCTTTTTATTTTCCATTGATGTATCAATGTATCCTGCAGCGACTGTATTTGACTTCCACCCACCATGGCACTTTACGGTTAGCAAATCTGCTCCTGAGGCTGCAAGCAATGAAGTTGACCACCTGAAGCATGCTCCGCATACTCTTCAGGATCCAATAATTTTGAAAGGGACGCGACGACGCCTTTTGGCATTCCACCAAAAGTATTTATCCCAACAGGCTGTTTAATACATGACCCTTTCCTATATCCGACGAAAAATCGTCCATAATCAGTATGCTGAGGACGTAATTTAAGATATTTTCGAATTATTTCCACCATATTAATTCCTACGATGCCTCCTTCCACAAGTTACAAAAAAATTCCTGTAAAATTTTGGTTTTTGTGTTAGGAATTAGGAAATGGAAAACTTGGCCTTTATCTTTAACATTTTCTAAAAGCAAATTGGTGAGATCTTTTTTTCTGCATGCACCAGCAAGACCAATAATAAGTGCAACCTGAAAATGAATATAGCATTATTACTAGTAGAAATATTTTAAGCATCTTATTGGTTTGCTTAGCAGAATTTTTTCACCATCAGCTTCTTTTAGAAACTTCACAACCTGGTCCTTGATCAATACTTTTGACTTCTAGGGGCCGGCATCCTTCCGACTTCCTTTTCAAAAATGCAACTAATTGGCTATATTTGCCAATATCTACATTCCGCTTCATAGACATCTCTACACTCACATTGAATAAAAGCCCAAAGGCTGGACGATTTGTAATTTGTAAAGTAAGCTAATAAGACCTTCTCATTCCTTTCATTCTTGACATTCCTTAGTTCACACCATTCAACGTAGCGCGCTCATAAGCTTTTTCGTATTTTGTTGGTATAATAATGAAGAAACGGCATCTTCTATATCGGAGGGAAGGCTGTCTGAGTCGTTCTTATTTTTCTTTAATTTTAAACAAAGTTTAGAAGAATTCAAAGCAAAAATACTGCCAATGTCACATGAAAATTATAAATCTGTTTAACAACAAATGCCTTGATGTCCTGATAACGAACAAAATATTTGTACCCTGTTGCTTTGATTTTAAATCAAAATTTTAAAAACAAACAATCATCAATTGTCAAAACACATTTTTTTAAATGTCAAATTTGACGTTTTAACTAAAAATTGGATTCTTTTGTCGAATTCTTTTTGTCCAGAGTGAAAAAGTGATTTTTTTTTTCATAAAAAGAACATGCAAAAATATGATCCAGTTTTGTAGTTGTATTTGTGAACTGTCATTGAATATTTTTGTAATTAATTGTATTTAATTAATTAGTTTATTATTAATTTTGAATTTAAAACACGATTTAAACAATATTTTATTTAAAAAGTAACTATTTCACTATTAAAAAAATAATAAGTAAATGGCGTTTTGTTTGTTTACTAATTTTGACAGATTTCTTAAATGTATTTGTATTCTTTATTGTATTTTATGCTTGCTCTAGCTAAAAATCTAGATTCAAACAAAAGTTTTTAGGGCAAAAAAAAATCACTTTTTTTTGTCAAATAGAATACGTTATGTCAAAAAAACTTGATCTAGATCAAAAATGGGCGTGTTTAGAGCAATTTTTTTGGCAAAAAGAATTCGACATTATTAATTTTGAGCAGCCGTAGATAAAATTTTGTATATCGCACGTGGGCTAAAGCATATATTAGAGTATTTGTGTGATTGCACGTCTTGGTCTTCGACCTTGTCGAGCAAATCTTCGGTTTCTCGTTTACTATTTTCAATTGGAATTTTGAGAAGTTTAAATTTATTAAACACTTTATAAAAATATCAAATTGAAAGTAAATCAAATATTTTTGATTCAATATATGTTATAGAGTGATCTCTTGAGAATCACAGCGTGTTTTCTGATCTCTATTCTCTCGCCTTTATTTTTCCGTACATTTTACTACAAGAGATGAAAACACTACCATTTAGTTATTTATTCACGAGATGCATCAGCGTAAAATGTTTTTATCTCGCGTATAGGAAATGCAATTTTTTTATGATAGTATATAATCCACAAGATAACAGTCAAAATTCATATTCTATTTTTGATGGCTGCTTTGTTTTAGATACTTTGTAAAATTACATGAAAATAGCATAGCAATTACAATTTGTTATTGAGGGAAAATGATTTTACACAAGTGCAAAAAAAAACCTTTTCACATAGAGGGTTAATCTTGCATGAAAATAGACTTTTATTAATCATTGTAGAAAACATTTTTTTTGCTTCTGAAACTTGTAAGGACTCTGGTGGCCATGCTAAGTGATGGCCATATAAATGGCATTAGACTTTCTAAAAAGATTCAACTCCCCCTTACGGTGGTATATCAATTTTTTTGGTGGTGGCTGGACCCTCTACAGGTGAAAAACTCTATTTTAACACAACTGCGCCGCTGAAGGTGCTTTTTCAAAACTAATTATCAATTACTGTAGAATGATCTAAGGTCTTTTAATATTGATATTGTGCGTGTATTTGCGTATATGAGAACAAAAAACAAACCAATGAGCACAACAAAAAAATAATCGACAAAACGAAAAACAGCTCAATGTCAAAACTTCATACAAGTATATTTCTCCTACTAGTATTCCCCTTAATTGTTCTTTTGTCACAATAATTCCTCACTTTTAATAACTCTATTACTATTGTTCACAATATCACTTTTAATTTATCTTTTTCCATTTGTAACACTGTTAATTTTAACTCGCTTATATCACTGCTAAATTTATACTGCCTCTATTGCTGACAGTTTTATACTGAATCTATTCACTAGCACAACCTTTTATATATAATAAACGAAACAATAGCGGTATTTCTACTAAATTTTAGAACACAACATTTTCCCTTCCTTTATCAACGTAAACATAGTAACGCGATCTTCAAATGTTGACACATAGGTATGAGATCTATTCTCTTTAATTTGTTTGTTTATCTATTTTCTAATAGGCTGCGTTTACGTTCTTATAGGATAAACAAAAATTTTGTAGTACGTGATTACTTTGTTTGCGTTATATTTACTTCTGTTGATTTAGTTGTTTTTATATTCTTTTAGTGGAACTCTTTTCTCTAAAGAGTATTTTCTCGAAAGATGTTCTACTGTGTTGAATTCTATCGTACTCTCTAATCGTCACAATATATAGCAAGGAATTTTAATGCAAATCTACTTTAAGTTTTTTTTGTCTCAAAATATAGAAAGCAACAAAAATTTATTCTTAAATATTTTTTCGATTTTCCTTTGATATTAGTATAAGTACTGTCACACAAATTGATCGAATTAGGAGCATAGTATAATTTCTATTAAAAACCCATCAATCAATTTCTGCGTTTATATTGGTTCGATAAGTTATTTTAAGAATCAATATAATTTTCATTTTCCTTTTTGTTCAATAAAATTTATGATTGATATTCATAGATTGAATTAAATTTATTTAATGCTTTTTCTTTGCTTTATAATTTTTCAAGTGACCATGATTATTTAAGATATTTTTAGCAAAAAAAGGGAGTTTTAAAATAAATATAAAAGTGATAGATTCTAATAAAAGCTAAAAAATGTTTGTAAGGGAACATATTTATGATACCGATAATTAATATATTGATGAACCATGAACTTTCAACGAACTGATACCGAATTATTGTTAAGATCTTTTCTATTTTTCGATGTTTCATCTTTAAATTACATTTCTGCAATTATGTTCTCTTTAAAAAAATTTACAAAAAGGTTAACCCATTACGCCTGTGTATTGCTTTGCAACCCGAAACGTGTATAAAGTATTCCTTAAAGCTTATTAAATTAGTTATTTACGTAAAATAAAAAAAGAGTAAAGGTACTACATAAATGTCTTTTTTGTTTACATTATAAATTACATCTTTTAAGATTATCCTTTATTTTTTCCATTTTATGACTCAAATTACCTCATCACACCACCAACCTATCAATTTCAAGCATATTTCCAGCGTGGACAAAACTTTATACAATATTTTGAATTAATCAAAAAGGAAAAAAACAACGAAATAATATAAATTCCCATCATTAATCAAAAAATACTTATATAGATGTAGATACAAAGCACTTAAAGTTACACAAAAAGAAAATCTTTTCCGCTTTTTCCTTCTTCGAAATTATTCTTACGGGTTTCTCTCTCTCGCTCTCTTACTCACTCTGTTTGTGTTCTTATTTTATTCAGATCCTTGCATTCGCAAGGGAAAATCTTTGAATATAAAATAAGGAAAGATAAATAAAACTTTAATAAGAACTGTAACAATGTTGTTTAGCGCTTTTCGTTTTTGTTGTGGGTGGTTGATTTTATTTTATAGATTGGTTTACTACAAATGCTCGAAGAAAACGGAGGATTTCGTCTTTTTTGTGTACTTATATGAATAACTAAATCTTCGTTTTATTATCATGATATTGTTGAAAGAAAAGACAATTGTTTCATGTAAGATTGTAAGCTCTTTAAAAAAAGCTATATTTTACATAACTTTTGTGAAGTATTATTAGTTATTTTTATTCGTACGATGAACGATTTAATCAAATATCCACATATCAAACAAAAACCAAAAAACCGTTAAAGGATATTGTCTTAGGCATGGTACCCGACGTGACTATATTAAAACCGAACATTAACATCATTGTATATTAACAATATAGCTATTAAAGAAATAAATTAAAAATCGTTAAATATCAATCGTATTATAAAACATATCAGTCATTTATGAAATTTTGATAATAACAGCACCCAAATCTCACAGAACATAGATTGATTTTTTTTTTCTTTTTTTTTTTTTTAAGGCGTTCATGCTCTATGTAGGAGCGTAGCCAGGCTAATCAGCTTTGAATATTCACCACGGTCATTCGCAACAGCGACATAATTACCAAAGCAGCTGATTTTTTTAAGGTCGTTTATTATGTCAGTCTCCCATTGTAGTCGTGGTCTACCTCGCGGTCGCCCACTTCCTGGGGTACTAACGTACATTTTTCTAATCATTCCTGACCGTGAATCAGCTCGTAGAATATGCCCAAACCAAGCAATCCTATTAGAACGGATACAACCTATTATATCAAAACCCTCAAGAAGGTCTCGGATCTCAAAGTTATACCGGGCTCTATACTCTCCATCGTCTGTCTTAAGTGGACCAAAAATGTAGCGTAAGATCTTACGCTCAAATACAGATAAATGCGATTCGTCATTTTGTGTAAGGGTCCACGTTTGTGACCCATATACCACAACCGGTGTAATCAATGTCTTGTATAACTTGAGCTTGGTGTTAGTTGATACATACGTTGATCCAAGGAGAGGTTTAGATGAGTAGAAAATTTGATTAACTGCAGCGATTCGAGCTTTTATATCTGTAAGTATGCTGTTGTTTGAGTCAAGCATTGATCCTAGAGTTTCTGCTCGAGAAATCCGGTCTCGAGATTCTCGAGAAAGAATCGCAATTTTGAACTCTCGAATTCTCGAGAAAAGATATTTCCACATTTTAGAGATTCCCATTTCTCGAGAAAAATTGTCGAGAATCTCGAGATTTAACAACCCACCATAAATCATTCAATATTATTATTTTAAGTATTTTTTTACTTAACAGAAATTGTTAATGTCAATCTGCATCACTTTCTGATTGTTAAATCTAGATGTCGATGCAAACAGTAATACCTAATACGAATTTGGGATAATATTATGTTATTTGTTATATATGTATTGGGAAAACCTGTTTTTATTTCTATGGCAAAATAACCTAAGATCACCAAAATGAAGGCTTTTAATCTAATGTTTACGAACGCAATTGATGAATGGACAAGTTGTGGCGATCTAGCTTTAATAATATAATAAAGTGTTGGTTGCGATCAGCCTTAAATAATTTTTGATAGTGTAGTAAAACGCCTAGCCAACGAGTTGACAGTTCTGATATATTACAAACATACGTTTTTATTCAGTTTTAATAAAAAAAAGTTCCCTAATTATAGTTTATTTCGTTTGTGATATAATTTAAACCATAAATCTGATCTTCTTTATACTACAATAAATTCCACAAATTCATTCCATTCTAAAACAAGACGCTGTCAAATATAATATAAGGAGTTATACAAATTAGAATTAAAATTTTGTTATTTAAACTGAATCCAAATTAATTGTTTTAATACCAAAACGCATGAAAATAATGAATGTATTTACATTGGTGGATTATCGTATGATCTGATGGAAAGGAACGGAAAATGAAAGAGAACTATTTTATTTGTTAAGAAGATCAATATCCAACTAGTTTAATTGCGGATAATTTAAAATGTATTAAAGTGACGGCAGGATATAAATATACATAGTCAACTCAGCTTCGGTCTCAGCATGCAAGCCTCCAGTTACTAGCTACTCTGTTCTGCTCCACTTGAGGTTCCACAAGAACAGCTACAAGGCTTCTGCAAGCGTAGATATTTGAACGTACATTTGTATTATATTAATGGGAAATCCTTATAGGATTGATGCGAATTGAAGGTTCATATCCAGCTGAAAAAACCTACAAAAATTATGTGCCAGATATTGTTTACACTACAAGCGATGAGCCAGTGTAATGTTGAAATACGGCAAAATATCTCCAGCTTACCAACAGTTATGTTACAGTCATGGGAAACACCAAGCGATAATGTCAATATTTTATAAAGAAAATGAAACCAGTTAAAAAGTCAGTAAAAGTGAAGATTCCAATAGTGATTCCAATTCAGTTGTACAACAAAATGAATTTCTAGCTACCTATTTAGTATTGAATCAAGAAACGATTTCAAAAATTTGGGTTATTGTAAAATTATTTAAAAACTCGCCAGTGCGCAATGCTATTTTGCAAAATTAGATAAAAAAATTAAATGAAGAGAAAAACGAGTTGCCATTACTCCTGGATTGCAAAACTAAACGGAATTCTATTGAATCCATGGTTGAACGGTTTTTGCCAGTCAAGCCAGCAGTTTAAAAAACTTTAAATCTTCTAAATTTAAACCGTTTTTGGAACACCAAATAAGATTATGTAGTTGCTTTAAATACTTTGAGTGCCATTCAACCAGCCACAAAATCAATAAAAACGTTCAACCGTCAGGCTGGCTCATTATTATCTGCAGAGGAATGCTAAAATTTATATTCAAATCTCTTCGGAAAAACAATTCAGAAATAAGCTTAAATTTTTTTTTGAAATACAATCTCAAATTTTTAAAGAAAGCGATAACTCAATAAATTCGTTATTGAAATTTCTTCACAATCCAAAGTTAGTCAACCCGAGGAAAATGATTTTTTTCTATTTGCTCTAAAAGCGAAATTATTAAAACTGCAAAAAAAAATCTCTCGAAGATTATTTACAGAATCAGAAATTGATTCTTCTAATTACAATGAAAGCATTGCATATATCGACGAATGATATCAACGAAAGTGAAGAGCTTATATAGCCATCGGACTCTGAATTAGAGGAAAAGGGTTGCGTTGAATTAAATTTAGTAGTATTCGTGAGAGTTTGAGAATGCAGTCAACTATAAATGACAACTACCGCTCACTATCTAAGGAAATGAATATATTTGAAGCTACTGGTAAGATCACTTTCAATTTAAACATCTAAGAAACACTCTAATTTTGATAAAACCTACAGACACTGAAAACGAGAGGAATTTTTCTGTATCTGGAAATTTTGAAAGTAAACGGAGGGTTACTTTTCTTGTTAAAATTAATTTTTAATAACTCTCGAGAATCTCGAGAAATTCAAATAATTATTCCCAATTTCTTGAGAAATACAATCGCTGATAAACTCGGGATTCTCGAATCTCGAGATTCATAAAAGGTCGAGAAATCAGAAACTCTAATTGATCCCAAATATTTAAAAAATTCAATTCCCTCAATTCGTTTATCGCCGCACATCAAATCTTTCTTCTCAGCCTCTCTTGAAACATTCATAAATCATATGTTTAGTTTTATTGTAGTTAATTTGCAGACCGATTTTCCTAGCATCACTCTCAAGCGACTTAAAAGTCTCACTCATTACAGCTTCACTTCGGCCGAGGATGACAACAGCATCAGCGTAAGCAATCATCTGTACTGAGTTTATTGACAAGATATTGTTATTATAGTCGGTAGTTTCTTTTGACGGCACGCATATTCCAAGGCTAGATTAAAAAGTATAAGAGAGATAGCATCACCCTATCTTAAACCGGAGTCGACTTTAAAAACTTTGATATTTCGTTCTCTACTCGCACACAGCATTGAGAGTTCTGTACTGTCATTTTGCATAGTGATACCAGTTTACCAGGAATTCCCATTGACACCAGAGCAGACCATAGAGTCTCACGTTCGAGAGAGTCGTAGGCCTGCCTGAAATCAATGAAAAGTTAGTGCACAGGTATGTTGAACTCTCGACACTTTTCCAAAATCACTCTTATCGAGAAAAGTGCATCGGTAGTACCTCGGCCCCGCCGGAAACCACACTGATATTCTCCACACAGTTTTGCAGCAAAAGGATTGATTTTGGATAGCAAAATGTAGGAAAAGATCTTATATGCTGTGCAAAGGAGAGCGATTCCTCTGTAGTTTGAAAATTGTAGGCGATTACCTTTTTTATAGATTGGTATCAGCATACAGCACCGCTTCGAATTCCTCGTTGGTTGGTTCGTCTACATGTACCTTTGGTGCACAAATAAGCTTTGCTCGTCACCCGACTTGTTGCTGGTAACTTAAGTTGAGAAGTTTCTCAAAATAAGCGGCCCAAGCTTCTAAAATATTTTTGAGGTCTACTTGGAGCTCCCCATCTTCGTTTTGAATAGCAGTCGATCTAGTTTGAGGGCCCTTCTTTAAGGTTTTAACCTGGTGAAAGAAGTTACGCGATTGATGTTCCTTATTGAAGCTTTCAATCTCCTCACACTGTCTCTTCCACCATTCTCTGTTCGTTCATCTACATAGCTTTGTAACGGCTTGCCTTGCCAGTTTATAGTTTTCCTTCGTGGAGCTGGTGTTGCGTCAGTAGACCACTATCTTTTTCAGGTGTTAATTGAATTTTTTCAGGTGTAAATATATGACTAGTATCTTTTTTGTTTTAAAATAGATTATTTTTATTGGTGTGTGGTCGAAAAAAGATGGTTGAAAGAAAAAATGAAAAAGCAATGTTGAAAATAATTTTTTTGTCTTATCTTGTCCAGATGTTTTAATTTTTAACTTTTGCGATATACTTTTTTGTTTGTACTGAAAAACAACAACAATTGCATTGATATTATCTCAATTGCATTGAGAATGAAGTTGAAAGAAAAATAGAGAAAATGATTAAAATAATTCTTTTTTTGTCTTATCTTATAAGAAAAAATTATTTTCTTCGTGTGTGGTCGTTTAAGTTTTAAGATTTGTTTTTTGTTTGTACTAAAACAACAACAATTGCATGTTAACCAAGTTTCTTTTAAGATATATTCATATTTTAACTTTGAAGAAATATTTTTTTTTTGTATCGTAATTGCGTCTCGATTTTATCCCACTTTCTTTTTTGTTGTTGTTTTAATCTGTTGTTTTCCTATTTGTTATGTAAGATTTGATTTTCTCGGGCTGATGTTTTGATAGTAAAGCAAAGTATATTATGCAAATAATGTTTTTTATTGTAATCTTTTTTTTTTAATTTAAATCTTGGTTGGCGTCTTATTATTTCGATTAGGTGTTTTTATGTGATTGTTTTGTTTTAGGAATTCATTTGAGATTGTTGCTCTTTGTTGTTGTAGTTTTTTCTGGTTGTTATATAAGATTTGTGTAAAGCGATGAGAAGAATAAGAAAAAAAGTGTGTTGGAAAAAAATATGATGATGTGTAAGAAAACAAAACTTTTTATTTGGAATTTTAGTTTTTCTAATATGTATTAATTTTCCAAAAAGGGAAGAAGAGGAAAATTATAAATAGATGCTCGAAATGGTTTCTTCATTTATTTTAAAAAATATGTTAAACGAAAAAAAGAACACATAAATCAATTTTTATAACGAATTTATTTTATAGAAAACATTATTTGTTATACAAAAATTGTAAAAATTATTAGTTTTTGATTTTTTTTATATCAAAATTGCTGCCTATCCTGCTGGAACTGTGTTTCGGCTTCCTCATTTTTCGCTTTAGCTTCTCAAGAAACTCGATCATCGGTGCGTTCATTTTGGACGCGTCTCTTCCAATGAATATAATTAACATATTTGTGATATCTGACTCTCTTATTTGATTTCACACTTTTACCTACATTGAACAAGTTTTATCATGTTTACAACCTGGACGAGTTTTTATTTGGTTCGTTCACCTTTTTTTTCTTTGCCATTTTGTAAAAGGACTTTTTATAGACAAAATTCACAATGCGATCGTTGTTGTCAGACATATCGGCTGCAAAAATCCGTTTAAAAAAATTTTCATTCATTTTCCAGCGTGCTCACTGAATATATGAATTGCTTCCTTAAGTTAAAACAAGAAGCAAGTGATAGGCCGTCTAATGTTTCCACGTAAATTGAAAAGGAAAACTTCATTAAGGAGTTTTTGAGCATGAAGGGATTCATTTCTTTTAAATGCGCTTTGGTGTAAACTGGGATAAAGATATGATAAGAATCAGACTGATTTAGATAGTAAACAAGAACTAAACTATGTCGTTGTTAGATGGTATGGAATTTACAAATAAAAATCCAGTATCTGAACAATTTTTTCTGAGAAACTTCAAACCATACCTTTGAATTGAAAAGTTTTGTGACATTAAAAATATCTATCGATGAATTATACAACATTTAACTGTTATAATTTTAAAATTTATGTCAAAAATGCTACTTGGGTAGGCTTATGTAGATAATTTTGCAACTATAGTTTATTTGGTTAAAATCATCACCACATATAAATTAAAATCAAAACTCTTCGTCCATTGGTTGTTCTCCTGAAGCCCATTCTTCTACAATACAGCAAGAGAAACTTGATTTGCCATCATTTGTTAGCAGGATTAGAAACCCAGCATCACTCAATTAAAGTGGTTTTTGTAAATATTTTTTGGCCGCGTTTTAAATGATTCTAAATGTCTGTTAAAATCTTTGTAGACGTTTAGAATGTGATATGCATTGTGACAATCTTTGGCAAAATGGTTTGGCCTAAGCTGAACGTGTTGGCTTGACTGCAATTTTTTCTGAAGTATCTGAAGTATCTGAATTTTCGTAAGCTGTTTTTTTTTTTGTTTAATTTTTTTTTTTTTTTTTTATTTTTTTTATTTTTTTTATTGTTTTTATTTTTTTTTTATTTTTTTTATTTTTTTATTGGTTTTTTTGTGACAAATGATAGCTTGTGAAAAACTTTGTCAAAATGGCTTGGCCATTGGCTGAACAATCTGCTGGTGGAAAAAATATTCCTTTGTTGGCGGCTTGACTGGTATTTGGTAAAACAGATATTTGGTAGAACGAGTTTAGAGTCAGAATGAAGAATCCGAGGAAGAAGGTGATTTAGAAGAGTCTGAATATCATAACGATAATGAAGAAGGCAATCCAGGAAATTATGGCAATGAAGAGGACTTCAAGATGAGTTTGTCATTCTTTATTTTTTTCAAGGTGTACGTTATGCAAATAACAGTTTCAAGTGTACTGAAAAAACTGTTTATCATTTATAAGTTTTTTAAAGGAAAAACTACTGAAACGACAGAAACAAAAACCCTTTTCCAATAAGTTAGAAGTGCATGTTATGTATGTATGGAATTTCGCTTACAGAGCTGCTCGAAAGGGAAGTTATAAAGAATATGCACGTGATAGAAATAGGTTTCAAAGGCGTATAAAAAATATTGAATCAGTAATCTCAACAATTTTAACACAAAATCAACGTGAAATTATTTTCAAAACTAGGTTCATGATGCATTTTGAAAATTAGAACGCATACATCCATTTAATTTATGTTGTAGAATAAATTATTTATATGCTTATAAATGTAAACCACTAACTTATTTGAAATAAGATCGTTTACTTGTAAGATTCAAGGGAAATAAAAATTAAAACTAAACAAAAATTAAATTAAAACTCGTGTAAAATTGAAACTTTTACGACGTTCATAAAGATTATCCTTCCCTTTACAATAAAATATATGAAAACAATCATTGCATCCAAATATTAAGCCCAAGTGATTGCAAAAATTGGAGCGAGATTTCGTTTAATTGTTAAAGGTTTAGTCTTGATCTTTTATCAATGGAAAGTAATCTTTCTGATGGAACTAACATTCTTTGTTTTTTTGTTAACAATTTGACTTCGACGTTATATCCCCACCCCCTCCCCCCTTTCTAGCATATTTTCATTCCCCACCCCCTTTTTAGCATATTTTCACTGCTCTTGTACAGTTTTTCAGCTTTCGTACGATCTTTCACCAGATTTATCATCAAACGGTAAACAAGTGTAGTGAAAAACCAATGAAACAATTTGAAAATGGATTAAAAAACCAATATGACTGATTACAACGATCTGATCGCGAATTTTTCTTTTAAAAAAAAAAATACTTTAGCCAAAAGACTAAAAAAAAAGGTGAACGACCCCAAAAATAAACTCTTTCAGATTGTAAACATGATCAAACATGTTCAATGTAAGTAAAAGTGTGTAATCAATTAATAACAAAATTTTACTTTCACCCAACTATTGCTGCGGTTCAGTAGGAGTAAGATAAATATTGTTATATGTACCGCGTACACGTAGGTAGCAGATCCTCTCACTGACCGGGATGAATTTCATCACGGTTTCTTGTATTCGTGCACCAACAAGAAAGCCAGTTCCAAACTCTCTTCGAGAAGGATGACCACTGCAGTATAGATAGTGACTATCCAAATCTTGTTTACCGATTCTCGGCTGTCTAATTTCTTGTAGAGCAATAATATCCATCCTATACCTCTCAGCCTCTGTTTCTAGACTTATAAGAGCATCAGGAGCGCTCAGGCTGCGCACGTTCCACGTTCCGATTCGGTAGTCTGGTCCTTTTTTTACGTCCAGCTAAAATTCTGTCCGGGTCTGTTATTCTCTTTCTGATAACCAAATTTAACATATTAGTTTTTTCCGGCGTTATAGGGTGTTAACCTTAGGCCCAACCCAAACTGTCGTGAATGGGTCCGTTCTGCATATTAAGGTCACCAGAAACAACCTTTTTACACGTTTATATAGCGAGCCGCTTGATTCAAGACAAACGCCCGCTCCAAGCCGCCCCTGCCATGGAGAACCGACGCTTGAGTCGCATTGGTTGTAAGGCGCCAATTTGCCGTGATGTAGGGTCATTGTCTAAGCAGTTTTTACTCTGCTTGCCTTCCAATACACCAACCTAATTCTGTCAGCATTACCCAGGCAGCACGACGTCGACGTCGAATTTCGGATTCCGCTACCTCCCGCTACCTACATAGATTGATTAAAAATATAAATTTTGCAATGGTTCTAGTAACTGTGTGTCTTATAATCCTGAAATAAATTAATGATGATTTTTTCATACGAATGATAAATTAACACTAAAATTTACAATAGTAAAAATGTTTGCAAAAAAATTTAATAAGATAATTAAAAGTATATTATGAGCCCAGAGCTAGCACATTGATATTTTATGAATATGAAAATTTAAAACACGAGCGGTGCGAGTGGTTTGAATTTATACTAGTAAATATTATCATTTTGTGCAAGTTTTATACTTTGATTTTTCTACGGTCAAAATAGAAATAAATTAATAAATAAACTGGAAATAATAGTAGTAAGATAACTTTTTAAACCATAGCGGGCAAGATTCGTAGATTTTGTGGAAATGTTAAGATTTTATTAGTTTACGTTTACGTCTTTTTTATAAACTTCAACTGTAGTGTAGTATTGTTTTTGGTTTTTAGTTGTTGTTTCATATTAACGCATGTCATCCATAAATTTTAAGAAAATTATAAAAGTTATTTGAAACAGTTAAAAAAATGTATGTCAATAAAGCATTATATTTTCGGTAAGTTGAAAAGTTTTTTGACATATGATTAGATTTTCATAGCATCCGTTGTCATGACAGCATTGACTTGGTTATTGTTTCATTACGCACTCGTGTGTAATAAATATATTACGAAAAAAATCAAAATCATGTAGACATTTGATAAATAACTTTTTTTTTTATTAAAATGTGTTGTGTAGTAAGCACTACAATATTTGTCACAAAAATACATAAAAACCTTTTAAGACCAAGGACCCACAACAACTTGCTTTCTAAGGAAGTTAATGGACGCAATTAATAGGTTAATTTTGGGCAAAAAATTATGCTGCACACAGTGTGTTTTGGAATGTATACTTAACGTAACGAATCGGCAAAATTTGGTATCGGCTATTTAGCATCATCAATTTATGACAGAACTGTTTTTAAGCGCCAAAATAACATTTTATTTTGTATTTAAATTCTTTTAAATTGGTATTTGTTGTGCAAATTGAAATTAGAAATAATAACCCTATTAAAGTTAGCCGAAAGTTTCCAGCCGAAAGTTGATAAGGTAGATTGTTAATAAAATATCATCCGAAACAAACAACGCTACCCAAATAATAGCGATTATTTTAAAGATGATTAAAAGTAATCTTTGGAAAAATTTTGGGAAAAGTTTCATGTGGGAAATCTCGGAAAATAAATTTTTTATCAGCATTGTAAGAATCCTGTTTTATATCTGGAGATGGATCAAATTAATGACAATGGTTCAAAGTAATCTCTGGGGTAAAATATTGGGTCATGTTTCATGTGGGATATTCCGCAAAATCTAAATCTTTCTAAATTTTTTTATTTGCATTGTAAAAAACGTTCCTTTCAAGTGTTATTTCTGGAGATGGATCAAATTGATGACAATGGTTCTTAATAATCTCTGGGAAAAAATTATAAGTCAAGTTTCATGTAGGAAATTTCGATATGCTACATATTTGCTGAATTTTTTGCTGTTGTAATAATGGCAAGTGTCTATTATATTTTAAAATATGCCGTATCTTTATCACAATATTAATTTCAGATTAATTTTATGACGTACATTTGTTTTTTCAAATTGGTTGGAACCAATGTTTTCTTTATGGAAAATACTATGAATGAAAATTTTCATTCCCGAGAAGAAAGAATAACTCTGTTCCTTTAAAATTAAACAAAAACAATTGGGTTATCTTAATTTTTAGAAGAATTATTGTCATATACATTATTCAAGGTAATCTATCGTACTGAAAAATTTGAAATGCAACTTAAGTGAGTAACGGTTCATTTCCGGGCATAGACGTATTAGACTTTTCTTCATGACATTGACCCAGTTACACGCCCTATTCATTTAGACTTGTTCCAATGGGACACCCTGTATAATAAAAATGGAAAAATATGTATACTCATAGTTAAATGTGAGGAAAATAATATCAAAATAAAATAAAATATAAAGAGTTATAGAAAAAGGAACTTAACTTATAAAGTTGTTGATTGAAGTCATCAACCGGAATTCTTGTGGTTGCTGTAGCTGTTAATTAATTGTTAATTTGACTTAAGATGCGCTTGTTGTGCATTCTAGAAAAAAATATCCTTTTTCCTTTATCCGACAACTGTATACAAATTCAGAGACATACATGTATTTTTTTCACTCGTCAACGATTGCCGCCGATAACTGTACTGGATATTCACCATGCATAAAAATATCTAAATATCTGTTGTGGTTTCACAATTCCTATTGCTTTTATAACTCAATCTCTTCTTATAACTGTACGCTTCTTTTGTTCTGTTCTTTGAGTTAACAACAAAGCAACCAAGCAACACTAGTTGTGATGATGGATTGAGTACAACTTTAATTAAGGAAATTGAATCCAAACTTAACATTCTAAGATAAGTTTTTCATGAATAACATTTTAATTTTATTTTTAGTTTTATTTAACAGTACACTTATTGTTCACCCTAGAATAAGAATTCAAACACTAACAGTCTATATACACAAGGGCACTAAAACCGTTGATTTAGAAACAACAAATCCGTTAGCTTTTCTCAAAATATTTAATCCATATTTATAAAAATTCATCCGTTACAATATTTTAATTACTATAATATATATGGTATTTAGTAGATAATTTAGTTAAAATAAATCGAAACATCAAATTCAAATTTTCTTTTCTTTTTATTATTATTCAGTTCACAGAATCAATCAATCAATCCACAAAACAAATCAATTTAAATTTTAAACCCAATCGATTAACGATTAAAACTTAATTAATTGTGTTTTTGCAAAACAAAAACCTTATAGCTAAAAGTTTTTGATCCATTGCGCAGGTCATTGCCACTTTTACATATCATGCTCACAGTATTTAACGTGCTCTTGTTTTTCTGTAATAGGAGAGTTTGGTAACAAAAAATAGGAAACAAAATGGAGATATTCATAGCTTGATGCATTTACAAATTTTCCATAAAATAAATTGTACGATGCAACGAGGCATTTAAAAGTTTTCCATAAAAGTAAATGGTACAACGAATACAACGAATCATTTAATCTAGTTTGTTTCACGCATGCTAAGCAAAATTTGTTGATTCAGATTTTTAAATAGAATAGACTAAACCGCTATCATGATTGCATATTTTGTTTTGTTTCATTCATACTATGGTTTGATCACAATCGATGACGTTAGATGAATTCAAAACAAAATACGTAAAAACAAGTCTAGTTAGAGGCTTGTCTCGTAGTAAAAGAAAAATAAATTAAAGTGATGTATGAATGTAAATTATTCATTTACGACAATTTGCTGCACAACACACTGTTACGTAATAATAAACTGTTATATAATACCATATAATGCCTATTATTTATTATCTAGGGTCGTAAAGTTAAGAACTGTGTTTAAATTAAGAGAAGAGAAACTCACGAAAAAAAATATTTTTCCGTACAAAACATAGGGAAAAACCAACTTTTTTGCAAACGATAGTTTTGAATTAAAACCTCGATAAATTACAATTTTTATCATTGAAATGGTAACTAAAATGCTACATTTACAAGCCATTGCCATTACAAATTATCTAAAAATTCATTACAATACCATGGTTGAATGATTCTAACAACGCTCATTAAAACATTTAAAAAAAATTTCCGAGATTTTCCACATGAAATTTGACCCGCTATCTTTTCTCAGAGATTACTATGCACCATTTTCATCAATTTGATCCACCTCCAGAGATATAACACGTTAAAGTAAGAATTTTACAGTGCTAATAAAAAAATTTAGAAAATTGAATTTTCCAAGATTTCCCACATCAAACTTGACCCAATATTTCTTTCCCAGAGATTACTATGAACTCTATCCCCAGACATAACACTTTAAAGGCAGGATTTTTACAGTGCTAATATCTGAAACTTGCCCCAAAAAGTTTTTACCACAGATTGCTATGGACCATTGTCATCAATTCGATTCATTTCCAGGATGTCTACTGTGCTAATAAAAAATATAGAAAATCGAATTTTTTTCCGAGATTTCCCACATGAAGCTTGACCAAATATTTTTTCCAGAGATTACTATGATTATGTCATCAATTCGATCCATCTCCTGATATAAAACTTTAAAGGCAGAGTTTAACAGTGCTTATAAAAAAATTTAGAAAATCGAATTTTCCGAGGTTTTTGACTTAAAACAATTCACCCAATTTTTTCTCCAGAGATTATTATAGACCAGAGGTGGCCAAGCTTTACTACACATTGAGCCGCAGTACAATAATCTCTCGTTTCGAGAGCCACAAATAAAAATAAAAAATTTCAAAAGTATCAGTTGTTTGGAAATATTTATTTTATTGAAAAAACAATTATGTACTTATAGTATGGTTATACATACATACAAATACATATTTAAAGTTTGTTACATGACATGCTTGCTGGTAGATGGCATGTTTGTTTGTAACTTGGCCGTGAATTTTCTGAAATCTGGTTCATAGTTTGTTAGCGCAGTACGAATTAATTTCGTTAAATGCTCATTTGTAAGTTGTGAACGGTGGTTTGATTTTATAAACTTCATTGTTGAAAAAAGTGATTCACAACAATATGTTGTACCGAATATGGACAGTAATCTGGCATGAGCTTTTTTCAAATTGGGGTACTTTGATTGAGACACTAGTTTCCAAAACTCATTTGGAGATTGTGTGGCTTTGTGATGCATTTTAAGAATGTGATCTTCCTGTAGCTCTAGTAATTCCATTTCTCCTGAAGCACTATCATGCAAAATATAACAAGGAATCGATAAGCCCTCGTTAATAATGTCAATCTCGAATGGATTTACAAGTAAATTAAGAGAAATATTTAAATTATTCAGATCATTAAATCGCAAATGAAAGTCTTTCAATAATTCTGCTAATTTACTGTCGTATTCACTCAGTTTGTTATCATTAATTTTAGAGAGTCTGTTTTTCAGACGAGGAAAGTGGTTGAACACTCTTGTTGTTAAATCTCGTTGAAAAAGTTGAATTTTTTTAATAAAACTCAGAATTGTTTGAATAAGATCAGTAATAACTTTATCTTTTCCTTGTAATGCTAGGTTGAGGGATTGCAGATGCTCCGTTATATCAGTCAAAAACATACAATCATTAATCCATTCATCATCCTTTAATTCCAGATAGTGTTTTTCTTTTTCTTTGAGGAAATTTCTGATAGGTTCCATTAAATCAACAAATCGGCTTAGAACATTATAGGTGGATAACCATCGCACAAGGCAGTAAAATGTTATATCTTGAGGATGATCTTCAAGGTCCAGTGCTTCGATAAAGTTCTTGAATTGGCGATGGGTTTTTGAATTCGTCCGAATATAGTTCACAATTTGTAGCACAGTTTTCATTACGTTTTCGAATTTAAAATATTTTGCAACTAAATGTTAACGATGAACAATGCAATGAAGTGCCAAAAATTCGGGTATTCTTGGGTCATTTTTTAATAGACCAATAAGGCCTACATTTTTTCCTAACATTGCAGGTGCTCCGTCAGTTGCTACACTTACCAAATTATTCAGTGGAATATCTGTATCTGACAATATATTATCAAGGGCACTCTTAGTATCAATACCACGAGTAGTATTTTTAAATGCTACCAAATCCAATAGTTCTTCCTTTACGATTAAAGATTCGGAAACGTATCGGATAAATACAGCTAACTGGGGAGTGTCTTGTATATCGATTGATTCGTCAAGGGCTAAGCTGAAAGCTACACTATTTTTTACATCTACTTGTAGCCGCTGTTTAATATCTTTAATTATATCCGTAATACGTTGCTCAGTGGTATGACGTGATACTGGAACATTGCTAATTAATCTGTGCAATTTGATATTTAAAGGATCCAGCATTTTAACCACCTGTTCCATATTCTTTTTGATAAACTCTCCCTCAGTGTAAGGTCGTTTAGCACGGGCGATGTTCCAAGCGATCATAAAACTAGCCTCGGTAGTATTATCAGATTCTGAACTAAAAGATGATAATAATGTTTGCTGATTACTTAATGCAGATTTTAAAGAGTTTATTTTATTTGTTCGGATGTTGGTATTTAACGGATAATTATCCAAAAATTTACTATGGTTTTTTTCGTGATGCCGTTTTAAATTACTGGTTTTATAATGAGCAAGTGATTCATTGCATATAAGATACAAAGGTTTTCCCCCTTTATCGACGAATGCGTATGCTTCAACCCATTCTTGCCTGAAGCTACGATTTTCTTCGTCATATCTCCTTTTTTGTGGTCTGACATATTTAGCAGTTAAATTAAACTAAAAATCAATACTTAATTTATTTTACTGTTAAAATAATTATTAAAACTTAATAAAAAAATTGAAATCTGTCAATAATTACCGTCAAATGATGGAAAAAAATTACACGACACAGAAACAACAAGTATTACTTTTCTATCGAAAAATATGAACACAATTTTTTAAATATAATAAAAGAAACCAAAATACAATTTTTCGTCAGAAAAAACAGTTAATTTTTTTTGGTTTTAACCAACACGAAAATTATCCGACTTGTTGATATTTTTGAATAAGAGCAGAAAATATACCAAAATCAGCGCTGTCGTTTTTAAAAAGTAATAAATAGTGGGTATGTTTGCCTGGGTCAGCGGAGTATTTTAACAGCGCATGCATTAATGAAATTACTTTTACTCATGAGATTTGAGCAACTTTTTATTATTATTTTTTAATAGTAGCACAATGCTTTAAAATGTAGCTAGGTTCATTCTCTATTAATCATGAGGAAAAATTTAAAAAATCTTTAACTTTTTCATTGAGAAAAATATATTTCAAAAATAAATTTTTCTTTTCTCAAAATAAATTTTCATACAAACTTGGATCTCATGAGTAAAAGTAATTTCGTTGTACATGCACTGTAAGTAAAAACGGAGTATTCATAAGAAACACGCAAAATATTATATTTCGCTACAAGACATGAAATCACCGTTTTTTTCTTGCAATTTCCTAAAGTTTTTAATTTCGTTATTATGGTCATGTTTTTGGTTTAGGGTAATATCTTACTGTCGTAGATGTAGAAGCGGTTGAGGTAGCATATGTCGGATTTGCACGTGTTTTTAATTCTATTTAATTCATTTTTTAATTGGAATATTAAAGGTTACATTAAATTTAACGTCGGAAAATTACCTAAAGATAAAATATCAAAAATATTGTTTATAAAAAAATTGCAGAAAAAGATAATCATAGAAAAACAAACGAATCCAAAAGGAAAGACTTTTGATTTTGAGAAAGATTTTTGTGCATTAATTTGAAACGAATACAGGTGATTTTATTTTTAGTCCACTAGAATATGTTAAACGTATAACCTTAAATAATAAAATTAGTTAAATTTATTTATAACAGCGGATTATACTTAAACTTGATTCGCGAAGTAAAGTAGTATCAAACTAAAACAAAGTCGCAAAAACCTCCAATAGTAGTAACTTCGACAGGATGGACCTAAATATAATAATATGATTGCATTAAATCATATTATATTAAACAGCAATATAAATTATATGTATTATTTCTAATTTTGTTACAATTTTTATGAATTAACCATTAAATATTATTTAATTTTTTCATTTCTTTTCGAGAGCCGCATTTATTCTTTCAAAGAGCCGCATGCGGCTCGCGAGCCGCGGTTTGGCCATGTGTGTTATAGACCATTATAATATATTCGATCCATCTCCAGACATAACACTTTAATGGCAAGAGTTTTACAATGCCCAATAAAAAAATTTAGAAAATCAAACTTTCCGAGTTTCCGATTTCCCACATTAAACTTGACCCAATATATTTTCCAGAGATTACTATAGACCGTTAATCATTGATCAATTTTGATATTTGGTAGAGTTTTTTAAGTAATTTAATCTGCATTATCGACAGGAAACTTTGGCTAAGCTTAACAGCTTCAGCTGAGATCGTAAAAATTAAATTTTCTTTCCCGATTTTTTTATTTTTGGTTGGAATCTTTCGTCTAGGTTTAACAGTATAAAATAATATCCGAAAACATTTTTTTTCTATGCGAAAAGTAAACTCACTAGTGAAATGGAATAACAAATTAAAGTTGCTATGGTTTTTCATATAATTTTATAAAGTATTTTAAACAACGTAGCCATGAAAAAATAGAATATGAATTTTGAATGTTTTGTTGACGATTTCTAACTTTATATTTATAGGCCAGTAATAATAGGAGAAAAAATTAGAAAAAAAAAAAATAATTCGTTACAGCAAACTGATAGTGGGATATTGTAGAACACGATATTGTAAAAGAGGGAAACATAAATCGAACCAGCAGCTGCTATCCGGGGGAGAATGGGGAGGGTTTTTAGGGGTTGAAAGGGGTTTTTCGTGATTTCTGGCTAAACCGTGCATCCTATCAAAAAGAGTTATATGTAAAAGTTGTAGGGAATAAAAAGATCTACACTTTTTGTACGGACCAGTTTTACCCTCACCTCAACATTTTTCGAAAAAAATGTGAAAAACCGATTTTTTTCTTTTTTCTTGTTTTCTTTTACAAAAAAAATTTTATGAAGTTCAAATTTTGGAAAAAGATACCTCCATTTATTGGAAAAAGGCAGCAATTTTTTCGGAGGGAAATATTTAGACGTTGTTGTTAAAATTAATTTTTTTGAAAAAAAAAAAACAAATTTTTAACTGCGATTCCTCTTAAAACTACGCCTCCTAAAGAGTTCAGTTTTGACTCATTTACTCGTTCTTACGTCTATTTTTGATAAGTGGTAAAAAAATGGTACACTGTTATGGAAAAAAAGGCGGAAAAATTGAAAAAACCGAGAAAATCGCTTTTTTTTCGTGGTAATTTGCATATTTATCGTTGAATAATCGTTATTAATTAATAAAATCATTTAAATTTTTTATGATAAACGTAAACGACGATCATTTGGAAATAAATTAATGAATAATTATATGCTTTCGTTACTTTTAGTTTATTTAGGTAACAAAAAAGCAAATTTTATTCTTCAAACATGGCGATCTCAAAAAGTACCTTTTAGTTTTCTTTCATGTTTTTTATATTTTACAGATTTGTTATTTACTTAAAACATACTAAACCTATAAGGACAATTGTTATTTTTTGTTTTTGAGAAAAACACATTTGAATATAGGTTGATTTTTTTTGTACTTTGTGCCATACACTAAACCCAAGTTTACTGATTCTATTAAACTTATTTTGGGTTTAGAAGGTACTAAATGAGGTTTAAAGAAGGTACTAAATAAGCTTTTTTTGGGTTTTCTGAAGGTTTAATATTTTACCCAAAACATATTCAAATTACAGACAGACGTTTTGTTCGACGATAAAAACCAATTCGAATATTTGTTAGCAAAAATATGCCAGTTGCAGATTTTGCTGAAATTTATCAAATAGATAGTGAATTTTCCTTTCAATTACAATAAAAAATTCATATTAAATTAAAATACATCATATATTAATTATCATATATTATAAAATAAAATAAGCATTAAATATTTTAGAAAAATGAAAATTCTGCCAATCCCATGTACCTTCGAAATCAAATTGCTCAAGAACGGCTTTACCAATTTTATCAAACTTTTTTTTTTTTGTAGGTGATTAGTTAATCGTTTGAAAAAAAAAATAATTAATTGTTTTTGTAATTAATTTTTAAATTAAAATATTAAAAAACTTTTTTAAAGTTGGCGCTTGGGTTGAAGATCAATTGAAATTTAATTTATTTTTTTTTGTAAGAACAGTTCCATCTTTACTCTAAAATATTACAAATTTACAAAGAGGCTAATATTCGTGTTCTTGAGATATTTAATTTTTAAGATTTTTAGTACGACTGAAATTCTAATTGTTGATTATTTCTTCGAACAATATTTATCAAGTTCGAAAACGAAAGCATCTAATTATTCATAAATGTATTTCCGAATGATCGTTGTTTACGTAATAATAAAAAAAATAATATGATTTTATTAATTAGTAACAATTATTCAACGATAAATATGCAAATTACCACGAAAAAAGCAATATTTTCGGTTTTTTCAATTTTCCCGCCTTTTTGTCCATAGATTTATACTTTTTTTTACCATTTATCAAAAATAGACGTAAGAACGAGTAAATGAGTCAAAACTGAACTCTTTAGGAGGCGTAGTTTTAAGAGGAATCGCAGTTAAAAATTTGTTTTTTTTTTTCAAAAAAATTAATTTTAACAACAACGTCTAAATATTTCCCTCCGAAAAAATTGCTGCCTTTTTCCAATAAATGGAGGTATCTTTTTCCAAAATTTGAACTTCATAAAATTTTTTTTGTAAAAGAAAACAAGAAAAAAGAAAAAAATCGGTTTTTCACATTTTTTTCGAAAAATGTTGAGGTGAGGGTAAAACTGGTCCGTACAAAAAGTGTAGATCTTTTTATTCCCTACAACTTTTACATATAACTCTTTTTGATAGGATGCACGGTTTAGCCAGAAATCACGAGAAACCCTTTTCAACCCCTAAAAACCCTCCCCATTCTCCCCCGGATAGCAGCTGCTGGTTCGATTTATGTTTCCCTCTTTTACAATATCGTGTTCTACAATATCCCACTATCAGTTTGCTGTAACGAATTTTTTTGTTGTTAAAATACTATTTTGCCTGGCCTATTATAGTAAATACCGATTATATATTACTATCATAGAAAAAATTGCATTTCCTACGCGAGATAAAAACGTTTTTCGTTCGTGAACATGTCTCACTCGACGCTAGCGCGTCTCGTGAACAAATATTTACTCACAAAAAAAACAATGTTTTCATCTCTTGTAGGAAAATATACTATTATTTATGTTTTTAATTATATTTTATTTTAATTTTTCAATTATTTATTTTGGTTCATGTGAAAATTTGTTTCAATTCGCACAGCAAAAATTAAAAAGAGTTTCACCTTAAGTCAAAATTTTGTTTGGAATGTAATGTCCTTTGTAATTTAGATGGGGACCATTTAATGCACACTTCGGTTACTGAATTGGTGAAAACGAAACTATGTAGAAGGACCGCTAACTAATTTTAAAACTACAGAGTACCAGAAAAACATCAGCATGAAAAAATGCCAAAGTTATCGAATATAAATAAATTTCCCTAAGAAGTAGTCATTGGATATCGCATGTGTTCCTCATACTGAAAAATTGGTCACTTAAACACCCTAGTACCAGGATACATAAAAATAGCTTTCCATATAAGCCACAAAAAGAGAAAATGCTAAATTATTTTTATGTTTTTTATATTCTTTTGTGCTGTGTGCTTGGGTGCAGTCTGGGGAAAAAAATACTGTTTTGATATTTCTCCGTGTTTTTGGCGATTGCGTTATGGTTATATCAACTATATCAATATCTTTGATGAACCTTTACGAAAACCATAATAATGCTTCTAAAGAGCGCCATTTTCAGCGTTTCGTGCTGAAAGTTCCGTGAACAGAGAAGAACAAAATATCAACAATAATTAGTCGCAGTCTTTAATTGCCGGACCCTAGGCACATAAAATTGAGTTTTACTTCGGTTTTGAAAAAACCTAAGTATGGCATGCATGAGCCAAAAGTGAAATTCTTACCCCCACTTTTTTGGCATTTCTCGACGTTTTAGGACCTACTGATTCTAAAAAAGCAAAAATGTATGGCTGTCTGTCGGCCGGCTGGCCGTCTGGCTGGCCGTCACAACTACGAAATCTAGAAAACCGCTGGACGGATTTCAAAATTTTTTTCTGAAAATATGTTTATTCAATAGGAAGAGCCGAAAGGACGATGTGTTCGATAGCTGTACCGGAAGTGTGTTAAAAATATCGTCAAGTGTGTCAAAACAAGGAAGTTTGCATATTTTTTGCTTAAAAACGTTCATTTTAAGTGATTACGAATAGAAACATTAAATTTGAAGAAGTTTTGATGGTCGGGATTGGTATGTGAGACCAAAAACTAGATTATTGCATTATAAGTTTGTCAAAAAATGTTGTCAAGCGTGTCAAAAGAAAGATTTTTATTTATTATTTTATCCAATTTTTTGGAAAAAAATATAATTAATTTTTTGTATGACATGAAATTTTATTATTATTATTGAGAATTATGGCATTATAAGTTTGTCAAAAAAATGTGTTCAAGTGTGTCAAAAGAAAGATTTTTATTAATTATTTTATCCAATTTTTTGGAAAAAATATAATTAATTTTTTGTATGACATTAAATTTTATTATTATTATTGAGAATTATGGCACTATAAGTTTGTCAAAAAAATGTTGTCAAGTGTGTCAAAAGAAAGATTTTTATTTATTTTTTTACCCACTATTTTGGAAAAAATAAAATTAATTATTTGTATGACATGAAATTTTATTATTATTATAGAGAATTATGTTTGTCAAAAAATAGTGAAAAAAATATTATCAAGTATGTCAAGAAAATGATTTCATTTATTTTTTTAGACAATTTTTTGGAAATTTTGTGACATGGAAATTTTTGAATTTGTTATAGTTTTTGAAATATTTTTGGAATTTTAAAAAAAATTTGTAGTTCTGATTTTGTAAGAATTTTTGGAATATTTTTAGAATTTTGAAAAATTTTAAATTTTTGATTTTATTATAATTTTTGAAATTTTGAATAAAGTTTCCATTTTTGATTTTGTAATGATTTTTGCAATATTTTTAGAATTTTTGAAAAAGTTTGAATTTTTGAATTTTTAAGAATTTATGGAATATTATTAGAATTTAGAAAAAGTTTTATTCTAATTTTTGGAATATTTTTGGAATTTTGAAAATGTTTCTATTATTGATATTGTTATAATTTTTGCAATATTTTCAAAATTTTTGAAAAAGTTTGATCTTTGATTTTGAAATAATTTTTGAAATATTATTAGAATTTTGGAAAAAGTTTGATTTAATTTAATTTTTGCAATATTTGTGGAATTTTGAAAGAAATATGAATTTGTGATTTTGTAATATTTTCTCGAAACGCTAAATGGAGAGGTTTTTGAGTAGTTTGCTGATTGTATCATTTTTTCACTAAATTATGTTAATTTATGATCTATTATGATTTTCCGGCAACGTATTGATGTTTCGTGTTAGTTTTGTAATAAATTTTTAAACAGAGATAAAAAATACTTGTACTTTAACAAAGAGTTATGTTTGATATACATTGCTGCCCAAAACTAAAAACCATGTCCTCATAAAAGTTTTTTGCCGAAAGCTATATCAAAATCCATAACCCAGACCGAAGTCTTGATATCTCAGAGCTGGAGATTTTAGCCCCTCCATATTTTCCTCCTAAATGTTACTAGAATTTTCAATTCAAAATTGATCGAAATGATACAAGAGATGTAAAATTGGTTAAAATCTCATCCATATATAAAAAAATGGATTAAATTTGAAAATACACATGATGATTCAATAATTGACAAAAATTCAAAACTGTGAACCGCAAAGTTCTAAAAAAATACCAATGTTTGTTATAATTATTTATTATATAATTATTTGAGACTTTGCTCTATTTTCCGAAAGGCCAGAACGATTTTAAAGATGCACTTCTTTGACAATAATTCAAAAACTTTGAATCGCAAAATTCTAAGAAAGTTGCAATGTTGATTACACCCCACCCATTTTGTTCAAAAATGCTTTTTTCACCTCACTTCCCATGAAATAAAAACACAGAAATATAATTATTTGAGACATCGCTATAATTTTCGTTGTAAATTTATCACTATTATTTATCACTATCCTATCTCTGTGAATTTTTTCTGTTACTAAACGTCAAAACGTGCATATCCATATTTAAAATCATATTCTGTAAATCTAGTTTTGTACTTTTGTTTTGTTGATTAAAATTTTATTTAATTGATACTTTTTCAGGACTTTTCCTTTTTGTAAAATTAAATGTTTAAATATTGACCAAAAAACATAAGTATGTAGTATACTATATACTAACCTAAAACTTAATATAAACTGACTGTCAGTACCGACTCAATGACCTACCGTAACATTTTAACATAAAGCTTAATTTAAATTTTGGTTTCATTCAATATTTGTTTTTCTTTTATTTCATAAAAATATCTCTTTTTTTCCATATTCTTAACTCAACTGCGAATGTATTTTCATTTAATCCCTATTAACACAAACATACCCAATATTAATTTCAATCAATATAAGCTTAAAAAATTATTCAATAAACTTTTTATATCAAAAGAGATAAAGGAAAACTATGTCTGATTTAAAAAATAATCTTTTAGACGAGATTTAAGCTTAGAAAAAGATTCTCTTAAGTACTTCCACTAACTCTAATTGAGGATCATAATAAAATCTATTTCCCATTTCAAAAACTTTTCTTCTAATATTAAAGAGCTAAAAGAAAATTGAGAAAAATAATAGAATTTTTTAATGTTTATACACAAAACAAACTCGCAAATAAAAACTTAAATTAAATCTATTCATTTTTATTAAACGTAAATTTAATTTAGTTAAGGAATAAAAATCATTTAAAAATTTCCACACATACACATCCTTAAAAAAAGATGGCTACATTTGACAAAAAAAATTCACGGAAAAGAAAAAAAAATTTAACCGAAATTTAAAGAAAAAATAAGAAGAATCATTAAAAATGGCGCGCGCAATTATTTTCCAGTTTCAAAATGATGATTTAATTAAGTTTTTTTTTTTGAAAATGGAGAGATATAAATTATTTTGTTCCAGATAATTCCATCCCAGCATCCTTGTTACACGAGAGTTAATTTTTTTGGTGAGAGTCTCATAAAAATAATTTGTGTGTGAGTTTTTTTTGGTTTGCTCAGCAAATATTACAGTGATGTAGATAGTAAATGAAAATGTTTTTGAACTTAAACATAAATGAAACAAGAATTAGATTAAATTTTTTAAATTCACTATTTTATTTGTAATATAAAATACTAAAAAACCTGTTGTCAAAGATTTTATATCACAGTCTACTATTAAAAACCAAACACTGTCCTTGAAGTTCAGTTGCTCAAACTAAGAATAAAGACCAAAATATTTTCATCATAATTTAATCAAAATATAATATCTCTCTAAATATAACATCAACAATGGAAGAAGTGAGAGTCGCATAAAGAATCAAAATAAAAAACACATACATGCAAAAGCCAATATCCTGGAAAATATTTCATTATCAATTTTCATCCGAATAAATTTATTTTCATTTCTTGGAAACAAAAATCTGGAGAAAAATTTCCATAACATACACAAATAAAAAAGAAGCAGATAGAAGAAATCCTATCACACATGACAAGACACAAAAAAGGGAAAAATGAGAAAATTTTCGGGCTTTGTAATATTCAGCAGTTGGTGTTCCGGTTTCGGGTCGAGCTGTTGATTTGTTTTAAGTTTTTTGTTATTTAGTGCAACACAGACATACATTTTCACATTCTACCCACATAATAAAATTCTATAGGAATAGAAAAATAAAAAGTTTAATAGTTCTTTAATACAAAAGTTTTAAGTTCAAAAATAAAACATAAAGAAAAGCTTTAAACATGGATTGTTGTAGTTCTGTTAAACGGAAAAAAATTCCCTTTTCTTCAAAACTTAAAACTTAAAAACAAAAATGTCTGTAATGTTAATTAATTAATTAATTTTTTTTCTGAGTTTTTTTCTGTCTCTTTTATTATTTAATATTATTTATTAATCCATCTAAATATGTGTGTGTAAAAGTGATTTTAATTATAAACTTTTGAATCGGGATTGGATGTGATTTTCAATAGTAGAAAAAGTTTTAAATTTCATAATTAACAAAAGAAAAAGAAAGATGAAAATTGTGAAAATTTAATTAATTAAATAACAGAAAAAATTAAAATTAGTTAATTGAAAATGTTGTTTGATACAGTGTGTTGTGTAATTCTAAAAATATTATTCATGAATAATAATTACAAATAAATGTAAAAGAGGAAATGGCATAAAAACAAATTGGAATAAATATGGAAAACTTAAAACGTTAGTGAAATTTAATTTTTAATAACATAATTTTACTTAATTAAATTAAAATGTAAATTTGGTTTATGAATAATTTTTTTTTGTAGAGAAAATATAAAAATGAAATTTATTGTTTCAGTATTTCGTGAAATTTATTGTTTCCGTTGGTTGATTGGTTGAGTGGAAAGGGCTGAGAGAAGAAGATTCTAATCCTATATTCAATGAATTTTTGAGCTGGTGATGGGTAGGAAATAAAGTAATGATTTTTGATGTAATAATAGTTTTAGTCGAAGTATTACATTGGAAAATGACTTAATGTATATCATTACGGTAGCTCATGTAACTCAAAGTATTATATTAATAATATAATCAAACTCGTTTGATTGGTATTCATTAGATAATCAGTTATATTTCAACAAGTGTTTTTATTGTTGCATTAAAATTGACTTGATTTAATAAGTATAACAGAAAATTATGTTCGTCATGGGATTTTGAAAGTTTTTGTTGTCATTAACACATTAAAATTATAAATGTGGTTTGGATTTGTTAAATTTATTGTGGTTTGTCCATAAATGAGTAAGTTTGAGGTTTGAAGTTGTAATTCATATTCAAATATTTATTTTTAGAAAGAATATTACCCAGTTAAATGATCAAACAGAGTGATATTAATTAAATGCTACATTTTGTATCAACCAAATTTTCTTTCTACGGAGGAGGATTATTAATCCTTAGAAATTTAGAGAAATGAGAACAGTCCTTCGTAAAATGTTGTAACAAAAAAAATCTCGGATGGACTTAACACAAAGTTTTAAATAAACAGGTGTTCGGGAGCCCTTTTTCCTCTTTGTCTTTCTATTCCCAAAAGCTTTTCAGATCACTGTACAGTTTTCATCGTGCTCCAAATATTGGATTTCAAAATCTACGTAGCAACTTTACTGTCATACTTATGAAGGAATTCGATCGTTATCGTAATCTTAATATCTTTCGTGATGTGTAGAATAAACTACTCATATTCATATAGATAAAAAATTAGATTCATATATACAAAATAAACGATTGTTCTAATAAAACACCTCATGTAGGCTCAATTGGCTTTTAAAAAAAGTAAACGGAGCTAGTGAATTAATTCTTTCAAAAATTAGTAACGAAAGGATGGCGATCGATCTTTAATCGAAGTTATGTAGTATTCCTTCATGGTGACACGTTATGGCTTGCTCGAAGGATTGCGCCTTCATATAATAGGGTTATATGTAGGCTTTAATCATTGAGAGTACAGTGCGTCATTTGTTCAAGGAATATGCCATTAACGGGAATATTGGGAACACCAATTTAGTTTTGTTCTTGCAAATTTTTAAAACAAATTTGTTCTTTATCTCTTAATTTATTTTTATTTTCTCTATCCTATCATGAAAAATTGGCCTACGTCATATCTTAGATGTGATAAAATTTATTGTTTAGTTATCCCTTCTTTTAAAAAAAAATATAAAAATAAGAAAACAAAGATTTAGATAACTTTTCTCTGATGAAGATGAATCGTTTATTTATTTCAGGGTTATTTACCTTTATAAAAATAAGTGTTAGATGCATTACAATAGCTGCGTTCGATTTGATTGAAATAACTGAATTTGCTAAAAAACAAGAACAAATTTATTTACAAATCACTTTTAATTAATTATTGGAAATCTAGTTTTATACTGTTTCGTATTTTAATATAATGGTAGGATTTACTAGTTTGCATTTTGTTTTCAACCTTTTGCTGTGTGTTGATTCAAATTTTACATGCTTATAAAATATTTCAAAAACAAAACCCTGTCTGTTCTTTAGTTTTCCTCTGCTTGACTGTTTTGATTACACACTTTTATTATTATATTACACACTTTTATTTAACTTGAGATTTGACAGTTTTGTTGGGTTGAATTTTGTCATTAATTTTTCAGCAACTTCCCATTATAGAATTAGTCTGAAATTTGAAAAATAAGTTTCTTGAACTTGTCTGTACGCGTTTCTAAAAGTTTGAGAGCAAATAACTTAATAAAAATGAAAAATAAATTTTCAATTTTTAAATAATTTTTTCTCCATCTATAAAAGTTTCAGCATTTATATGCAAATCCATAATATTTGAAGAAGCCGATTTCAGCATTGGGATTTCGGTCGTTATGATTATGTCATTATAATCGAGGACATATTACACATTTTTGTCATTTTTATAGGGGAACATTTCTTTAAATTGTAAATAATGAATATACAAATTAAAGTATTTCATACATATTTGTAGTGGTTGAAAGTTTACGTTATATTCATGCTTATCTATAATGAATATATCAATTAATAGATGGGCTTGAAGTTAGTCAAAAGAAATTTTTTTATTGTAAGCACATAAAAAACAAAATAATTGTGACATTCCCATACAAATTTTGACAGTTTTTCATTTAATTTTGGAAACTACAATATTTAATTAATAGCAAAATCGAGGCTCAAAATTTAAAATATTTATCAAAGTACAACAAATTGATCAAATTTAATTTAAAAAAAGTTCGACAAGTGCGAATAAAATTCGTTCGCCAAGGGTTCCGTGATTGTAAAAGAAAACAATGTCAAAAATAATTGACAAAATTTGTTGTTGTAATGTCTTTATATTGCCAGACCATAGACGCATAACAAAATAAATGTTTAATCGTAAATGTCAATAGTAAAATATGAAGGGGCTGAAATCTCACAGCTCTGAGATATCAAGACTTCGGTCTGGGTTAAGGATTTTAATATAATTTTCGGCAAACAACTTGTATGAGGACATGGTTTTTAGTTTTAGACAGCGATGTATATCAAACATAACTTTTTGTTAAAGTACATGTATTTTTTTATCTCTGTTTAGATATGTATTGCAAAACTAACACGAAACATCAATACGTTGTCGGAAAATTATAACAGATCATAAATTAACATAATTTAGTGAAAAGATTATACAATCAGCAAACTACTCAAAACCTCTCCATTTAGCGTTTCGCGAAAATATTTCAAAATTACAAATTCATATTTCTTTCAAAATTCCAAAAATATTGTAAAAATTAAATGAAATTCAAAAATTCAAACTTTTCTCAAACAAAATTCTAAAAATGTTTCAAAAATTATTACAAAATCAAAGATTACAACTTTTCTCAAAAACTCTAAAAATATTGCATGAATTATAACAAAATCAAAAATTGTAACTTTTCCAAAATTATAAAAATTATAATAAAATCAACAATTTAAAATTTTTCAAAATTTTAAAAATATTCCAAAAATTCTTACAATATCAAAAATTGAAACTTTTCCAAAATTCCAAAAATATTTCAAAAACTATAACAAATTCAATAATTTCCATGTTCAATTATATTTACGTAAACAAACAGTTACATTTTTTTTTCCAAAAAATCATCTAAAAAAACAAATGAAATCATTTTTTTGACACACTTGACAATATTTTTTTGACAAACTTATAATCCAATAAAATTCTCAATAATAATAATTTCATGTTTATTATACATTTTATTTCATACAAATAACTAATGTTATTTTTTTCTAAAAAAATAAATGAAAATCATTCTTTTGACATTATGTTTTTGACTAACTTATAATTCTCAATAATAATAAAATTTCATGTCATACAAATAATTAATTTTATTTTTCCAAAAAATTGGGTAAAAAATTATATCAAAATCTTTCTTTTGACAAACTTATAATGCCATAATTCTCAATAATAATAATAAAATTTCATATCAAACTAATAATTAATTTTATTGTTTTCCAAAAAATTGTGTAAAAAAGTAAATAAAAGTCTTTCCATTGACACACTTGACAACATTTTTTTGACAAACTTATAATGCAATAATCTAGTTTTCGGTATCACATACTAATCCCGACCATCAAGATTTCTCCGCATTCTTTGTTCCCACTCATTATCACTTAAAATGAACGTTTTTTAAGCTAAAATTGCACATTTCCTTGTTCTGACGATTTTTTGACACACTTCCGGTACAGGTATCGAACACATCGGTAGCTCAAGAAAAATTCAATTACACTAGCTTGTAAATGGTTTAAATTTGATTTTTTTATCGGTTAATCAAGGATTGAAATTTTGGTTGGTGGATAGGTTACACTAAAAATATTTTTTTACAATAATACAAGAATTGTGCATTGCAAAATTTAAAAAAAAATTGTAATGTTTCTTAAATTAAGTGCTCCTTTATATGACACCCCACTCACTTTGATTTTCATTCAAAATTTACCAAAATTCCTAACTCTGTGATTTTTTTCAAATTTTTCTGTCAATCACTGTCGAAACGTAGAAAGGGGACGGTCTGAGAGTTTCGCTTTTTTGACAATAACTCAAAAACTGTGCACCGCAAAATTCTAAAAAAAATTGCAATGTTTTCTAAACTAGGTGTTCTTTTAAATGACACCCAATTTGACCTGGTTTTAAAAAGCGTTTTCACCCCTTCTCGTTTCCAACCGCTATAAATATAATTGTATGTGACTCTTTTATATATTTTATATTAAAAGCTTACTAATTTTTCTATCATTTCAAATACATTTTCAAAGATTTTCGATCAGTTAGGTTCGGAGCTAATCGAGGCAAGAAAACACGAAGAAAACGTCATTATTCCAAATTATACAAAAAATGGTGTGGTGTAAAATTCCAAAATAAATTTTTAAGGAGTGAAGTTTAAATGAAGCCCTTTCATATGATACCCTACTTGAATCTATAAAAAAATGTATTTTCTCAAAGGTCTCACATCGTAACCCTGTAAATCAAACGAAAAGAACTTTAGTTATATTTGTATCTGTCATCATCTGTGGACAGGCTAGTTTTATACACACCTCAAATTTCAGGTACATAGCATTTATAGTTTACAAGATAATTGAATGTGAAAAACTCGTTTTACTCTCACCTATTGGGTTCATTATAAAAAACGAAACCCTAAAAATGTATGGAAATAGACACGCCATCTCATTTTTAATAATTTAGCTAAAAATTAAAACAATAAGCAAAGAACGTGAAAATTTTACATTGTCACTATCAAATTCAGCTTATGCTATATAATATAGTACTAAAACACTGAAACACTGAATAAAATATACCTTATTTAAATTACTTTAAGACTGGGTTCCAATTAGCTGCTAAATTGTACTAAACTGCTAAATCTAAATTTAGTTTTACAAAATTACCGAATTTTAATTCAAATTAATATAATCAAGTTGTCAGATATTGTTTAACGTATGAATTTCTTCCAAAGTATTTAGAAACAAAATATTGATTTAGTCAAATAAAATAGTTGACTAAATTAATTTAGCACGTTTAGTGGTTTAGTTCCATCAATTGGAACGCAGTCTAAAATTCAAAAGAGTATTAAATTTTCGGTAAGTGATTTAATTACTGATTTTACTTATGATGTTTCTGTGAAATAATGTTGATAAAAAAAATAAAATAATTAACTTATTTTTAGGTAAAATTATATAACTAAAAACTATAAAATAAAAACATAAATAAAAAAATTTAAAAAACACACTTGTTGAAAAACGAACTAAAAAGTAAAAAATAAAATTTGCATTGACACAATGTTGTTGCAAAGATGAAAACGATATGTTCGTACGCTTGTACGTATGTCTTGTATGTCTTTTATAATTATATTTTCTTTCAAATTGAAAGAAGAATAAAATGTTTAAATGGTATTTCACTATTTAACATATCTTAGCACATATGCAAACATTAGATTTTTGACTGTTAGTATTTTTGATAGATAAACAGTTTGTCGTTTCCATTTGTTACATAAAATAAAAGAATGGCAAAT
Source organism: Diogma glabrata (assembly GCA_963693315.1). NCBI lineage: Eukaryota > Metazoa > Arthropoda > Insecta > Diptera > Cylindrotomidae > Diogma > Diogma glabrata. The sequence continues at coordinate 44,629,536 of OY856186.1, forward strand.
ACAGAAAAGGAACAAATGTATGCTAATATTAATCTCTAACAAGAAATACTACCAACGTTTATTGCCTTTCTATACTGAATGCGCCGCCACCCACTTTTATTTTATTACTAGCTGGACCCGGTCACGCGTTGCAGTGGCTTAGTTTGGTTGAATCACTCACCTTTCTAATATGTTTTATTTCATAACACTTGAGGGTATTCAATATTTTTTGTTGATCCATTGACTGTGTGGATATAGAGATTGCCTGGTTTGCCAACTGTAGAACACGCAACATACAATTGTCCATTGGTGAAACAATCGTTATCTAGATCTAAACCACATACTTCCAATGTTTGGCCCTGAGCTTTGTTGATGGTGATTGCAAATGCCAATCGAATTGGGAATTGCAGTCTTTTAAATTGAAATGGCATATCCGTTGGTATCATAGGTATGCGAGGAATGAGGACATCTTCGGTTTTGAAAGGTCCATTCAAGATTGTTGCTTCTACTACGTTGCTCAATAATTTTTTTACTGTGAGTCGCGGGCCATTGAAAAGTTTTTGCTGATGGATATTACGCACCATGATGATTGGCACGCCGATTTTAAATTGTAGTACATGTGGTGGCATCCCTGGTAGATCAAGTGAATTCAAAAATTCTGTTGGATAGCTAACTGCTTCATCTGCTTCCATGACAGTGTCTACGGACTTGTATGTGACTTCCTCGCTTTGAATATTAGACAGAATTAAACTGTTAAGTTCATTGACGTCTTTGTTTTTGGCCGCAAGAATGATTCATTCACTCAGCCAATCGTGATTCTTATGATTAACTTGAATATCAGGAAATACTTTTTCAATTAATTCCTTGTTTGACGACACTAAATTGCAGAAGTTATGAGGCAATAAAATTCGTCCTGTTGTTAAATCAACCGGCACCTTTCCGTCACCAATTCTCAGCAATTGATATGAGAATATCTCAGCTGATTTATCTTTTTAAAGGAGAACACGCATGTTTGCCGATAATTTTAACCTTTACACTTATCGCCACAAAGTAGAATATTTCAAGCAAGCATTTATTTCATCTGCTGGTGTTGATCGGGGAACTACAGCTAATGTTTGTCTGAAATCTCCTGCAAGCAATATTAATGCATTCCCAAATGGTCTGGTATTTCCACGCAAATCTTGCAACGATCGATCAAGTGCTTCAAGTGATTTTTTGTGCGCCATTGTGCATTCATCCCAAATGATTAGTTTACATTTCTGCAATACTTTTCCCATTCCCCATCCTTTGGAAAGGTTGCATGTGGGCGTTTCAATGAATTGCATGTTTAATGGCAATTTCAAAGCGGAATGAGCTGTTCATGAGCTATGCTATTTTACGATCGAATTACTGCTAGAATCGTTTAAGAATCGTTTTAGAAACGTTTAGCCAGTTCCTCCTGGCGCATCCAAGAAAAAGATTCCTCCAACCCCGTTATCAACATTTTGCATTAGTTGATCGTGAATTGTTTTTTGTTCAAACATTAGCTTCGGAATATTTGATTGCACATACGACAATTACTTCTGTAATTCTTTTATTTATTGATGATGGATGATAGCATGCAAATTCGTATTGATGTTATCAGCATTCAATGGTATTGCTACACTCGAATCACTTAAATTTAATGTTTTTAAGTACTCAGAAATACAGCTAAACTTACCATCTGATTCATTGGCACTTTCATAAAAATTAATAAGCGCAAGTTGTTAGTTAGTTATTCATGCACAGTACTGTTTTATTTATTTAAATTTCCTTCGAAATGGTAAGTTTTCTGTAGCCAAATGCTTTAATTTATAACAATCACAAATAATATGCAGATCAGCTATTTCATGTATAATACTATGTAATGGATAGCCTGGGATAACGCCTGAACACAGTGTACTATAGTCTCAGCTTCATTAGTTGTCATTTTTTTTATTAACATGTACAGCTCGTAATAGTTTCTCATCCATTCACCATCAATAGTCATATTTCTTATAGTCCCCGTAACCCATAGTTTTCTTATTTTTCTTAAAATTTAACTAAATTTTCATTAGCTGGACAGACACATTGGAAGAGAATTGAACTAATTGCACTAATTAGTTTTAAATTGTAATTAATTAAAAATTTTCACTACTTATAGTAAACTTAAATTTTAATCGAAAATTGCATGAATGTAAAATTTTCCTTAAATTTTATCTATATAAACATTACTATTTAATTTTGCAACCCACTAAAATTGACTCATATTATGTTTCCATCCGCTTTAGTTCACCATACTACTTGAATTTGAATTCTCTAAACACTAACCGTAATTAAACAACGAAGTTTTCAAACCTCAAAACAGCTGTGCGTATTTGTCCAATCGTCACAATAAAAAGAATTAATATCCTACTGTGTTATGCATTCGATTTTCTATATGGGTATTTTTTGTTATCAATTGTCTTTCCGTTATGGATCTGAATTCCACTGTAATACTGTTGTAAGTTGATATTTTGTAATACATCAACATCATACGATCGATTAAACTTACATTTAAATTCATTCTAATTCCTTGATGATTTATATTAGTGTGTCGGAAATGATTTGTTTCGCAAAATTATTTTTGAAATATTAAGTATTATAAAGTAACCGCTCATTTCGTTATATCGAAAAATAGATCCTAACATTGATTTGCATAAATAATTTCCTTACATCAAAAACCTTTTCTTCGAATATTTCGAAGTCAAAAACGGCTATATAATGATCGACTGTATGATTGTTATTCTCTTAGTTCAATTTGCGATTCACATAGTGCTCGCGCAGTCTATTACTTTCTTTCTTTTCTGATTGGAATTGCGGGTTCTTGTTGACAGTGCAGTAAATATGATGTTTTTTGTGTTTCTTTTAAAAAGATGTCAGATGTTTTAAAAATGATAGTGATAATTAAATTTATATTAGTCGATTAAATAATAGTTACCCATAATTGAATTAAAGGAAAAAAATAATATGTGTTTGTGACGTCTAACGTGCTGTTATTAGTAAAATATATTCGAAACCATCGAACATATTATAATATTTGTAAGTACTGTAAAATATTAAAACAAAAGAAAAATCTATTGAAGGCGACCAAAAATGTCGGTCCATATTTTTTTTCTAAAATAAAAATTCGCAAAACGTAGCATCACTATTGTTTAGAAAAAGATTTCTTTTGTTATATAATCCAATGCAATATCCAACAAAAAAATTAAAATATATATATATATGTGTTATACTAGCGAATAAATAAATTAGTAAATTTTGTTAATACACACAACCAATTAAACTAAATATAAAATTTAAATCTGTATTCCAAAACCATTTGTTGTTGTTATTGTGAAATTTTCTGGCATGAGCATGAGAAATCGATACAAAAATTAAGGAAGTGATAAAAAAAAAACAAACCAGAAGGAAATAGAACCAACCTCGACACGAGAAAGGTTGATCTCTATGATTCTCGAACCATCTTGCAGAAACAGAAACGGGTTTTGATTTTGCTGTATTTCTTTTTTTTTGGTGATTATTACATATCCGGTGACAATAGTACAGCTTATTCAACAACGATCGATATACATTCTTTTCCTATTGGAGGAAACGATATATTGTTCTGAGGTGTTATCACGCTCGTATTTCGTTCATCCACATGATCAGTTTCAATCTTTTACCACGAAGTTTTATATCATATTTGTATTATCATTTTCAATTTTTACAACGTACTTTTGTACAATAATTCCATCAATGAATTTTTGGATAAACTATTGATATCATCATTGCCAACTTTTACCACGGATTTTTGTATAGTATTTACATCATCATTATCAACTTTTGCACCACATTTCTGTATAATATTCATATCAACAATTTCAACTATTACAACGAAATTTTGGGTACACTAGTTACGTCATCCGTTTCAACTATTACACCTTATCTTTATACAATATTTCTATCATTACTTTCAACATTTGCAACGAATTTTTTTTTTATCTACAAATTTTTGCATGGTATTTTCAACGTATTCAGCTCTAATTACAAATTTGTTCAACGTGGTTATACACAAGTTTTTGTATCATATTTTCAACGTGTTCAACGATAATTTCAAATTTGTTCAACGCTTTTATCCACAAATTTTTGTACCAGCTTTTCAACGTATTCAACTGATTAGCAAATCATTCAACCATTATTGTTATAAATTGTCACATTTAATTTACAACGTATTCAACTGATTTGCAAATTATTCAACCGAATTTGCTAATTATTCAACCATTATTGTTACCAGTTGTTACATTTATTTTACAACGTATTCAACTGATTTGCAAATTATTCAACATTCATTGAACCCAATTATTACCGGCTTTTCAACTTATTCAACCACTATTGTTACAAATTGTTCCATTTAATTTACAACGTGTTCAACGATATTGGAAATTTGTTCTACGTTTGTATATCCAACCGGTTACCTGTTTATTTGGACACGATTGTTGCTGATGGAGGGCTGAGCCTGTAAGACGTTGTGGCCGGCCGGATTTAATCAATGGGGTGAGTGACGTTATATTTTTTTTATTTTGCTATTTTCTTTTCTTAGTTTAACGTAGAAGTGTGAATGTGTGTGTAGGGGCGTATTAGTGATTGAATGGGGGCGTGTTAGTCGTTGCGTGGGTGTGCGAACTGGCGGTGTGTGTAGCAAGGCACCTATAGTCTGAATTGGAAATGATTCTAATCTCAATATTAACCTTCCAAATACGTTTTCTTTAATTATCTTGCCCAGAACGGTGATTTTATATTTTTTTTGTAAACCAAGAATCATTCGCAATCAACCTGTATTACAATAAAAAAGGAAAACCAAATTCTTGTTATGTTTTAGGTTCATGGAATATATAATACATTAACCAACTGTAAACTGCAGGTATGGAAATAAACCGGTTTGGACATGAGGATCTAACTTACCAATACAATAATAATTTTTTTTGATTGTAATTATTTTTGTTTTGGGAATCACCCATGGTTTTAAGAATTCGTTTTTTTAAATATTATTAATAAAAAAAAGGGGAAGTATTCAATAAAGACTTTCAATACAGCGTGTGGCGTTCACCAGTGCTCTAGGATTCGATCTACGGTTTACCAGCAATGGCAGTGGCTTATGGGCCGTGCCATGGTGCTCATGGGACAGCAATACAACTCAATCTTGATTACTGCCACTTGCGATGCGTGTCTCGGGTCTTGGAGCTTAAGTGTCTTGCTTCGCCGTCTGAATGTGTGGGTGAATGTTAGTATGTGTGAAGTGTGAGTGTGTGGGCGTCTGAGAGTGATTGTGGGGTTGGACGTGCTGATCGTGGTTCTTTCGCCAAAGGGGCCGCCAGAGTCTCCATTTTTCCACTTGTATTTCTTTCCATTTCTGTAAATTTTCGTAAATGGCGTACATTTCTGCATTTGTGCTGAAGTAGCAGGGTTTCTTAATCGTTCCCATGGATTGAAGCTAGTTTGGGGCAAAAAAATAAATCTCGCTAGGTACGCCCCCTGCGATGCCTCTTCGTTGTTCGACAACGAGTAAGCGCTTCATTACAACTAAGAACAGATAATTAGTAACAGAAGTTATTAAAAAAAACAGATGTTTAACGGTGGATTGAATCCAAAATTTCTTAAACAATGGCTCACCACCTGATCGTGCGATATAGTAAAAGTAAAGATATTCACATATATTATAGAGGAATGTAAATTAATTGATATTGTTACCAACCTTGCGACACAAATTTTAATAATCAGTTACTTTGATATAAGTAAAGGTGCGATTTACGTGCGAAATCAGGATTTTATATTTTCCTGATCTGTTTATTGGGAGAAATATATATCAAAAATATCTATTTTGTTCAGTGTAAAATATTGTATTACAGATTGCTTCAAGGAGAATGTTTTTATAGTAAATGAGAACTGAGGACATTTTTGCTCCTACCGAGGACAGTCACCGAAAGGAGAACACGTTGCAACCTTATTGGTTTACAAATTAGATAAAATAATCTTTGGGCCTATCACTATACGTTGAGTGATTTGAGAATGAAGCAGGTGAGACACTTGTAATTGTTGACAGCCTACGTTATAAAACATATACATATGTATAACGAAAAAAAAAAAATTATAAAAAAAAACTATATATAAACCTTCCTGTATTCGAATGCAACGTTGTGTCCAAATTTCAAAAGATTCGATCAAGTACTTTCGGAGGTTACCTATTTTGAACAAACGAACATTTACATTTTTATTTATATAGATTATATAGATTTTGCTTTTGATTTAATCAAAATAGTAGATTATGATGGAAGGACGTAAGCCTAAGGTTTTTGAACGTATGTGTAGTTTGCAAATCTAGGCGCCAGCCGCGTTTTGCGTATTAAGTCCAACATAGGTTACGTCCGTGCGTTATGTACTATTTTTTATTCGCCGCAAGCAAAACATTTAAAAAAAATTGTCTATTTATAAATTTTGAAGTAAAAATATGTTGAACAAGTAATCTTTGACAAAATATTTGTTATTTTTTCAAAATAAATTGTGCAACTATGACAGTAATACGAAATATTTGGATTGAATTATGAAATTTTAAATTGAAAGATTGCTTTGATAAAAAAATTTATGTTTTATAGAATTTAAACAAATACAATTGGTTTTTACTTTTTTGGACGTAACTGTGACAACAAAATATATTGTTAACAAGTGACACTTTAAGGATGCAAATTACAGTAATAAAGTAACACTTTAATATGTAGGCGAATAAAAATTTTTTTTTGTATTTTGTTTTTCTTATATGTAAATGATTAATTTTAATAATTTTGCCAATCGAAACAATTATGTTTGATGTCGTTTTTTACAACATAGAATTAAACAAAGCAAGAGTGAAATTTTACGCAAAAATTTTGGCTCACCATTTGGGTTAAATAATAGCTATTTATGTATTAAGGCCATAAAGTATGTCTTTTCCGCTTGAGAGTGAAATTGTTGCTCGAGGCGTTAGCCGAGAGAAACAATCACTCGAAAGCAAAAAAGATACTTTATGCCTGAATTGCATACAAAATTTTTTGTACGAGTAAGATTCTGTACTATTTACATAAATAAAAATACATATATTTACACAAAACAGTAAAATATTTGTTTAGAAAATTATCTTATCCAAGTAGTTTTTCGAAATAATAACTTTAGGCATTGTTATTTCAATTTTAGGCATTGTTATTTCAATTTTGGCATTATTATTTCAATAGGAAAAAAGGCCTGCTTTACGAACAATTTTTGAATCGCAAAAGTGCATTTTACGGTTCACTCGTATACAAAAATTGTTTCATATTTCTTGCTGTACCTTATATGTAGAGCCAATTAAAAAATTTTGTAAGCTTCTTACTTCCAAAGTTGTTATTTTAAAATATTTCAAATTTGAAACTAAATTTCTTGCTTCGTATTATTGAAATTAGAACATTTAGATAACATCTAAATTGTCGGGTGTCTATTCATAATTATGATGGACCGATTGTTTTGAGATTTTGTGACTAATGTTGCACGTGTATTTTACAACTACTTATAAAACCTATTGATATCGAATCAAGATGCCGATTAAAAAAGAAATTCGATCCCCACCTTTTACGATGTTTTTGAAATTTCGATAATCGTTAGTATAATAAAACAAAATTTGACGCAGGGTGGCTTGAAATTTGTGATGAAATTTAGAGACAAGCAAAGATTAAAGTTAAATTGTTCTCGAACTGGTTAACCGATTTCAATAATTTTTGGTTTGTTTGGAAGGTATTTAGTTGGGCTTTATAAAAACTGATAAAAAACATTTATATATTTAGATGAAGTTTTTAATTTTAATTGTTCAAACATGGCTATTTCAAAAAGCACCCTTTTTTCTTTCATTTTTTTATATTTGCGAGCACAATTGAACTTAAATCTTTGCTCGTCTCGTTCTCATCAATTTTCCAGCCACTTCGTGTCAAAACTAGTGAAGAAAGAAAAAAACATGTATTTATTTTGTTTTATTATACTAACGATTACCGAAGTTTCAAAAAATCGTAAAAGGTCGGGATCAAATTGCTTTTTTTATCGGCATCTTGATTTGTTATGCAATAATTCGATAATTTTTTGTATTATGCTAACGATCACCAAATTTTCAAAGAAATTGGAACTGTCGGGTTCCCTTCACCGGCGTCTTGATTCGTGTTTAAATCTATTTAGAACTGGAAGCATTATAAAATGGTTATTTTAAATCCAATCATATTGAGGACCATGAAAGTTACAAATTTTACAGTTACAAAATACAATAAATACAAGAAAAATATGTGAAATATTACATTGGTAGATTCTATAACTACTACTACTAAACTAGAGGTACGCAAAACCTTGAAAAAATATTCAAATACAAGTGTCAATAAAAAAATTGGCGACGACTTTCAACTTAAATACAAAAACAAAAAATTCGCATGAAACTAAAGTGAAAGTTTTTAAGACTATTAAAAATTATCATTTGTTCCAACTAGGGATGGAAAAGTCGATTCCGATTCTACTCGAGAATCGACTTTTCTGTTAAAATAATCGATTATAAAGAATCGAGTTTTAATTTTCAAAGTCGATCAAGAATCGATTCTTAGTATTCGACTTTCGAATTTAGTACTATAGTCATACACAGTAATTTAGTCGTATTCGATTTTTTATTTATTTACAAATTTTGTACTATAGTCATACACAGTTGACAGTGATTTAGTCAATCATAAGTGGTGGTGACGTGGTGTTAGACACAGTAATATTTCTGTAGGTAAACTACACCAAGTCACATTTTTTTCAAAATACGTTTTTTTATACTGTTAGAATCAGGATTTTGTTCTCTACCGAGAGGTTAATGTCACTGAGTCCTAAATAGTATAGTTTTCGAGATAGAACAATTGTAAATGACACCAAGTCCAAAGCCCTTAGAGGTAAAGAACGTCAAGTGAACAAATTTTGACACCAAGTCCAAATGTTTAAGAGGTAAAGAACATCAAGTGTACTTAGTTCTGTTTATGACTAAATAGTGTAGACGACAACAATGTATTTAGAGGTAAATACCACCAAGTCCACATAGTCAATGTGTCTTTAGGTTTTAACGGCTTTCTTTTAGTTTCTTAAAAAATTTAAACAATTTTAAACGTTTTTTTACGTTAAACTTACATTGTTAATAATATATTTTGAAGTAAAGTTTATAAAAAAGCCTTTAACATTATTTTTGGAAACACCTTTTATGTACAATTGTCTTGGACTTGGTGCTGTATGTTTCAAGGGACTTGGAAATACTTAGATCTATCATTGTGAGGTAAAGCACACCAGCAGCCAAATTCTGTAATTGTGAAGTGGTGAAGTGATAAGTTTTTTAATGAAAAGAAGCGAAGAAATTTTTAACACTTCACCGCTTCACAGTTACAGAATTTGGCTGCAGGTCCTTTTTAACAAATAACCGTTACATAATATGACGTAATTTAATTAATTATTGATATCATGGAAATTAAAAATAAATTACAAAGTAAAAAAATTTTCGGGGTAAGGGTAGCAGTTAATAGAGATATAACAGGGTTTGTAATTTTCAAACAGTTTTTTGGCTTTCCTGTAAAATTTTAAAAATGTGACTTGGTGTCGTTTACCTCTCATCTACAGATTTATAACCCTATATTTAATATTAAACTAATTTCTTTTTAATATTAATAATTGTATTGATACACTATTATACGAAATGGCACCGAGTGCTGTGTGGATTTATGGTAAAAAAGTGAGCTCAAAGGTGAGCTCAAAGGTTAAATGTCGTGAATGTGGTAAACACTTTAAATTTAACAATAGTAGCAACATCAACACCATGTGAGCGTTTATTTTCACATACTGGTCTGATTGCAAATCAGATGCGAAGTAGACTAGCGCCTGATCATTTGAATATGCTACTATTCTTAAGATCAGTTGCAGAAAATTTGTGGTTTTCATAAAATGATTGTTTAAAATTTTTTTCAGTTTATTTTGAATAAATGTATGAAATAATATATGAAATATAAATTTGAATTTAATTCTATCAAAGCTAGTTTTTCTAACATAGAAATCGATTAAAATCGAAAGAATCGACTTTTTCGGTCGGAGAATCGATTCTTGGAATCGAAATTTATAAAATAAAAGTTGGAATCGAGAATCGACTTTTCTATAAATCTTTCCATCCCTAGTTCCAACAAGTGTTTTTATTGTTGCATTAAATTTGGCTCCATTCCAAAAAAAATTAATATAAAGATTGTTGAAATATTTAAATTTTTATTATTTTTTTCGTAATTAATTAAGATAATATAGCAATAATTTTTGAAAAAAATTGCTCTATCAATTACTTTCTCTGCAAAATATGGTGAAACTGTAAAATTGAGGGTGGTAAATTTAAGAAAAATAACGTATAACATTACTTTAATAATATTCAAGGTTGTGTCAATTTTCGCTGGATATTTTAACGCTAGATAATCCAAAAAAATGTTAATTAATTTATATAATTACAAGAGTTTTATTTCAATCAAGCTGTTATAAATAAAAATTATGTATTTCGATTATGTTCAAACAAATAATATATGTAGTCATAAAATAAAACCAAATCAGAGTGAATACATAAATTCTTCACCATCTGCAAATAAATTTCGAAATTGTATTTTCTGATTATATCAAAGAAAATTAGATTATAATTCAAGCAAAAATATCGTTATCTGAATTTTGTATTTTCACTGAATAAAAGACGGACTATATAGTACAATACACAAACAATAATGAGATTAATGAATTATTCATGTTGATTCATACACATAAATTTATTGATTTGATGTTATATATTATATGTACATATTTATAAGTTTATACGAACAACTATTTTTAATGGCTTGTAGTTAAAATGTTGGGATTCTATAAAGATCTCATCATATTTTACGTAAAATAATCGTATTCAGTTGAAGCTTTTCAGTTCTGGATTATGTATAATTCATATAATTAATTTCATTCTTTTCTTAATAAGCGGCAAAAAATAGTTAATTTTAAATGTAATACAAAGTGGTCTGCTGGAACGACCGGACGACCAGATAATATCTTAAAGTAAGAAGAAACAATTAGGCTAACTTCTTTAATTAGAACCACAGACAAATAAAAGGTAAAAAACTGCTTGAGTTTTGTCTATATTTAAAAACCAGTTCTATTGTCTTAATTTGACTAACTTTGATTACATTTCCTTGCAGTATATTTTAAAATGTTTTTGTACCATTATTTTGCTAAATGGATATGATATCCGGCTCGATGGACCATAATGTATAAAAAGAATTTTGATCGATGAATTTGCCAAGTATAATGTGAAAGATACTTGGAAGACTAACTGGATTATGATTTATTGATATCATGCTGCGATAAAATATGTAAAAAAAATTATCAGAAATATAGTTTATTATATTGAATATTTCTTGGATTTTTAAATTAAAAAAGTTAATTGCACCTTTTTCCAGTCTGGTTTTATTTAAATATTAAGTTTTAATCAATTAAATATTTTAAAATTTAATCGTTTATTGAATTGTTTTAAATATTGATATTTTGTTTTATTAAATGTTATAACAAATAATATTTTACAGAACAATACATTCATGCTTATTTGACTTACGTACATATAGGTGGTTTGTAGGTATTCTGTCTTTTGAAGAAGTAAACCGAGTATACAAAACTGAGTCTTGTGGTAATTTTACATGAATAAATTCAGACATAAATGGAAAATCATTTATGGCAACCGAAGTACGCAACGAGCTTACCAGACAAAAGTTAACATACCTGTAAAATAATTTGGAGATGTCTGAATATGTCTTGCAAAATAGGGTTAAATGGAAAATTTGCGATTGCTGAGGTTATGTCGGTTTATGACCAGTTTAATGTAGTAGTCATCACATTTTGATTATATGTATCTCAGAGGTCTTTCCAGCATATTTCTACAAAATATTTCATGGACAAAAATATCGAAAAAAAACTTTGCAAAATAGGCAAGCGGTTAACTTATGCTTTTTGAAATCTAGAGAAATTGGTTTCCTTCGTATCCTTTGTCTTCCACCTAAAATAAATTGTATTGTTCGACTTCTTTGTCCGAACTGCATACAAATGGAATAGTTTGCCGGAACACTTAGTCTCAGGTGGCTTCAACCCACAGATGTTTAAAAAAAGCGTTAATCTACACCTCAGAACGCCAGTTGTTGTGGGACCCAGGTCTAGACCTAGGTCTTAAAAGGTATTTATGTGTTGTTGTGACACATATTCTAAACCCTATTACACAACACATTTTATTAAAAAAAAAAAAAAAAAAAAAAAAAATTGTGTAAAATGTTAGTACGTTAGCAAAAGCATAACCAAACTCAATTTAAATCAATTACACCTCCGTAAGCCAACGAAAAAGCAATAAAAGTGATTCATATTAATGATAGAAAAAATCTCGATTTTGTTCTCATCCTCTTCCTTATATCAAATTTTGAACAATTAAAATCTAATTTGGGTTGATGTTGAAAATCAATATGAATCATCAAATATCTAAATTATTTTCAAAAACAATATTCATATAAAAGCTAAAATTATTTTACGACTTTTTGATTTTCTAAAATATTTTCATGATGCTAATTTTAAATTGAAAATATACTTCATTTATTTATTAGTTAAGAATATTTAAATTTTATTTGCAACTTTTGTTATTCAATTCAACACATTTTAGACTTCTCACACTAAAAAATAAATATTTGTTGAAAGTTTGATGGAGGCAGTTTTTACTGTTGAATAATGCTTTAGATATATAAATATATATATATATATATATATATATATATATATATATATATATATATATATATATATATATATATATATATATATATATATATATATATATATCGCATGGAGAGATCAGTTTTTATTGTTTTGAATTTTCACCGTTTACAAATTTTGATACCACACAACTTTATAGCACAACAGCAATCTACATTCATTGAGGAAAAAAAATTAGAAGCAGGAAGTGCTTCGTTCAAGGGGATTTTTCTGAAAACTACGGCTTCATAATTCAGGATGCGGTTCAAGGCTATTATCATAATAATTCACAAGCTACTATTCATCCATTTGTCATTTATTTTAAAAGTGCCGCAAGTGAATATATACAGCACCGAAGTTTTATACACATTTCGGATATAAACGATCACAACAGTACTACAGTCCATCTTTTCATTACTAAACTTATTGAATTCATCAAAACGCAGTTCTCTTAGAATTTTTTTTTCGACCAAGGGTGCCCTTCAATTTTTTGTTATTTTGTGATGTGAGTGCATTTTGACGAGCGATTGTAGAAATACTACTGAATCGATTTTCATAAATGATATGTCGTTGAATAGGTATTAGAACAATGTTTTTAAAAATGTACATTGTTAATTTTTTGAAATAATTTTTAACGGTGTAACATAAAAAAACGGTGTGATTGAAAAAAAGATGGCATAGCCTTTTTTTTTTACTAAATTGAAGCTTATTTTATATCTAACCACTTGTGAAAGTTTGGGACTTGCATTATTTTTTGTTTTAAAGATAAAATTCGTTGTGCATATGACTGTCGGGAATCAGTTTTTTTGTTCTGAAGGAAAATTATAAAAATGGCGAGATTTTGAAAGAGATTTTTTTTAATGTTAAATATCAAATATTTTAATATTAGATGAACTTTTTAAAACATTGTAAAAATTATATATGTAGTACAATAAATAAAATAAATACAATTGTTAAAAATGATTTACTTATTTTACAAATGTTATGTTTTCACAACCCTGTATTAACGAAATTATTATAGATGTAGATGTCAGGTTAAAATTATTATATTTTACTTTCTTTTATATTCTGGCAGTCGAAGCGATAACTTGGAATAATAATATTATATTACAAATTGAATTCTGGACTTTTCATACATAATATTTTGGCGACTGAGGTAAAAAAAAAAAAAAAAATAATTGAACAATATTAATTATAAATATCTATAAAAAAAGAAAAAAATAATTTAAAGTGATTATAGTGAATTTTTTTTATATCGATAATAATTTTTATGTGATGATTAATTTTTTTTATGAAAACGGGACAATAATTTCTTTTTCATTGAATTAATACGGTTAATTCTGTGTGATAATAGAACACGTTTGAGTTTGTACATTGAATCGTAAAGTAACTTTGTTCGAATAATTTTTTTTTGCATTAGCTAACTTAAATATGCCTCCAAAAGTAGAAACAAATGTGGAAGAAGGTGATAAACAAACAATTAAAAATTTTATTATAAAAAATGTGTCGTTTATCGGTAATTTAGAACCTTTTGATGTTACCAAATCGGAGTTTGAGACATATTGTGAGCGATTTGAACAAATACTTAAAATCAATAATATAACAAATGATAAAAAGTTGTCATTGTTTATAACTTTTAGTGGTGCAGAGACATTTAATATATTAACAAATTTGTGTGTCCCTGATTCGCCACTTACGAAAACATATGAACAATGTGAAGAACTATTACAAGCGTATTTTAAACCGACCACATTTACAGTTTTTGAACGGTTCAAATTCCACAAACGGGATCAAAAGAGTAGTGAGTCAATTTCAGAATATATTGTGGAACTGAAACGAATGACGCGAACATGCAATTTCGGAGCATTTTTGAATGATGCTCTTCGCGATAGATTAATTTGCGGTGTTAAGGACGTGTCAATTCAAAAAAAATTATTATCGGAAGGAGATATTACGTTTGAAGACGCGTGTAAAAAAGCAATAAGTAATGAATTTGCTAATGTCGAGTCCAGGGCAATATGTGAAAATTCAAGTGCACATATTCAAAATTCAATCAAAAAATTTTCTGTTTCGCCGAAAAAAATGACGAAACATGTCGATTCGAGTAGGAAAAAATCTTCAAAAAGTGCCAGTGGTCCCTCGTGTTCAAATTGCGGAAGGGTACATGCTCCAAATGTTTGTCCAGCAAAAAAGTGGAGATGTTTCCGTTGTAACCAAAGGGGACATTCCAAATTCTTTTGTCCAAAAAATAAATCAATTCATGCCGTCGACAATGACACTTATTCGGGTGATTATGATGACGTGTTAGATGGGCTTTGTTTAAATAAGATTAATTTGTTGACATCGGTAGATGATGAAATAATTATGGATTCTGAGGATGAAGACATATTAGAGAGGTTGAACTGTATTAATATGGTAACTTCGGATATGGAGGTGGATACTGAGTTCGATAGTGACATTTTAAGTGAAGTAAATTGTAATAACATGGTTGCGTTTGAAGATTATGAACTAGATAATGATGATGAAGATGTGTTAGAGGGGCAATTTTTAAATTGTACTGACATAATATCTTCTATGATTCATGAGATAGATAGTGATAATGATGATGAAGATGTGTTAGAGGAGCAAATTACGAATAGTATTAATGTAGTATCGTCAGTTAGACCGTTGAAAAAGTCACCACCTGTAGAACTCACTCTGTTAATCAATTCCGTAGAATTCAAGGTCGAAGTAGATAGCGGGGCTTCTGCCAGCGTCATGCCAGTAAAAAAATTTCTTGAAAAGTTCCCTAGATTGCAACTAGAGGAAGAAGTCGAAGGTTTTATATCCGTTACTGGCCATGTCCTACAAACTTTGGGAAGAGTTCAGGTTACAGTAGAGCTTGGATCTAGATGTGCTGTTTTAGATCTTATTGTTAGCCAATCGCCCAGGAAATTTAATACACTAATGGGGAGAACATGGCTAGATGAATTAATACCGAATTGGAGAAAGATTTTCAAACCAAATGTTATTCTGAATCTTGTAACGGAAGGGGTTAATTCAGATAGATTTACAGAAAAAGGTGCTTTAATGTATTTTAAGCAAAAGTTTCCTACTGTATTTTCTGATCATAACTTACCTATTAAAGGCTTCAAAGCTAATATTGTTTTAAAGCCCGGAGCGAAGCCAATTTTTTGCAAAGCATATGGGGTAGCTTATGCACTTAAAAATAAGGTTACGGAAA
The DNA here is from genome assembly GCA_963693315.1 of Diogma glabrata. Lineage (NCBI taxonomy): Eukaryota > Metazoa > Arthropoda > Insecta > Diptera > Cylindrotomidae > Diogma > Diogma glabrata. Next base: position 44,645,608 of record OY856186.1, read on the forward strand.
TGTTAACACTGATGTGTAAAAATGATATCATTTTCCCAGTAAAATACAGTGACTGGGCCAGTCCTATCGTTATAGTACCGAAGAAAAATCAAGAATTAAGAGTGTGTGTAGATTTCAAGGTCACAGTTAACAAATGGCTTGAGTTTGAGCACTATCCTCTACCAAATATAGAGGATATTTTGGCAAGTTTGTCAGGAAGTAGTGTATTTACAGTACTAGATCTGACTGGAGCTTATCAGCAGTTGGAGATCGCAGAAAACTCAAAAGAATTACTTACCATTAATACGCCGTTGGGATTATTTAGGTATAATAGATTAACTTTTGGAATCTCTAGTGCTCCATCGATTTTTCAAAGTGTCATGGACGAAATTCTTCGAGGAATAAAAAACACTCTCTGTTATCTGGATGATATACTTTCATCAGGGAAAGATATGGAGGAGTGTAAGAAAAACGTCGAAGAAGTTTTAAGACGATTAGCAGAGCACAATATCCGAATAAATGAAAGAAAATGTTTATTTTTTCAAAAGGAAGTTGAGTATCTGGGTCACAGAATAAATAGTGAAGGAATTTTTCCTAGTTCGCAAAAAGTTGAGGCTATCAAATGTGCTAGAGAACCGAAAAATGTTACTGAATTAAAAGCATTTTTGGGTCTTGTAAATTTCTATAGGAAATTTGTACCCATGATGGCTTCTCAATTATCCCCACTTTATAAATTAACACAAAAAGAAAGTCCATTTGTATGGACACCAGAATGTAGAAAGGCGTTTAATGAATGTAAGGAGGCTTTATCAGGGGAAAATTTATTGGTTCATTATGATCCAACGAAAGAACTATTTCTAAGTTGCGATGCAAGTTCGACAGGAGTTGGGGCTCTTTTAGGCCAAAAGATGTCAAACGTCGATCGCCCGGTAATGTTTGCATCTGCCAGCCTTTCATCGGCAGAAAGAAACTATTCGCAAACTGATAAAGAGGCATTAGCCATTATTTTTGGTGTTCGTAAGTTCAATAAATTTTTGTTGGGGAGAACTTTTAATTTAATTACAGATCACCAAGCACTTGTGTCGTTATTTGGAAATAACAAAGGTATACCAATTACAGCAGCACACACACAAAAAAATTTTATGGTTATATTGATCATATTTTTAGAGAATCATACTATGGTGATATGTTAACTATATTTCATGGTTGCTATTATATATAAAAAACCATACTATGGTGAGGTTAAATCACATTTTATGGTTGATATTATAGATATAGAACCATACTATGATAATAATTGACCACGTTTTATGGTTAATATTTTATATACAGAACCATACTATGGTGATTATTAACCATATTTCATGGTTAATATTATATCTACGGAATAATGCTATGGTTATCATTAAGCATATTTTATGGTTGATGTTATAGATACGCAACCTTAGTATGGTGATATATTAACAATATTTTATGGTTAATATTACGCATACAGAACAATACTATGGTTATCAATAAGCATATTTTATGGTTGATGTTATAGATACATAACCATACTATGGTGATATATTAACTAAATTTTATGGTTAATGTTATTTAAAGAAAACCATATGATGACGATATTTGAACCATATTTTGTTTACCTTATATGGTTGAATATACTATTATTTTATTTAGCATACATCAAATATAATCAAAAAGAGAAAACCTGTTTGACAAAAAAACAATAACAAATGTAATGTAATTTTTTGAAAATATAAATATTTATTATGAAATTCATTAACTATATATTTCTAATTACAATACAACTATTATATTATATCTAATTATATTATTACAATAAAAAAACAATTAAACAAATTTCATTATTATTTTGATGTATTTCAAGAAAGATATACATAATTCAGATTAACTATAGTTGTTGACCATCTGAAATGAAAAAAAGACAATATCAAACGAAGTACTTTTCATATTTAAAATTTGTAATAAAATGGTGGAATTTTAGTTCAGTGTGTTCATATGTGGAGTTTGCAAATCGAGGCACCAGCCGAGATTTGCACCCACCTTAAGTCCAAAATTGGTTACGTGCATCATATACTATTTATAATTCTCCGCAAGCAAAATATTTAAAAAAGATTGTTTAATCTAAATCAAAATTAAAAGTTTTACAAATTTTGAATCAAAAATATGTTGAACAAGAATAAACTTTGACCAAAGTATTTTTTATTTTTTTCAAACAAATCGTTTAACTATGAACTATAATAAAAAACAATTATTTTTATTGGCTCTTTCCACATTGGTATGCAATGCAACGCTCACTTCTTCATTTCTTGCCTCTTTGCTCTATAAACTAAACTCAAATATGACAACCCCAATTTAGTTTATAGGTAATTTTTAGGCAAAGACGTAAGAAGCGAAGAAGTGATGCGTTGGAAGTTTTAAAATTGAAAGGTTGCTTTGATAAACATTTCTATTTTTTTATAAAATTTAAAGAAATACAAATGTTTTTACTCTTTTGGACGTAACTATGGCAACAAAATACATATTAAAAATTACATATTTAATATGTAGGCGAATAAAATATTTATTTATTCTGCTTTTCATGTTTTCAAACTAAATCAAACTGAAGCACATAATATATTTTTTTGTACGAGTAAACCGTAAAATGCACTTTAACGATTCAAAATTTGTGCGTAAAGCAGGCCTTTTTTTCCTATTGAAATAACAATGCCTAAAATTGAAATAACAATGGCCAAAATTACTATTTTACGCCCTAAAATCTTTTTGACAACGTCAAACGAACTCAAAAGAACAAAATACATTATGACTATTTCCAAAAAACAAACACACATATTATATTTACAGACATATATGCTTTGTGAAAGTTTATTTTAAGAATTTTTCTGTAATTTTTTATATGCACAATTAAAATTAAATAAATTGGTTGCTAAAGAAATTTAGAAAAAAAAATTAACAAAATATTACGTGAGCTTAACCATTTTCTCAAAAAATATTTTACAAGAAATATTCATACTTAGCAATACGATAGATCAAATGTGAAATGAAACTGAAAAGCAAAATGTTTTAAATAAATGTATATAGAGATTTAAAAAAAAATTGGTTGCTATAGAAATTTACAAAAATAATTATCAAACGAAAAACTACTTGGATTAAACAATTTTTTCAACAAAAATGTTACTATTTTGTGTAAATATATGTATTTTAATTCATGCAAATAATTTTTTTTTTTTTTTTTTTTTATTAATTAGTTAGACATGTTTAGCACACTAAATATGAAATATTCATTATTTAGACTCTTTGAATATTCGAAGATACCATGTCAACTATAAAGGAAGGAGATGAGGAAAATGGAAGGAATGGGGATATAGGGATAACTATACTAATTTTTTTAAATGATGATGGACATTTTCTTTAAATGCCTGAGGGGAAAATTCATCGGGAAATACAGAGGAAGGCATTGAGTTCCACAATTTGGCCACTCTATTAAAATAGTCATTCTGAAAGGACACGGTTCTGCAACGAGGTATTTGTACAACAAATGGATGGGATGACTCGGCAGCTCTTGTTTGTCGACTATACTGCGCACATGATGGAAGGATATTTTGAATTTCCTTAGAAGAGAATTTGCTAAAGTTATATTTATAGTAGATTGACAATTCAGCCACATTTCTTCTGTGCTGGAGTGAATCAAGCTGATCCGTTAGTTCGGTATTACCAATCAACCGTATTGCTTTTCTCTGTACAGAGTCTAGACATTTTATTGTTGAATGACAAGCACCTCCCCAAACATGACAGCAGTACTCCATACATGGTCGAATAAAGGACTTGAAGATTAGCAAAATTTGCTCGGGATTGAAATACTTTTTACATCGACTCAAGAATCCTAATTTTTGCATTGCAGATTTAGCGAGGTTGAACACATGTTTATTCCATTTCAGGTTACTTTGAATATCCACTCCAAGAAGTCTAACTGAATCAACCTCACGCAATTCCTCGTGGTTTATCTTAATAGGGAAATTTTTATCTCGCTCTATTCGTGAAAGACGGCATAGTTTTGTTTTGGTTGGATTAAATGAAACAAGATTACGATCACCCCATTCCATTATACGCTCCAGATCTTTGTTGATAGAATCAATTAGCAGCTCTCTATCGGTGGTAACTGCAGCATGAGATCGAAATTTAGGGGATGCATGTGATGCATGCAATGTGCTGTCATCAGCAAAACTATGGATTGGGTGAACTGTGGAAATAAGTAAGTCATTAATGTATAGAAGAAACAAGGTTGGTGAGAGTGCAGAACCTTGGGGAACCCCAGCATTGGTTGTGAAAATATTGGATGTGATACCATCTAAATTAACATGAAATTGGCGACCTGTAAGAAAACTATGAATCCATGAGACAGTAAGATGGTCTATGCCATAAGATTTTAATTTAGCTATAAGATTTTTATGCCACACTTTATCAAATGCTTTAGAAATGTCAAGTGAAATACTGAATGTTTCACCGTGGTTTTCCAGCGATTTGTTCCAGAGATGGGATACGTAGGCTAACAGATCACCTGTTGCATGACTTCTACGGAAACCATACTGCTTATCATCAATAATTCGCGACATTTCCAAATAATCTATCAAATTGTAGTTAACATATTTTTCAAATATTTTAGCTAAAACCGACAGAATTGCAATTGGTCTATAATTGTTAGGATCTATCTTACTGCCTTTCTCTGATATGGTTTGAACGCTGGCCAGCTTCCAAGAATCGGGAAATATTCCGGTTTTATAAGATAAATAGAAAATTTTTGTTAAAATTGGAGCTAGTTGCCTAGCAAAGTTTTTAAGAATGAGGGGTGGAATTCCGTCGGGGCCAGCAGATTTGTTGATATTGATAGAAAGAAGCATTTTCCGTACAATATTGCAACGAAAAATAATTGGTTTCATTTTCGTTACAACTGGGGGAATGAGTGTAGGAGAATGGGGAGGTTCAACTATGTTTGAGTTTTCTGCGAAAATACGACCCAAAAGATCCGCTTTCTCTTTCGAGTCGCTCACGAGAATGTCATTCAGAACTAAGGTTGGAATAGAGGATCGAGTAAAATTGCTCTGTACTGATTTAACTGCCTGAAAGAAACTACGTGAGCCAGATGGGTGCTCGGCGAATTTCTTTGCTTTCTTCTGGATAAACGCTTCTTTGTCCAGGTCTATTTTGAATTTACTAATATTTCTGGCTTTCTTATAGGCGCTATGGCGCTAAATAATACAGAATCTTACTCGTACAAAAAATCTTGTATGCAATTTGGGCATAAAGTATCTTTTTTCCTTTCGAATCATTGTTGCTCTCGGCCAACGCCTCGAGCAACAATTTCACTCTCAAGAGGAAAAGACATACTTTACGCCCTTAATACATAAATAGCTATTAAATTCAAAATATGTAGAAGGCTTCAAACAACGATTTTCTTTTTTAAAAGTGAAAAAGGTCGATAAAAGGCAGAATTATTGTTCAAAACATGATTACAGCCTAAACATAAATATATGCATTTACCAAATACTTAAGGCATTAAATTGTATTATTGGAGGGCTATTCTGTTGAAAATATACATTGTTCTGTCGATGTTTTTAAAATCTGAAAATTAGTTATGTTGTTGGTAATAACAAAAGAAAAAACTAAATTCAGCTAGCTCTATAGCACTAATTCTAACGCACCACACAGCGGAAATGAGATGAATTATAAATTTTTAATAATCATTCTTCGATAAAATAATTATTTCTACAATTAGTTGCTAAAATTTATAAGAATTGAATCAAATTTCTGAGAGTTTAAAATGCCGACGTTATACCGTAAACACTTTAAAAACTGCCCAAAACCCATAACCTCAATTTTAAAGCAACAAAAGATCCTGAATTTAGGTTTTTCCATTTGTTAATACCAATAAAGTAGAATACCAAATATTTAGAATTTTGGCGTAAAAAAATCGATGCACACTTACTTACTTAAAGAATGGTCCGTAAATTATAAAACTAGCTCTGTCATATTTGAAAATATTTTATGCACTTTATTTATATTTCACTTATTAAATTTAAAAATAAGATAATTTTTCACTTAAACGATATTTTAAGAATTTTTGTTCAATCTTCCTTTCGCTTTGGATGTTGATTTAAAACTAACGATGCAAACTGCGGAATTTAATTTTTAAATTTTCAAGCATATGACGAAAAAAAACCATATTTAGAATTGTATTGGTTGAAATGACCATGTATATTATTGAAAATAACCATATTGTGTGATTGAAAACAACCATAAGTTTGGTTAGTTTTCTATATTAATGTATGATTAAAATCCACCATAAACATGATTGAGTTTAACCATGCAATGGTTATGTTTAACCATGTTAATAACCATAAGTTTGGTTAGTTTTTTATATTTATGTATAATTAAAGTCAACCATAATCATGATTGAGTTTAACCAGGCAATGGTTATGTTTAACCATGTTAATAACCATAAGTTTATTTTTAAAAGAACTATAACATGGTTAAGACTATATATTTTAGAACAATTTTTTATATATATAAGTAAATTATTATGGTTAAAATTTGATTATGGTTTAAACAAAAATAAATTTAGTTATTTTAACTAAAGTTTTGTTTGTTCTCACCATTTTTTGAGATTTCAAACATTATATGGTCAAAACAACCCACTGGATAACCATGCGATTTTTTTGTGTGCACCGCCTTCAACGATGGGCAATAATTTTATCTGGCTATAATTATACAATCAGGTATAAGAAAGGGAAAGAATTAATTGTTCCGGATGTACTTTCACGATTGCCGCTTGAGGAAGAAAGTAGTGGAGATATTTTCATAAATCTAATTGGGGCCTTTGCCGAGAATGACGAATTACTACCGATCAATTATCAGGATGTAGCATTGGAAACTAAAAAGGATCCATTACTTATAAAAATAGTGTCTAATGTTATGACAGGTTGGCCAGATACAGTGCAAAATTCGGATATGAAACCATATTTTCATCGTCGTAATGAGATATCCATAGAAAAAGGATGTCTAATTTTAGGAATTAGAGTAATAATACCATCGGGTATGCAGCGAGCCTTACTTAACTTGCTACATGAAGACCACCCAGGGATCGTCAGAATGAAAATGCTTGCAAGATCATTCTGTTGGTGGCATCAAATTGACGATCAAATCGAGCAATGTGTTAAAAACTGCAGTATATGTCAAAAATTTCAAAACATGAAATCTTCTAAGGAATTTATGTCAGCTGATGCGGGTTGGCCTACATCTAATACCAACTGGTACAGAGTTCATGCAGATTTTCTTCATTTTGCATCTCGATCAATTTTACTGATAATTGATTCACATTCTAAGTGGATTGATTTATATATAATGGAAGGATCATCAGCAGAGGATGTTATCGGGAAATTAAAACAATCATTTTCCGTATTTGGATTACCTGTTGAGTTAGCAACGGATAACGGACCGCCATTCAACTCAATTCGGTTCAACAATTTCTGCCGAAGTAACGGAATTGCGCCGTTAAAAAGTCCACCATATGTTCCGCAATGTAATGGAATGGCTGAGCGGGCTGTTCAAATAGTAAAAAAGTTTTTACAAAATCAATGGATGAACGTGTTCATGTTAGCACAAAGGATATGCAAAATCACCTATATAATTTCTTGTTTTCCTACCGTAACATGCCAAGTTCACAGACGGGAAGAAGCCCAGCCAGTATTTTATTGAAAGTTGTACCCCGTACCATATTGAGTCAAATCAAACCAAAATATGGAGATAACCAATCCAATAAAGGTATAACAAAATATAGTACGTTTAATAATTCTAGAGTCTTTTCAGAAAATCAACCAGTATTTGTTCGATTAAACAAAAGTTCTAATTGGGCTCCAGCAACTATTATCAAACCAATTGGTTTGAAACAGTATTTAGTACAATGTGAGGACAATGTGAAACTTCTTCATCAATACCAAGTGAGAGAAAGAAGTACAGAAAATTTCAACGTTACAAATTTACCGCAGGAGGTGGTTACGCCGAAGGTAACCGTACCAATGAATTTACCGATAGAAGCATCAAGCTCAGCTACAGATAAGGTTAACTCTCCAGTCAAGGAAGTACCATCTGATGATACGGTCGTTTTAAGAAGATCAGAGCGAGAGAGAAAACCACCCAACCGTTTACAATACTAATAAAAAAAAAATATATATATTTATGATTTGTATTATATAATTTTGTAAATGCCGCTGCCAGCTTAACGTAAATTAAATTCAATTTTTTGTAAGCTTTTTTAAATTTTTAAAGGGAGGATAAATGTTATGTTTTCACAACCCTGTATTAACGAAATTATTATAGATGTAGATGTCAGGTTAAAATTATTATATTTTACTTTCTTTTATATTCTGGCAGTCGAAGCGATAACTTGGAATAATAATATTATATTACAAATTGAATTCTGGACTTTTCATACATAATAACAAACAGAAGTTTCTTTTGAATAGGAAAACACTTCTGCAATTATTTTCTTTGTATTAGATGGCATAAAAAAATGAAATGTTTATTTGTCACTTTTAGTAATCACTTGTCACTCTTATAAAAAATAATTTGACAGTCTCGACTGCAAACAAAAAAACCGTATAAATAACAAAATCTATTTAGGAACTTTTGACTGGAGAAGTTTTATGTTCGTATTATGTAATTATGGTCATAAAGTAAAAGATTGTATTTTAACATTAAATTACAAATATTTTATTATTGAATAAACTTTTTAAAATATCATACAAATTATATATGTAGGTTAAAGAAAATAAATATAGTTATTAAAAATTATTTACTTATTTTACATTCAAAAGTTTCTTTTGAGTTGGAAAACATTTTTGCATTTATTGTTTTAGTATCTAATGGTACAAAAGAATGAAATTTTTGAGTTCCACTTATAATAATCACATTTTTATATCGATTTTCTATTGTTTTTTTGTTAATTGATATTCATTTTTATCGGCGTATCCAAAGTTCATGGTAGATTCCCATTTTAAAGCCCATTCGAAAAGTTTTTTTGATGTATCAATATGTCTTTGCTCCCTATACTATAACGGTGTGCAGCACGCTTCAGTGTACCACCAATTCCATCACAAGGTCCCTTTCCATGGCTGGTAGCATGAAAATGCCATTCTGCATCAACCTTAAAGTCTTTTTTGTGGTGGCATAAGTTATTTAGGCTATGTGTATTTTTGTATTGAGAATTCATATGCGTTTTGATGAATTCAATAAGTTTTGTATTGAAAAGATGGACTGTAGTACTGTTGTGATCGTTTATATCCGAAATGAGTATAAAACTTCGGTGCTGTATATATTCACTTGCGGCACTTTTAAAATAAATGACAAATGGATGAATAGTAGCTTGTGAATTATTATGATAATAGCCTTGAACCGCATCCTGAATTATGAAGCCGTAGTTTTCAGAAAAATCCCCTTGAACGAAGCACTTCCTGCTTCTAATTTTTTTTCCTCAATGAATGTAGATTGCTGTTTTGCTATAAAGTTGTGTGGTATCAAAATTTGTAAACGGTAAATAAATTATCCAAATTGCATCGATCAGTGGTATTTCATTGTTGATATTTGACTTGAAGGATTCATTTAACGTCAAAATCATTTAGTAATTTTTCTTCCAGTTGTTGAAGTGTTTTTGAACATTCATTGCACTTCAAGGTATGACAATCTTCTGTTAATTCACCACATGAAACAAAGTCAATTAATGTTTTATAATTCTGGAAAGCAGCATCAGTAATTCAAGATATCTTAGAGTGTTGAATCATTAGTTTCATATTTTGATGTATGGTACACACGCACACATTATGAACTCCTTGGGATAATTTTATACATTCTTGTGGTCGAAGGGACGTGAATTTCCTATTTTCACATCAGGAAACTTATTTTTAAACTCCACATAAGCTTCATTTAATGTACATAGCAATAAGCGCTTTTGTGTTTTTATGCGCTCATCTCCTTTTTTAAAAGATATTGCATCTCGTTTGCCAGGCAATAATCTACTGATTTCATCACTTTTATAGAACTGCTCCACAACATTTATATCTGTTGTGGATACACCTCTTTTATCCGTCGCAGATGAATGCTGAAAATTATTTTTATGTAGAGTTTTACTTTTTTCAACCAAATAACGCGTAGCATTACTGTTGTTTGTTATTATAATTATATTGTTATTATAATTATATTATTATATTTAAAAATATAATAATTTATATTATTATATTTTACAAAAATTCTACTTGAAGTCGTATTTTTCATTTATCAAAGGCTATCTATAAACTAAAAATAAACCAAATTAAAAAGGGTCGAGTCAAAATGTCGCAAAATTTTGCTGGACTTGACTGAAATTGTTTTTTAAAAGGTTCATTTAATAATAAAATATTTGATATTTAACATAAAAAAAATCTGAATCTAAAAATCGCCAGTTTTATAATTTTCCTTCAGTACAAAATATGCACAACGAATTTTATCTTTAAAACAAAAAATAACGCTAGTCCCAAACTTTCACAAGTGGTTAGATATAAAATAGGCTTCAATTTAGTTTAAAAAAAAAAAGGCTATACCATCTTTTTTTCAATTACACCGTTTTTTTCTTATGTTACACCGTTAAAAATTATTTCAAAAAATTAACAGTGTACATTTTTAAAAACTTTGTTCTAATAGCTATTCAACGACATATCATTTATGAATATCGATTCAGTGGTTTTTCTACAATCACTCGTCAAAATGCACTCACATCAGAAAATAACAAAAAATTGAGGGGCACCCTGTGAAGACCCCTGGTCGAAAAAAATAATTCTAAGAGAACTTGTATTTTTTATTTATGAAAGACTATCCATAAACAAAAAATAATCAAAATTAAAAGGGGTCTTAAGTCAAAATTTCCCAAAAATTTGCTGAACTTGCGTGAAATTGCTCATATGTTGAATTTGGTAAATTAATTAAAAATTAATCAATTTAATTTAAATATGTAAAATATTTTTAAAATTGTAATAATATGTAAAATTATTAAAAATTGTCTAATTATAATTTTAACTAAAGAGTCTCTTTGTAAGTTTGACATATATTTTACAGTAAAGATAGAACTATTTAAAAAAAAATTAAAATTCAATTAATCTATGATCCTAGCGCTATCTTGAAAAAAATTATTTTTTTATTATTTTAATTTTAAAGTTAATTACAAAAACGTTTAATTAATTTTTTCGACAAACAGCTGTAAAATTGAACTTTACTGCCGCTAGGGAGAAGGTTAAAGTCTTACTTTTTTGACGTATCTCATATTTTTACCGCGACAGCAAAAGTAACATAACATGAGATTATAAATAGTAGTTGTTATTTTTTCAAACAAATTGTTTAAATATGACAACAAAAAATAAATATTTTGATTGAATTATGAAATATTGAATTATTGTATAACTATGACAACAAAAAATAGCAAATATTTTAATTGGATTATGAAATTTTGAATTGAAAGGTTGCTTTGTTAAAAAGTTTTATTTATACAAATTTAAATGTTTTTGTTCTTTTTGGGAAGTAACTATGACGATTATAAATCATAATAGTACATTATAATGCTAGGACGTAAAGCTAAAGATTTTGAACGGATGTGGAGTTTGCAAATCGAGGCGCTAGCCGAGATTTGCACCCACATTAAGTCCAAAATAGCTTACGTCCGTGCATCATATACTATTTTTTATTCGCCGCAAGCAAAATATTTTAAGAAAAGTTGTTTATTCTAAATTAAAATTATAAATTTTCATAAATTTTAAAATAAAAATATGTGGAACAAGTAACCTTTGACAAAATATTTAATATTTTTTCCAAATTATTGTGTAGCTATGACAACAAATGATAACAACTATTTTAATTGGATAATGAAATTTTGAATTTAATGGTTGCTGTGATAAAAATTTTTATTTTTCATAGAATTTAAACAAATACAAATGATTTTTGCTTTTTTGGATGTAGCTATGACAACAAAATAAATAGCTGAAAAGTGATACTTTAAAGCCGCAAATCAAAGTAATAAAGTAACACTGTAATATGTAGGCGAATAAAAAATATTTTTTTTGAAAATTGGATTCGTTTCACAACACTGTTATACTATGTTTACTACACTGTTGCAACCAGCCAACATTTTTTAGCTATTATGTAGCTTATTGCAACAATTCACTTGCAGTTGCATGAGCGGAAAATTCATTTATAAGTTCTCCTTTCTGTTGTAAATTATCAAACAAAAACTTTCTAGCTGATGTCTTTTTTACTGTTATGAATCTTATCGTTTCAATTACAATTTTCTTAATCCACACTTAAAAGTTCAACATAATCTCAATAACTAATAAATCTCCATTGACTATTCCATAAAGTCTAAGCTTTTTTCCCCCATTAAACATAAACTTTGTTGATTATGCTATCTCGATTTCAGATATTATTAATTAGTTTATGTCATAATTAGGACATCATTCTGAAAATTGTATTTTCATCTATCATAAAAAGTAAAAAATTAAAAATTGTTGTTCCATGTTTGCTATATAGAATAGGATGATTATTTTATAGTTATTTTTTTCGTTGTTGTTATTGTTGTATTGTAGCAAGTTGATTTGCATCAAATTCTACCCACCCAGTTTTTTGTATCTTTTCTTTTTACATATTCGTTTTTTCTCAATATATATCTCAGTTAATTTAAAATGGGTAGTTTTTGCTTACTTAGATACTTGTATATATACTTATAAATATTTATCCATAAATAATACAAAAGGTTACTGCAAAGAGAGGGTTGTTATTGTTGCTGTTGGGATAAAGTTATTTGTTAATTTACTTGAAAATGTAAAACAGGGATTATCTTTTATGGTATATTTCTTTAGTCGGAGCTTTTTCATAAAGAAAGGTAATGAAAATGCCATATCTGTAAAATAACCTGCTCTCCTCAAAATAATTTCATTAGAGTCAAATTTTTTTATCAGAATAAAATATTAGAGAAAACATTTCTAAGTGTAAACTAAAAGGTTACGCTCATAGAAATGATGAGTCATAAAAGATGTCTTTAAAAATAAAATAAAAATCTTTATGAAAATAATTAGGTTTTTTATGCTTATCAATCAACAAGAATTAAACAATTTTTGATACAAAAAAACCTACTCATATTCGTAATAAATGTCAGTCTAGCAAGAAAATAAATGATAGTCTAATGTAATTTCATAGCTGTTTTCTATTTCTAATATGAAATAAAAAATGATTTAGGAAAATTGGAAGGTAAAACATAATTGATTAATATCATTAGAGATATAACCGATTAAAGGTAAAAAATAGTTTGATATAGAATCTGGAATACAAAAAATACGAAATTTAATTAAAGAATAAATAGAAAAATAAATTGATGTTGGCAATTTCACAAAGTAGTAACATATATCAGTTATACGACTGTTTTAGTATTCGATGTTATTGAAATCTGTCAAGTGTTTGCTCTTAATTTAGGGTTGTTCTGTTGTAATAATCTAAGGCTCTTGTAACTTTAAGCTATTACAAGCTATCAGTGTTTGCTTTTATATCAGAAACTATCAATGGAGACATCGATACGGTTGTTGTTTTCGGTTTGCCATCCATAGTATGAATATTTGTTTTATATTTTGTCAGCATTTTACTATTGTTTATGATCGAAATTATTAAGCATCGAGAATGATGCTAAAACCGTATAAAAATTATTTCCTTCTCGCCTTATCTCTGGCGTTCACATTCCTTAGAGATAGAGGATATTCTGCTTCTAGCTTCCATCTCGTTTCATAATTAAATAAACCCCATTTTTCAAATCCTTATATCTAGCCAGGATTGTCTGGGTGCGTTCAAGGAGGTCATCATTTATTCGTATTCCATACTGATTTTCCACTTACGTTTATCTAAGGTCTCTCGAATTTTGAACAAATTTTTTAAAACGTTTGTAGCAAGAGTCAAGCTTTTGTCTTCCAACGATTAACACAGGTTGAATTATTGTTTGCAAAGTGTGAGTTCACACGACTCCAAAATATGTTTGGATCACAAATGTTTTGAGTTTGCGTAGAAAACTCTATATGCGACAGGGTTACGGACTTATATCTGCCTGCATGTCATTCTGAACTTTGTTTTCAAATCAATTCGATAACGTTGTTCGTCGCAATTATATAGCAGTACACGTTAAATTGTAGAAATTTCGAAACAAATTTATGTTCTTAAAAAGTACAGTTTGTTCTTTTTCTTTTTATTTTACATCTGTTTCTATTTTTTGAAATAATATAAATAAAATATCATATTATAAATATCATATTATAAAATATCATATTTATACTGTTAGTTATAGTTTATATATTTAAAATTTATCTGATGTATTTGAAAATCACGATTTGATCAATAATGCTGCTGTTTTGTCTAAATAAAACTTTCACAAAAAATTAAACAAATGTTGATGACTAATTAATGGAATGACCTAATTCTTTTTTCTATATGTTCGAATAACGAACACATTATGCAAACGTATACTTGTATATACATTTTTCATATATTTTTCTATTTTGTTTCCCATCAGAAATTTTAAAATTTAATAAACTAGAAAACAAGGAAAAGTTGTGTTTGTTTTGTTAGGAATAGATTTTACTTGAACAATGAAGCTTGAGATGGTCTGTTAGCTTGTAGAGTAAATAAAAAAGCAAATGTTAAATTTCAGAATACAAATATTTAATTAGCTTTGAAATAAAATAAAAACAAGAAATATAGTGAACAACTTATGTTATGTGTAGAAAAAAACATTCAATAAAAGGTTCAATAAAATTCATTAAACACGAACCCAATACAACATTTTATCCTTTCGAGAGAGTAACATATTTTAATTTAAATTAAATTACATGTATTAAAATTCATTGATAAAACAATCTAAACGAACAAAAAAAAAAACAATGAAATTTTTTACAAGTTTTATACTAATGAGAAATACAATCATAAAACAGATAATCTTTTTCACAATGGAAATTTAATTCAATTTAACCATAGTAGCCTTTGCCTGTTTTAATATTCAAGAGAGGGACATGCGCTTTAGTTTGAATTTATTCATTAATGTTTATGTTGATTTTATAAAAAAACATAATTATAAAAAAATGAAGTACGTAATCTTTACACGCTGTTGAAGTAAAACTTCTTTAGCTACTGCAGCAGGTATTACTAAAAATATTAAATATAAAATAAAATAGATATGTCATATTTAAATTTAGAGTTTCTTTCTAATATTCTTGATAATATAATTACAACAATGTGTAATAAAAAGCCATATTTACATGATTTACAGAGTCTTACAACGTATTACAAATTAAATTTCACGATGAATACATGTCCAATTAATTTAACAGTTGGTACAACAATGGATGCATTTTTCAATGAATCTAGCAAATTTGTCATAAACCTCTAATTTCATATTTCAATTATGCTAATAATTGAATTTATTTTGTAATACATTATGTAAATATTGCTTTTTATTACACAGTAAATTATATTATCAAGAAATGCAACTCTAAATTGCAATATTTACTTTTTTTTCAAACTTTTTTTTCAACATGGCGTTCGAGTAGATTATTGTTGCATGTCGGTGAAGCAAAAAAAAATTAAAGTAAAGCATTTAAAGACTAAATTAAATAGAAAAGTGTAAAAGATATATAAATTTATTAATCTATTATTAAATTAAATTAAAGTGGTTATTAATCAAGTGATATATGATTAGAGAAAAAGTTTTAAAATATTCTAAATAAAATTATTAAAATCATTTTGTGACAATAGTAAAACCAGTTTTTTTTCTCGTTCACATCAAGCGTGTTTTATAAATTGAAGTTTGTTCTATAATAAAAAAGAAAATTTTTTTACTTTATTTCGAATTTTTTTATCTGTGAAAATAAAAATGCCTGAATTAAGATCAGTTTCAAAATTAACTAATAATAATCAATCACCAAACATAAATACTGATCGATCCAACCAGCCGCAGAATACCAATACAATAAAAGAACTAACTTTATCAGACATTATGGAAGCAATCAATGGACTTAGAACAACAATGAACGCTCAACATGAAAGCCTAAATACTATTATAACTTCCATTAGGAAAGATAATAATACCACTAATGATAAGGTTGATAGCATGGATAAAATATTAAGTTCCGCTACAACAGAGATCATTGCATTAAAAGCAGATATAAATCAATTTAAACAGAGAGAACTTATGAATGATGTTGTTGTTTATGGTATACCAAAAGAAATAACAACAGCTGAGGATGTTACAAGAAAATTGAACAATCTATACCAATTCGGTCTTGAAAATGTTGTATACTCAAATTTAAAACAAGGAAAAAGGTATGGCTATACAATAATTCGATTCACATCCGCAACTTCTAAATCAAAATTTATGTCAACAAAAAAAACACTTGGTCCGTTATATATGGAAGAATTTCAGTCTCATATTACGCCATCATCTACAAGCAGCTCTGCCAAGAAACAAATTTATATAAATGATCGGCTTACAAAATATAATCTGGAAATACTGTCTGCCTTAACAGCTCTAAAAAAACAAAATAAAATCGCAAACTCATGGTACCGTTTTGGAAATATATTCGCAAAAACTACAAGTGTTTCTGATCACATTTTAATAAAATCGATGAATGACGTCAGACATTTGGATTTCTTTCAACAAAATGATGATGTCACAAAAATTGATGAAAACGAAGAAGAATAATTTAATTTTTCGTTTTTTGCTTCACCACAAGCAGAAATTAATAAGTTTCTTTGTTTCTATTATCATTATTATTATTATTTTTATAGCTATTTATTTATTTTTTTCATTTATTTAAAATTTATTTTCTTTTTTCTTAGGTTACTGAATTTATAAAATAACTCTTGAAACATGGACGGTTTTGAGGATGACAATCAGCATTTTTTGAGTTTGGCAGATTTTAGAAAATTTCACACAACAATAAAAAGTAATTCAATAACAATTCTTTATATAAATATTAACCGGATTCACAATAAATTAAATGACATAGAAGACCTTTTATATCAAGTAATTAAGGTAAATGTTGATGTTATTGTACTTGTCGAAACTTTTTTGTACTTAAGTGAAACCAAATATTACAATATTGAACCATATTCAGCATTTCATGTTACAAGGGAAGATAGGGGAGGGGGTGGAATAACTATATTTGCAAAAAAACAGTATAAATTTAATTTGGTAATTAGTGAATCCCATTTGGAGATAGATTGCATTGCAATTAAGTCTGAAAGCGCTAAATTTAATATATGTGCTGTATATAAACCACCACATGTCAGTGAATTAGAATTTAACAACTATTTCAATGAAAAAATGGACATGTTAAAAAAGTTTATTATAGTTGGAGATATGAATTTAAATCTTCTTAGAAATAATCATTCTCAAATTTTAAATTATAGAAATAACATAACACAAAATAATTTCAAAATCGTAAATAAAATTCACTCTGATTTTTATACGAGACGTGCTAATACAATTGATACCATTTTGGATCATATTGTGTCCCCTTTATGTTTAAACAAAAAATTCGCTATATTATACAGCGACACCGATTTAAGTGAC
The DNA here is from genome assembly GCA_963693315.1 of Diogma glabrata. Taxonomy (NCBI): domain Eukaryota; kingdom Metazoa; phylum Arthropoda; class Insecta; order Diptera; family Cylindrotomidae; genus Diogma; species Diogma glabrata. Next base: position 44,663,285 of record OY856186.1, read on the forward strand.
CATAAATATTTATTGATTTCTTGTACCCATAACAATATACTCCCCAAGGTTCCAATAGTTTTCTCCAAGATCGACAGAAATGCAATAAACAGGTTTATTGAAAATATAAATTTTGACATTACGTCTTTCGAAAGCTTTTATAAACAATTAGTTCAAGAAATAACAAAAAATGAAAAACTTATTACAAAAGGACCTGAAAACAATTTTAAAAGGCCCTGGTTTACACAAAATTTGAAAGAAATGATAAAAAACAAAAATAAGCTATACAAACAAATGAAGAAATATCCGCTAAATAACAACTTCAAGTTAAAATTTACTAATCTCAAAAATGAAATAAATTTAGGAATAATAAATCAGAAAACCTTATATTATACACAAAAATTTTCAGAATATTTACTTAACCCAAAAAAATTCTGGGGTTTAATATACGAGATTTTAACTAATAATTCCCAAAAAGCACCTTCAGAAGAAATATTTCTTAAAGTTGGAGATAGTTTAATAAAAGATCAACAAATTGTTGCAAATGAGTTAAACGATTTTTTTACGGAAGTCGGTAGTGAAATTGAAGCATCATTAAATATCACATCAGTAAATAGTTCAGACCAGGATTTTGAAGATTATGATTGTGATAATAATCTCAATGACCAGATCTCTCAGTTAGACACCTTTTCTCCAACCACTGAAGAAGAAGTTCATAACCTAATAACAAAATTAGATTCAAATTGTGCTAAAGGGTTTGATAAAGTTTCCACAGACATGCTAAAACAGAATGTTAATAAAATTGCAGGTCCCTTAAGTAAAGCCATCAATAAATCCTTCTCAACAAAATTATTCCCAGATGAACTAAAAATAGCTAGAATTACACCATTGTATAAATCTGGAGGTAAAAATGATAAAAATAATTTTCGACCAGTTTCCGTTTTACCTTCCTTATCAAAACCATACGAACGTGTAATTTTATCGCGTCTCTTAAATCATTTCAAAATTAATAAAATAATCCACAAAAATCAATTTGGATTTTCGCATAACAGCAGCACACTGTCTGCTACGCTGAACCTAATTGAAAAAATTTATAATAATCTAGAAATGAGGAAAAGAACCGGATGCATATATTTAGATTTAAAGAAAGCTTTTGATTGCGTGAATTTTAAAATATTGTTAACCAAACTTAAAAGGTATGGGGTTTCTGGAGATGCTTTGAAATTATTAAACAGCTATTTAACAAATAGGAAACAATACGTACAAATAAAAGGAATCAAATCAAATTTCAGAAAAATTAAATCAGGAATACCACAAGGATCCATTCTTGGCCCCTTGTTGTTTATAACATATGTAAACGATATTTTTGACTTACCCTTAAAAGGAATATTGCAGCTATTTGCAGACGACGCGGTTTTGATCTACGGAGAAAACGATATAGATACACTTAAATCTAACATGGAGCACGATTTACTTATATTAAATACATGGTTAAAAGCTAATAAATTAAAATTAAACATTAAAAAAACGAATTACATGATATTTCAAACAAATAACAATCCAGTTTTTAATGAAATAGAAATAAACGGAGATATCATTAAAAAAACTGAAGAAGCCATGTATTTGGGATTAAAAATTGATTCTCGTCTCAAATGGCCTAATCATCTAGATAAAATAAAATCTAAAGTATCTCCTCTTATTGGTGTTCTGCGAAGGGTGGGTCGATACATAAATCCAGATATCAAAATTAAAATATATAATTCTCATATACTGTCTCACTTTTTGTATTTAATACCAATATGGGGTGCGGCATGTCAAACAAGAATTGATGAATTACAAATAATGCAAAATAAATCATTAAAAGCTCTGTATTCATTGCCTAAACGGTACTCCACCAAATTGCTGTATAATAATAAACTTCTACCCATCCAAAAGTTAGTACCTTATGAGTTTCTTCTAACAATTTATAAAATAGAAAACGATATGCTAATATGTAACACTATTAACTCTCGAAATATAGAAATTACTGGAAGAAATACAAGAAACGCATTTAAATATAGATTACCTAAGTACACACTTCAAACATCTAGAAATAGTGTTTTATATACTGGTTTTAACCTTTATAATAACATCCAGCAGAATTGGAAAAATTTAAGCTTAAGCGGGCTTAAAAATGAAATTAAAGAACATTTATATAAAAAATTTGTAAGAGAATACGATGCAAAACATTAAAATACATATAAAACCTCCAAATTTTAATTTTAATCTTAATTTATTTTAATTTATATTTTTTCTTGTCATATGCAGAAGGTGAAAATTTGTTTGTATTGTCATCGTCATCACAATCCTAGTTTATAGTTATTAGTTATACTTGAATTAAATTTTTCTAGTTAATAGAATAAAAGAATTTGTTTCTATATTTTTACTTTAATTAGTTAATTTAAGTAAATATTATTAAATAATTGCTATGTTGTACAAATAGCTATAAAAGAACTGTATATTTTCCGTATTATAAATTCTGAATTTTTGGAAAATAAAAAAAAAAAAAAAAAAAAAAAAAAAAAAAAAAAATATGACATACATATTTATTTTATATTTCATCTTTTTATTAATACCTGCCACAGTAGCCAAAGAAATTTATTTCAACCGCGTGCAAAGATAACACGCACTTATTTTTCTATTTAACGAAACAAATTTAATCAACACAAATATTTTTTTCCCGCCCGGGAAAGCCCGCGGTGCAAACTCTAAACACCATAACCACCATGACCCTTGTGACACCACCATGACCACCGTGACCACCATTACCACCATAACTACCATGACCACCTTGACCACCATGACCAGCATGACCGCCATGACCAACATGACCATCATGACCACCGTGAACACCAAGATCATCATGACTGCTTGAACACCATGATCACCATGACCACCGTGACCACCGTGACCACCTTAACCACCATGACCACTATGACTACCATGACCATCATGACCACCGTGACCACCATAACCACCATGACCACTATGACCACCATGACCACCGTGAACACCATGACCACCATAACCACCGTGACCACCATGACCCCCATAACCACTATGAACACCATGACCACCATGACCACCATGACCACCTTGACCACCGTGACCACCATAGCCACCATGACTACCATGACCACCTTGACTACCATGACCATCATGACCGCCATGACCAACATGACCATCATGACCACCGTGAACACAATGACCATCATGACCACCGTGAACAACATGACCATCATGACCACCGTGAACACCATGACCACCATGACTACTGTGACCACCATGACCACCGTGACCACCATAACCACCATGACCACTATGACTACAATGACCACCATGATCACCATGACCACCGTGAACACCGTGATCACCATTACCACTATGACCTCCATGACCACCATGACCACTATTACCACCATGACTACCATGACCACCATGACCATCATGACCACCAAGGCCACCATGACCACAATGACCTCCATGACCACACCATGACCACCATCTACAGTCGACACATCCAACTCATATAACATTTAGTACGAACGAGTACGTATTCAATATTGAGTATTCAATAAGTGAATAAAAAATATGATAACAAATGAACAAATGAATGACTTGACCTTACAAACCAAAAAGATCCACCAAACATGCTTCCTTCCATTCCTGAACCAGTTATTCGATTTTGCTCAAATTTCAAAACGGTGCTTTTTGTCATCTTATATTTCATTATATATGCCATTTACCAAGATTTGCGACAACCGTATTTCTCTGCCTTTAAAAAAGCCAAATATGCTGCTATTTTTACTAATTTACGAGTCTAAGCATCCATTGTAAACAAAAATGCAGCAGACATATAATATTTTGAAAACTGATATTAAATTAAATTAAAATACTCCAAAAATTTGGAATGAAAATCATTAAATTTAATTCAAAATTTTTGTTTTTTAATTGAATTTCTGTTAAATTTTTAAGCATCGAAAAATATGAACTATTTCTATAAAGCACCAAAAACCAGTGAATATTTAAAATATGTGTGTCATAATTGAATTGTATCGTATATTTGCCGAATATTATATTCGTTTTTTATACTTCCGTTGCAAAATTCTCATAACTCGCCCAAAGAAGTTTTACTTCAAAAATTTTATGAAAAAATAAAAAAAAATTCACAGTTCAATACAATCAAATAACTGATTTATTATGTTCCTCAACATTCGCGGCAAAGAATAAAATTACCAGCTACTAATTTATTCTACCCCTTGTGCATCAATCACGAGTCTGACTCGTGGACGTTTATTTTGCTTTGTGAAATAATCACGAGTCTGACTCGTAGAAATTTATTTTACTTTCTAAGACAATCACGAGTTAGACTCGTGATAACAAAATAAATTAAATTCATGGAATCACTTGACTTCATTTCAAAACTGTGATCGAACGAATGAACCGATTTTAATGAATTTTTTTGTTTAAAAGGTACATAGTGACGCCTTATGAAAATATTACTTCAACAAAAAATATTCATATTTTAGGATGATTTTTTAAAATTTTATTTGTTCAAACATGGTAATTTCAAAAAGTATCGTTTTATTCTCTTTCATAAATATATATATATATATATATATATATATATATATATATATATATATATATATATATATATATATATATATATATATATATATATATATATATATATATATATATATATATATATATATATATATATATATATATATATAAAATGGTGGAATAAATATGGCAGCTACAGGCTTACGGTCTCACTCTGAAAGTATAGAAATTTGGCTACCAACATAAATTTAAAATATCAACAGATGTGTTGTTATACTTAGAATGTTGATAAGTAGTTTCAACTTCCGAGTGGTGTTAAATTTTTTATTCAAAATGGCGGCTCGTAAATATAAAATTAAAAAAAAAACAAATAACAGATATCCCGTTTTTATATTTGCTTCCATAATTTAGAATGTTCATTAAATTTTTACAAAAAACCTGGAAAATTGCACTTTGGAGATGTTTTTTGGAAATTATAGAAGTTTTGTCTATAATTTCCATAACAATCTTTCGGTATATATTAGCCGATTTTTTTTAAAAATAATTTTCTACAAAAAACTTCAAAATAAATAAATAAATAAATATATAAATAAATAAATAAATAGAAAAATAAATAATTAAATTAATAAATAAATAAATAAATAAAAATAAATTAAAATAAATAAAAATAAATAAATAAAAATGAATAAATGAATAAAAATAAATAAAAATAAATAAAAATTATTAAAATAAATAAAAACAAATAAAAATAAAATAAATAAAAATTATTAAAATAAATAAAAATAAATAAAAATAAACAAATAAATAAAAACAAATAAAAATATATAAAAATAAATAAATAAATAAATAAATAAATAAATAAATAAATAAATAAATAAATAAAAAAGTAAATAAATTAATTAATAACTAAATAAATAAATAAATAAATCAATAAATAAATAAATAAATAAATAAATAAATAAATAAATAAATAAATAAATAAATAAATAAATAAATAAATAAATAAATAAATAAATAATTAAATAAATAAATAAATAAATAAACAGATGAATAAATAACTAAATAAATAAAGAAATAAATAAATACGCAAGTAAGTAGGCAAGTAAGTACATAAAAAAATAAATAAATAAATAAATAAATAAATAAATAAATAAATAAATAAATAAATAAAAATAAATAAAAATAAATAAAAATAAATAAATAAAAATAAATAAACTACCAACATTCTTCGTCCAAGAACGCATATGTTAATATTTAAAATTTGTGCTGGCAATTCTAAATTGCTATACTTTCAGAATGAGGCCGTAAGCCCATATCCGCCATATTTATTCCACCATTTTGAATTTTGAAAAGGGGCACACGACACTGGAAACAAGAGACAATAAGCTACAATTTTTGCCCATAAACCTTCTGAAAAACCTAAATTTTCTGAAGAGCAGGGGGTCTCCGAGTTGCAAAGAATGCCTCATATATATAGTTATTACTTAATTCAAATAAATAAGTAATCATTTCAAACACATAATTTATTTTAACACATAAAACTATATGTTTTATGTATTAAAATTTAATACCTTTAAAACAAAAAAGTTCAATAAAATCCCTGCACTAGTTTTTAGTAAATCTAAATTTACAATAAAATAAATCTTTCAAACATGAAAAAATAAAACAAAAAATTAAGATTTTTTTTTAAATCGCAAGGTTTAAAAGCTTAAAACTAATATAAAATACAATTTTTTTTTATCAGTATAGTACTTTTAAAAAGCCTAACTTAAGTACCTCTTTCAAACAAAAAAAAAATTATTAAAATCGGTTCACCCGTTCGAGCACAATTTAACTTTTAACTTTCATGTTTCTTAAAAAAGTTCGAGCCACCCTGTAGCTTAGAACTAGTGAGAAAATAAAAAAATAAAAAACACATCAAAGTTTCAAGAAAATCGGAGCATTTTTTTAAAAGAATTATTTTCGGCACAAAATTTTTCAAACAAATAGTTCAACCAAACATAAACTTTTTTAAACAAATAAAACCTTAAGGGGTTAAGAATAATAACGCACACAATTATGGTTGCAAGATAAAAGAAATAAGCATATGGGCTATCATTTTGAAAACGTACATTTTTTTATCCATTTTCAAATTTTGGACTTTAAAAAAATCTGAAATTTTGATATATTGTTTGTATTGATGAAAGAAAAAAAGAAATTTCTGGATTTTTTTTTGAGTATTCTGAATCGGAGTTATGCGCGTTAGAGTTTTTGAGGTTTTTTCACGGAGGTTTTGTAATGGTGTCAATGTTTTGTTAATATGTGCCACAAATTTCATGCGATTTACGTATAATTTTGCAAGTAAAAAGTAAAATAGTTTAATAATCGAGATTTGTGAGTTTGAAATTAATAATGTGTCTCTTTTCTGCTAATAGGAGTGTTAAACCTTGGTTCACTTCAAAGCTCATATCTCAAAAATCGTCCTTTTCTTCCTTTGTTTTCCACAAGTTTTAAAGTAAACATATGCAGCTATGAAATTACAAAAAAAAGTGAGAGATTCCATATGGATTTTTTATACGATTTTTTAGAGTATAGTATTATGAAAAATTCGCATGTGTTTTTTTATCAAGTTAATTATTCTTTACTAATTATAAATCTAATGCATTGAACATTTTATATTTTAACATCCGTTTTAAATTTGAAACATATTCTGAAACATATTCTGATAAACAGGTTTTTATTGAGAACAACAATTGGAGATCCCAACGATCGAAAATTTTGACACAGATTATGCTTTTGAATACAGATTATGCTTGAAAAAACTAAAGTTACGTTAGTTCATCCAATCGACGTGTGAAGTCACATGTAATGATACCTATCCTCTGCCAAACATAGACGGGCTATAGAGTCACCTTAATAAAACAATAAAAATCACAGCTTAGATTTAAAATATGTTATTCTTGCAGATTACCTTCAATCGAAAATCTAAAGAAAAGACCGCATTCACTTTTCTCCACCGCCCTCTGTACCAATTCACTGTCATGGCATATGGCCAGTGTAACACACCTAAAACATTACGTCGATTGTTATGCACAAAGTAATTCCTCATCAGTTGCACGATCGGGTATTCGTATTTCTCGATGACTTGCTCATGACTCTTATTGAGGTCGCTCGTTTGAGGTCGACTCGTTTGAGGTCGCTCGGTGACTAAGAGCAACCGGACTGACTATCCATGAGGAAAAATGTCGATTTTATTTGAAGGAAATTGAGTACCTGTGTTATATAGTTAGCAATGGTTGTAATATTGTAACGATTCTACGTAAACAATATTTCAGAAGTAAAATCAACGTTACTTTGTTTCCAAGAAAAAGAGACAAAGCAAAAACGTTAAATAAATTTCTCGAGTTTTCTTTGTAGCTCGACATTTTGGATTTACCTAGAATTTTTTTTTTAAATTTTAAACTAAGTTTCAAACTAGACTGCGATAATGTAAAGTTATAAATTTCAATTAGACTGCGATAATGTAAATAATTTAAGAGGAATATGATTATGTTATGTAAATATTAATTGAATACGAAACGCTGTATCATAAACATAAAACCGTGTAAATAGAAGTGCAATATTTTTTTATTGTGACTTAAGTGTTGAGTGAAATTTTGTATATCATTTTGGACATTGTAAACTAGAAATTTCTACAATCAACTGTTGTAGATTTGAACCCATCGAATATTCATATTACAAAATATTGTTCGAAATAGTTATTTGTTTAACTAGGCAGCAAACTAGTAGATTGACTGCCGCGGCTGATAGTTCATAGCCGAGCGCAGCGAGGCTAGGAATTCAGCCAAGGCCGTCAATCTACCTTGCTGCCGAGTTGAACATATAATTTTTTCTCCGATTAATTACAATGATATGCAATTTAATAATTATTACTTTAAAAATAAAGCAAAATTTTAAAAATGAAAAAAAAAATCGCAATTCTTGGAAGATTTAGTTGTTATGGATATGTAATAATAATTATAGTTTGACAAATTAAAAAATTTCTGCCAGATTCGTGGAAAAATATCTGTTTATTTCGATGAAGTCTAATTATTTTGCTGCCTAGGCAGCAAAGTACTGGCTTTGCTGCCTAGGCAGGAAAAGTGCCACTTTGCTGACTGAAATAAGTCTGCAAAATTTATATTTGCTGTCTATCGGAGAAAAAATTGTTTTCCTATTGTTGTGAAACAATAATGGTGCTGAAACTTAATAAACTTAATAAAACGTTTTTGCCTACCAATCAGTGATCGAATTCAGAAGGTGATTTGGGAATTATGTTTATCGAATTGAGTATAAGGACAATTCGAAGTATGGTAGAAAAACTCAAATATTAAATCGCCTCGGCTGGTAAACTATCCTCTCGTTTCAAAATATGTTGTTTTTGGCATCGTTGAAGAATATACTATTAAGTCTAAAGATTGAAGTCCTAGGGCTGTTGAAATGAAAACAAACGCAAAAGGCAATGCTTTCATCATTTTTGAGTTTATGTTATTCAAATTCATGTTAACTTTTAAGCAAACTTTTAAACTATAGCTTTAAAAATTTCAGCTTTCTAACCCGAAAGGTTCCAATTTTATAAGGATAATAATGCACCTAATGCAAGAAAAATCTCAAGCCATTCAATTTTTTTTTTATGGTGTTCATACTCCATGTAGGAGCGTTGCCAGGCTAATCACTTTGAATATTCACCACGGTCATTCGCAACAGCGACATAATTACCATGGCCGCCGATTTTTTTGAGGTCGTTTATTACGTCAGTCTCCCATTTAAGTCGTGGTCTACCTCGCGGTTTCCTACTCCCTGGGGTACTAACGTACATTTTTCTGATCATTTTAGACTGTGAATCGGCTCGTAAAACGCTCGTAAAACATGCCCAAACCAAGCAATCCTATTAGAACGGATACAACCTATTATATCAGGACCCTCAAGAAGGTCTCTGCTCTCAAAGTTATACCAGGTTCTATACTCTCCATCGTCTGTCTTAAGTGGACCAAAAATGTAGTGTAGGATCTTACGCTCAAATACAGATAAATGCGATTCGTCATTTTGAGTAAGGGTCCAAGTTTGTGACCCATACATCACAACCGGTCTAATCAATGTCTTGTATAACTTGAGCTTGGTGTTAGTTGATACATACGGTGATCCAAGGAGAGGTTTAATTGAGTAGAAAGTTCGATTACCTGCAGCGATTCGAGCTTTTGTATCTGTAAATATGCTGTTGTTTGAGTCAAGCATTGACCCCAAATATTTAAAAAATTCAACACGCTTCAACTTCCAAGCCATTTAATACCATAGGAAAATTATCCAATTTTCTTTTGTTTGTATTTTTTTTCACTAAGTAAACCGTTTGAAAAAAAGATTAAATAAGAAAAAAATACAACAACAAAGATGATTTTGAATTAAAATTGTTTGATAATGTTAAGTTATAAATTATGTGTGATGGTATAATTGTAGTTGTGACGTAGTTCATTTGGTGGATTTAATATGTTATGACTAATTTTAACCAAATTAAACAAAACTGTTCCGAAATTGCATAAAGTAGTTTCGGTTAATGTATTTAATGTGTTTTGTGAAATTTGTTGGATAAGCCCGTTTCTACTTAGTTTTTTGATTTTAACTAATTTGATACATCTAATTCTACTTGTATGTATATCTGTCTGATCAAGAAATCAACCTATTTCTAGCGGACATTTTGCCGCTCGGAATTTTTTTTATGATTATAAGGTAGATATTAGCTAGGCAGCAAATAGTTGGTTGGTTTTCGCAGTAAAACTTGTGTCTGGACAATGAGAAAATCTAGATATTGCACTAAGTGTCATCCAGTTGGAAAGGGTTTTGCAATATTTTTAGTGAGTTGTAGGTTAGCTATGGTGACCAGAAAGAAGCTGCTCTATTGACACGAGAGATTTTAATAGCGGTGTCTTTTGTGTTAATGGTCTATTTAGTTTCCCTACTGTTAATACCTGGAAAGGATTTCTAATATGTGTTGCTAAATAGTCTTCTGCATATAATTTTTGTGTGGGTAGAAAAAATCAAAATATGACAGACGACAGTCAAAACAGTGAAAACATACAGTATATTCTATATTTCGCTTTTAGATTTCATATTTGCTTTCGGTGAACCTGTTTTGGAGCATGCATATGAATTTATTTATGTCGCCATATGTGTGTTAAATATTTACACAGTCAGACAATTGAGTGGTATCATATGCTAAGGATTATATTTTCATATGAGTTGTGGCGATCTAGAAGCAGTTTACTTTACTTGACGGTATCAACAGTTATTGAGAGATCCAACGTGACCCGAACTTTATTGTGATCTGGTTTCTTACCATGCAGGTTAAAGTTGCAGTTGAATGGTTTAATTATATGATAAAAATCGACTGTTATAATATCACAACCATCAACTGTTATTATATCATCTTAGATTCATAACTCATTTTTGACAAAAAAGCAAGCTACGACCTTTGTGCTTGGCACGGCAGTATTATTAAGCTGCATAAAATCGTAAGTTGGCAAGTTTTGAACTCTTTTTACTTTTTATAAATCACCAGGTCATGTCACTTTTTAATGGTTTGGCAAAAGCTTTAGGATATACGTTGAAGCTTTTCTAGATGTGTTTCTCATAGTAGGCAACTCTTAAGAACGTAGAACTGAATTGGAATTTGGGAAGTGAACTTCATCAGTTGTAAAATCAGGTACAACTTGTGGCAAACTGGCACGCAGTATAGTAAAACTAGAAAGCTTGCCAAGATTATTTGGGAATAAAAAATTTTTTATGAAAAACAATGTACTGTGAATCTATTATAACTACCATAGAGGATTTAAACACTCCAAAGTTGGACACAGAGGGCTTTGGAAGATCAAACTCTGTTCATTAAAATCAAAACATCTTCGGTAGGAGTAAAACATGAATGCTCCCCAGACAGCGTCCCTGTTGGGAAATTTGATGATAGACGAGCTCTCAAACAAATTAAAAAAAGAAGGGGTTAACACATAATCCTTTGTCTACAACGTTGGTGTTCTGTGGAGAGCAACGATGTGAGACTTCACTTCAGAAAAATACAAAAGGGCTCCAATGCTTCTTAAATCGCAGCTCGTTATATTTGTCAATAAATAGAAATTATATAAATTCACTCTTCCTTCCATCAACAATATATTTATAATTTATACATTGTAAAGTGTACCTTTTGACAGCAGGTTTAACCTAGTACGAAAGTGTAACTAGAGGAGGTTTAGAGGCAGTTCTAAACCTTGCTTACATATGCATTACAACTGTGCCAAGATAACAACTTTTATGGTCTGCTTACTATGACTTCTCTCACTGAATTAATTTGTTCGTATTGTGAGAATAAAAAATACCCAAACTCCTTGGATTTGTATAGGAATTGCATTAGAAATCGTTTGGGAATGTATTGAAGTTTGAAGATCATCGGTTAACAAATTTAACACGTTAAGCATTTTTACAAAGTGATTTCTGACTGATAATTGTACCAGACTGCCTTAACAGATCTATAAAATATTAATAAATACAAAATATTACCTGCAAATAATATTAGAGATTATATCTGGATGAACTCGACAAAATAGCTCACAGCGGAAAATTTTGAATTGGTAGCTTTGAACATTTTTTCTATTTACTATGAATTCGTGGCACAGAATTAATAGCTGCACCACTTAGCATACGTATTGTCTTGATCTTGTTGAATGGTGAAGTATTTCACTAAATTTTATCTAATCAAACAAACTTTTGAAAAACTAGTTGTTTGCTATAATAAAGCATATAACAATATGTACTTCTTTTATTATGAAGTCTGAGTGTCACTGGCTTAACAAAACCAAACAACATATTCTTTCAAACAACAAAAATCGTCCTTCACATCTACATATTTCCCTTATTACCAACTCATTTTAATACTCAACATAAAAATATTATTTTTATATTATAAATCATACGATAAAAAAATATTTTGCTTAATGAGCTTTCAATAACATAAATTTTTATATATCTTCATTTCAAATACTCATAATGAAAAACCAAAAACAATATCAAAAAAAAACATAAAAGCATAACAATAATACACAACATTTAAAAAAAAACTACGAGAAAAACAAAAAATAAAAGCTCATCAGCTTAATCATTATAATCATCATCATCTGGAATAATGTTTTTTTTTTGCTCTCTGTTTTCTTTTTCTTGTTCTATCCTGAATTTAGAATATTACGCAAGTCCGGAAACTTCTACTCGTCATGATGTCGATTTCATATATTTATTTTTCCTTCGTTTTTCTATTTACAATGTCTTTTGTTCAATTCTATATTCCTCGATTATTATTATTTTCTTTGTTGTATTATTCCAACATCCCGGGATCTTTTTATATTATTTTTATTTCTGTTTTGGGAGAATATATGTAGCTTTGAGCTTCTATTTTTTATTTATATTGAATGGTTTTGTTTTTTTTTATTTTAGTGTTTCATTTATTAATGGAATTGTGTTTATGGGGAGTATTTTCGTGTTTATGACAACATTTTCCATTAGTGTGACTATTTTTTAGTTTTTTGTTTGTTGGTGTTGGTTCCAATGAAGTATGATTTTGTCAAATTGGTTGGTCCGAACATTAAAGAATGTATCATTTCTGAAATAATATAGTAAATTAGGGTTAGTCGATTAGTATATTTTTCGTTTTCATAAGGTTTGTGAAAAGAAAATTTTAATCTTAAATTGGGATTTAATGAGGCATAAATGTTTTGGGTTTTGATGCATAGGAAATAACTTATAACAAACTTCGTGAGAAACTTACTATTTTAGGAACTTCTGCTTGTTGAATCTCGAATCTGTTGATGTTTTATTAGTTGATGTTTTATTAATCAGAAAAAAAATACAATATGTGTTTTTCTGTAGGTTTCTAATTAAAGAGTGATTTTTATTTTTAAACATAATTCATAAAAACTATCAAACAAATTGTAATTTTCATATGTAAGTTAATAAATTTGATGATGACATCAAAATAATTTACTTCTATACCACTTTGTTAACCTTGAAAAACAGTACAATTAAATTGTACTGAATTGCATAAATGATTCAACAATATATATAATTATGAGTATAGAAATATTTAGAATTAAGTAAATAGAATATATTTACGCCATGTCAAATCTGTGCATTGACATTCTGGGCCGCTAAAAACATGACATGGTTTTACCTTAAATTAGTTCACTGGGTTGATCGATTCTCGCTATGGCTGTTGGATTGGGCAATGATATTGTATGTTTATGTTGAATGTTGTTGTTTCGTCGACGATGATATTTGATACAATAGACGGTTATTATTAGAGCTACGATAGCGATTGATGTATATCCAACTGTATACTGATGTATATCATGACCCGTTAATTTGATGTTATTTTCATTGGCTCGCTGCTCATCAATTTGCTTTTGTAGATGTTCCAAATGATTCTGTATTTTGTTGGATTGAGTAACCGTTTCAACGGTATTTGTTGGCATATATTCCGTTAAGTTTAATTTTGGAAACAGTGCTCCCTTGATCTTAGTTGTAACCTTGCTCGTTGCTCTTAGAACCATTGTGCTACTCTTAGCTATGCATTGAGAATCCATTTGTAATATTCCTGTTTTGTTGATCTTGATGGTTGCTTGGTAACGATCACAAACAATGGTTAGTATCTTCTCTGCTGGCAGTGTATAAACCCAAGTATTGTTGTTAATGTAGGTCCATTTTTCAGCTGCAGGTTCCCTCAATAATATACAAACGTTTTCGTTTGTTGGAAGTGATTTTAATATCATCAGTTCGCACATTGTATCGCCGACAGTTGTAGTCCTATGTATTGGCCCTTTCAGATAGCAGATGTATTCCAGGTGTTGCGCTCGAATGCATTGACTGAAATCCTTGTCTGTGAGGTAGTAATACTGGTCCTTGTGTGCATTTATAACCATATAGTCCATTTGAGGTTGAATATGTACCATTTCCTTTTCTCTCATTACTGGCAATGGAAATGGTTTAAAGATGTTGAATCTCTCAATATCCAATAATGGCAAAGATACTTTAAATATGGCTAAATTATCTACTATACGGGCTTCACAAGTCATTATATGGTATAAGCTTCGAATTTCTTCTGGATTATTGCCAGTTGGTAATGTTACTCCATCAGGTAAATGTGGTTGAATTTTGTCTAATTCTTGTTTTAGTTGGTCCGGCAGAATCAAATTAGGATTCACTTTCTGCCCCTTGCTCTCTAATAATGTGTCAAGCAAGATATCCTGTGTTCGTTGAAAATTTGTCATTAGTGTATTTGATAGTGTTACTAATGAGAAAAATGCAGTAGCATCTGTTAGTTTACTCTTAATTATTTCATTTTCGTGAGTAAGCTCCTTCCATTGGTCGACAATTTCTGCTTGTTGAGTTCTCAGAATATTTGTGGTTGTATCTGCAATTGATGTTTGAGTTTTTATCATGTTGACTATATGTTCTTCATTTGTTGCAAGCTGATTGATTCGATTATTAAACTCTTTAGCTGATTTGTCATCGAGAACTCCAAATAGATCATTTAGTAGATTTCCAATAAATGGTAATGGTGCATCTCTTTTCATTCGATGATTAGAATTTGAAACTAGTAAATTCCGTTATTCGATTTCATCAAGTGCATGTTTTAGTAATTTTATTTCGCTAATATAATTTGGTATATCCCTCGTTGAATTAAAATTTGTCAATGTCGTTAAATGCTGCACGCATGATCTAAAGTTGTTTAGTTGATCCCAATAGCTGCTCATATTTATATATACAATAATATTCCATTCATTAGTTGAAAAATGTAAGTTTCCCATTTCATGAAAATATAAACCAGGTGAGTCGGCATATTGTTTGATGGTATATGGTTCGTTTGCATTGACACTTGTAATCCCAATCAAACCTGTCATGGCTAGTAGTAATATCATAGCAATCCTTACGCTTCTGGGTGATTTGCGTTGTTTGGGCTCATCCTTAATGATTGCACCTGGACTGCTATTATTGGCTATTTCATTTTCTACGTTGTTCGTAGCGCTAATCATGTTATCATCAATTGGTAGTATACATATCTTATGAATTGGTCTTTGCACGCTTTTGTTCCCGTTGCATTTTAGCGTCACTACTCTAACATGGCCATCAGTTCCTGGATGTGTTTCAGAAATTCTGGCTAGCAACCATTGTGTTGGTGGCAAATTATTGTCCTTTATCATGACGATGTCTCCAATTTTCACATTTGGCATTTGTTTCTTCCACTTCATTCTTTGTTGTAGTGAAGTAAGATATTCCAATGACCATCTTTTCCAAAAATCTTGATATAATTTTTGAACCCGTTTCCATCGTTTGGTGATTTTTATTGCTTCCTCAGTAATATTTGGCTCTGATGGTGCGATTAATGGTTCTCCTACTAGAAAATGCCCTGGTGTTAGTGCTTCAATATCGTTTATGTCTGACGAGATTGGACATATAGGTCTAGAATTAAGACAAGCTTCGATTTGGGCGAGTGTAGTAGACATCTCTTCATAAGTTAGTGATGCTTCGCCTAATATTCTTCTCAAATGATGTTTAATTGATTTTACTCCAGCTTCCCACAAACCTCCTTGTTGAGGACTTGCGGGGGCGTTGAAATGGAATGTGATGCCGTCATTGTTAATATTATTCAATATTCCCGGCATGCATTCTTTATTGAACTTTTTGAAATCATCTCTCAATACCTTACTGGCTCCTTTAAAATTGGTGCCACAATCGCTGTAAATGTGACGACAGCACCCTCTTCGGGCCGTGAAACGCTTTAGTGCTGCTATGAATGTTTGCGTTGTTAGATCACTAACTACTTCTATGTGAATAGCTTTTGTGGCCAGACAAACAAATAGCGCTATATATCCTTTATGCGTTTTTTGGCCTCGTCCTCTCGATGTTCTTAAATGAATGGGTCCTGCGTAGTCAACCCCTGTGTGTGTAAATGGACGTGATGGTTGCACTCTTGCTGTTGGCAGATTTCCCATCAATTGTTCTGATTCCTTGGCTTTGTACCGGAAACATCGTATGCATTTGTGGATTACTTGTCGCGTGATGTCCTTTGCGTTTATAATCCAGTAGTTTCTTCTAATGAAGCTAAGTGTCAGTTGTGTTCCTCCATGTAGTGTTCTGCAATGCGCATCTTCGATTATTAGTTTTGTCACATAATGATGTTTTGGTAGTATGATTGGATGTTTTGTTTCATACATTAATAGTGAATGCTTTAATCTTCCTCCAACTCTCATAATCCCACCTTCGTCAATAAACGGATTTAGTTGAAGAAGAGATTTTCGTGTTGGTAACGTTTTCCCTTTCCTTAGGATTTTCAGCTCATCAGGAAAACTGACTTCTTGAAGAGTTTTTACAATAGTTTTTCTACTATCCTATAATTCAGATGTTTTCAACGGACCTGTTAATTTTTCATCTTTTTTCTTGCAGTTGTTTACAAAACGCTTTGCATAAGCTATTATTCTTAATAGCTTATTTAGTGATGAATATTTATTCAAAAAATCCTTTTCGTATGATGTTGTTAAAAAGGCTGCTAATTTCATTTTCTTCAAATCTTGTTCGGTCTCAAATTGTTTGAGCGGTGTGTTCTTCGTACCTGTAGTTTTTAGCCAAACTGGTCCTGACCACCATAGTTGATGTTGTTGTATTTCTTCTGGACCTACGCCTCGTGATGCGCAATCTGCAGGATTATCTTCAGATTTTACATGAGACCAGCATTTTGCTGGTATGGCATTTTGTATTTCTGTGACTCGATTCCCGACGAATGTTTTCCATTTATTCGGATGGCCTTGTATCCATGCAAGCGTAATAGTGGAATCGGTATAGGCAAAAATTGTACAATCGATCATTAATGCTTGTTGAACGTATTTTATCAATTTGGCAAGAAGTGTAGCTCCGCATAGCTCTAAACGTGGTAAACTGATTTTTTTTAGCGGCGCTACTTTTGTTTTGGCTGTAAGTAGCGTGATGTGAATGGTACCATTAACATTTATAACTTTGCTGTATATAACAGCAGAATATGCATCCTCAGATGCATCACAGAATCCGTGTAATTCCAATCTTCCGGATCCATCGAAATTTATCCATCGTGGAATTTTAATATTTTGTATAGATGGTAGTTGTTGTTCGAATTTTTCCCAATAACTATTCAAATTTTTTGGGATTTCTTCCCCTCAATTCCTGTCACCCATATTTTTTGCATGAAAATTTTTGCAGATACGGTTACTGGTGCTAGCCACCCTAGTGGATCAAAAATTTTTGCGGTTTGAGAGCACTCTCCGCTTGGTGTTAGGTTTTCTGAAGTCAGGAGTTTCCGTTGTCTTAAAACTGAATGTATCTGATAAAGGACTCCAATATATGCCTAATGTTTTTATAGTGGCACTATCCTTTATTTCTAAGTTTTTTATTTCTCTGCGGTCATTTAGAATATTTTCCAAAATTTCATTGCTGTTGCTGGACCATTTTCTGAGGTTGAATCCCCCGCGTTTTAGTAGATCTATCAGTTCTTGTTGTAATTTTACTGCATCTTTTATGCTATCTGATCCTGACAAGACGTCATCTATGTAAAACTGTTCCTTGAGAACTTCAATTGTTTTTGGTTGGAATGAATCTTTTTCATCGTTAGCTAATTGTTGTAACGTTTTTGTGGCTAAATATGGTGCTGATGCGGTCCCGTATGTGATTGTTGTTAATTTATACTCTTTTACTGGCTTACTCGGTTCATTTCTCCACAATATTCTCTGCAAATCCTGATGTTCTTCTGCTACTTTGATTTGACGATACATTTTCTCAATATCAGCAGTGAAAACGTATTTGTAAATTCTCCATCTCAACACAATTGAGAATAAGTCTTGTTGTAAAGTCGGGCCGATCAGTTGTAGATCGTTAAAGCTCAATCCTGATGTAGTCTTCATCGACGCGTCGAAGACCACACGTACCTTTGTTGTTGAACTGGATTCTTTGACAACGGCATGGTGTGGTAAATAATTTTTTTCTAGTTGATTTTCTGATGTTTTTGCAGGTATCATGTGTCCTAATTGTATATATTCGTTCATAAATGCGTGATAGTCCTGCTTTAGCTTTAGGTTTCGTTCCAACCGCTTTTCAAGTTGTATCAACCTCGCCATGGCTTGCTTTTTTGAATCACCCAGTATTCCTTCTTCCTTTAGAGGTAACTTTACTTCATAACATCCATTGACTAATCTTTTCTTAGAATTCTCGTACATTTCTTCACATTTTTTTTCTTCTAATGAAAGTTGTTTTTTGGGATCTATTTCTTCAATTTCCCAAAATCGATTTAATTCTTCGCTGCAATCTAAATGAACCATCATATTTATGGTATCATGTGATCTTGATGTTGATGATGGCCCACTGATAGTCCACCCTAAATTCGTCTGTTGAGCGAACCATTTATTTTTATTTGTTACAATCCCAGGAAGAATAATTTCTCCGTAATAATTTGCTCCAATCAATATATCGATTGGTCCAGAGTTATAATATGTTGGGTCTGCCAATATTGTGTTGTTGTTGAATTCCAGTTCTTGTATTGATGTTTGTCGGTCATTACTTGTGCTTCTGCATTTAAAATGAATGTTGAAGTGTACCGAGGCTTAATCGTGAGATAAACCTTGTGATGTGACTGTCCTGACTTGGCGTTTGCTATACCAGATACAGACACGTTACTTTTGTATTTTCGTAGCCTTAGTTGTTGTACAGCAACTTCCGTTATAAATGTTCCTTGGGCACAAGGGTCAATCAAAGCTCTAAACAATTCAAAATGTCCATCGCTTGCCAGAACTTTTATAAGTGCTGTGGCTAACAGTACGTTTTCTTCATTTTTTGTTAAGGCTGCAATAATTTCATTTCGATGTAAAATTGTGTGATGGTTTTTATTGCAAATTTTACAGTTATTTTTTGATGTGCATTTTGTATCTGTATAATGATGTAAGCAGACTTTGCATAGTTCTACTTTAGATACAAACTCCACTCGTGCTTTTGCTGACATGTTAAGAAAATTTTGACATTCCGTAATGAAATGCTCTCTTTTGCAATATCGGCAATGGATACTGATTTGCGTATTGTATCCCTGGAGACTTTTTCGTTGATGTTGAAATTTTGAAATGGTTTGGCTCGCCTGATGTGGTTTAAAATCCTTTGCAATGCCATCTCTCTTGTATTTGTATTCCTTAATTAGTTCTAAAGATTGGAATCTTTTCTCTAAAAAGGTGAATAAATGTTCTAATGAAGGGAGTTCTTTCGGATCGTCCAAGCTTTGTTCATATAGTTTGTGTGTTTCCGTATCTAATTTTGGCAATAATAGTTCTAATACCAAAGGTCCCCATGCATCAGTGTCGATACCAAGATTTTTAATGCATTGTAGAGATTCTTTTGCGGTGTCTACCAATTTTCTAATTGATGATGATGCTTCATTTTGGATTGTTCCAAAGTTTAATAGCCTCTTGATGTGTGATGAGACTAATATTCGCTTGTTGTTATATTTTGCGTTAAGCGTTGCCCATGCTGTTTGGTAGTTGTCTTCTGATGTGGTGAAGTGTTTTAACAAATCAGCTGCTTGATCTATTACATGCGTTTTTAGGTGGTGCATTTTTGTGGCATTTCCAATTTCCTGGCTATCATGTATCACTTGTGTAAAAATGTCTCTAAATGTTGTCCATTGTAAATAATTTCCATTGAACGTAGGAATTGTTATTGCTGGCGTTTGACTTCTCGGCTGAACTTGTTGTGTTGTGTGAAAAAAGGATTTTCCTAATTTTTCGATTTCCTCTTCCATTGTTTGTGTTATATCGAAGAACTCACTTTCCCAGTATTCGAATTCTTGGTTGTAGATCTAGTCAGTGTCTTCCACGATGATGTCTTCATGAAGAATGGATATATTTTCCCATTTGCGAGTGAGATATTTAATCTTCTGATTATAATATGACTTTGTTCTGATGTTTGCTTGTGTGTCATCTTTAATTGTTTTAATGTTCCGCAACAATTCTTTTGCTCTGATCCTCTGTTTTTGTATCAGAGCCGCCGTGTTTGGGTTCAGTGTTAGATGATCTTGATCTGGCGTACGTGCTATTTCTGCAGGTATTGAGTTGTCTTGTGCTGCTGCTTCCATATTTTGAATTTCTTGCTCCAGATACGATTGGAAATCATTTTTAGCTGTATACAATTCTTCTCTTGATTTCCAGTAAGCCTCTTCCTTAGTTTGCTCAAAAAAGGCTTGCAGTTTATTGTCGTTAGCTTTGAATTTTTCCCAAAGAGTGTGGATCTCTGCCAGGCGTTTTTTAAGATATTCTTTGGTTGTCTTGCGCTCCTTGCCATCCTTTTTGGTGTTCCTTTGCACAGTTTTCAATCTTTCGGAAATCTCTGTTTGTGCTTGAACCAAGCCTTGGTAATCCGCCATATTTTAAAATTGGTGTTTTGTTCTTGGGGTTTTTTAAGACTGGTTTGAACAATCAAATGTTTATGTAGTTATACATAGCCTAGATTTCAATACGTAGCTGCGTCTTGATGTTGATGATCTGTAACGGTGGTTATTTTACATTCACCGTTAACCAAAGGAGTTGTAAGATAATATAAAAAACACATTATACAATTTCTTTTAACTATTTCAATTCACTCCTTTTACACATATTTATTTATATAACTTATTTGTACAAATTTTATTATTAATTATTTTAAATTAAGTAGTTTGATTTAATTCAATTTAAAGGTGTTGTTTGTTTGGTGATCCAAACAGGAATATATTTTATTTAATTTCGTTTTTTCTTTTCAAGAAGAAACGATGCCGGTCGCCGATGATCGGATCATAAAAATATAATTGTACACCAGTGATGTACTTGGGATTTATTTCATTGGAGATTTCATTTATGGGTTTTGTTAATTGTAGAGAATTATCTCTACAGATCGCTGCTTCACCTTTATTGATGTTTTGAAAAACCCAGTGATCACGGTTTGAAAGACCGAATGTTTATGATGATCAAATGATGATGTAGATCCACTGGTGCTGTATCTTCTTTAGCTCGAAGGACCAAATGTTGACTCTCGAATCGGTTGATGTTTTATTAGTTGATGTTTTATTAATCAGAAAAAAAATACAATATGTGTTTTTCTGTAGGTTTCTAATTAAAGAGTGATTTTTATTTTTAAACATAATTCATAAAAACTATCAAACAAATTGTAATTTTCATATGTGAGTTAATAAATTTGATGATGACATCAAAATAATTTACTTCTATACCACTTTGTTAACCTTGAAAAACAGTACAATTAAATTGTACTGAATTGCATAAATGATTCAACAATATATATAATTATGAGTATAGAAATATTTAGAATTAAGTAAATAGAATATATTTACGCCATGTCAAATCTGTGCATTGACACTGCTTTATTTAAATTGTTTTGCATAGTATTCTGTCAATAACAAAATTATGTTTCTTCATAAATTTGTTTTTGGGTTAAAATATTACGTCTAACCTTGCTTCGCATTAATATTTATTTTATAAAAATTTTTTGTGAATTTACCTCCTCCAATTTTTTGCAGATATTGATTTTTGTTTGTAAACATTTTACAATCTTAGTAATGAGCCGATCTTTTGTCATTTTATTTTGCGTTTTTTTTTGTACTCCTCTGTTGTACTTTTCTACTTCTCTTTGCCTGCAGCAATGTTTCGGTAATATGTTTTTTATGATCTCTTCAATTCCAGCATTTTTTTGCGATGTTATATCGTTTCTTGTGTAAACAACACAGTTGTATCTTGACAGAACCAAACCAAGAAAATTTGTTCAAGATTGTCCGCATGGAGGGATCAGCTTTTATTGATTTGTTAATTTTTTTATATTTTTGATCTACGGGTGTGACAACCCCGCGTACTCCAGTCCCTGCTATTGACATATGAGTTAACGTGAGATATCACATACCACTGGCCATGGTAGTGAGATATCACTAGCCAAGGTGATATTTTAAGGGTGCTGGCGGATGAACTGTATTCAGTCAACGGTAGCACCCTCAATCTTAGCAATGGAATGCTCCTTGATGGGGCGCGCTGTTTC